>OFHU01002901.1:0-305682 GCA_900245905.1 Lacerta viridis
GTTACAGATGGGAAATGTCTGGGGCATAAGCTTAGAGACCCTGGCTTATGTTTCGCAGCAGGACTCAGCTGCTTCCCAGGTGCTTGGAGAGGGTGGTGTGAGGCATCTGGGCATTAGCAGTACAAGCCAAGCCCTGGCTCTGTGGCTCACCTAAATTCAGGGAATTCTGTTCCCAGGCAGCTGGCAGAGCCCCTCTTTGCCACATGCCCCTGGCGATGTCGACTCGAAGCCAGCCCAGCCTAGCATCAGATCCCCCCACCAAGTGCCCCCTTCTAGAACCCACCGCTCTCAACACTCTCACCTGCCTCCCCGCCCCCCAACATTCAAACTCCTTTTCCAAGCCTTCTCCAACCCTCCGTCTCCACCAGAATTCCACTCTCTCTCTTCCCCCTCCCCCACCGCTTGACATTCCCTTTGGAATTCTAGTAGCATCACCTCAATTACCATATTGCAAAAACAGAGAAAGAGGTTACAGATGGGAAATGTCTGGGAATTCCAAACTCTAAACTCAGAGCCCCTGGCTTATGTCTCACAGGAGGACTCAGAATACAGCCTGGACCTCAAACTTTTCCTGTTCCTTCCCTGTGTCAAATTAAAGATTGTAAGCCCCTCGGGGCAGGAACCTTCTTATCAAGGGTTACACGCAGCAATGGTGCAGAGATATAATATAAAATAAATCTCACTAGGCTCCTGCCCCGTGCAAACTGAACCCCGCTAAACGCCTTTCCTTAAATTTCTAAATCATCACATTCCTACCATTTATTTATTTCCAGGGTTTAGAGGTGTCCCCTACAAATCCATAACAGTATTTTGCCAATGCATGATAAAGTATATAACTTTGGAACAGAGTAGTTGCTTTGGAAGACGATAATCAGGCATAGCCCAGGTTTGTAAAGCTGTTTTCCAGGTGCTTGGAAGGGGTAGTGTGAGGCATCTGGGCATTAGCAGTGCAAGCCAAGCCCTGGCTCCGTGGCTCACCTAAATTCAGGGAATTCTGTTTCCAGGCAGCTGGCAGACCCCCTCTTCGCCACATGCCCCTGGCGATGTCAACTGGACTACTGATCCTAAGTCCAGCCCAGCTTCAGGTCCCCCACCAAGTGCCCCCCTTCTAGAACCCACTGCTCTCAACCAACTCTCAACCAAACCACATTCAAACTCACTTTCAAAGCCTTCTCCATCCCTCCCTCTCCACCAGAATTCCACACTCTCTCTTCCAATGTCAATTCCACTGCCGAACAGTAAGAGCTGTGGAATTTGCTGCCAAGGAGTGTGGTGGAGTCTCCTTCTTTGGACGTCTTTAAGCCATCTGTCAGGAATGCTTTGATGGTGTTTCCTGCTTGGCAGGGGGTTGGACTGGATGGCCCTTGTGGTCTCTTCCAACTCTATGATTCTATGACATTCCCTTTGGAATTCTAGTAGCATCACCTCAATTACCATATTGCAAAAAATGAGGAAGAGGGTACAGATGAAATCCAGAGGTTACAGACCCCTGGCTTATGTCTCGCAGGAGGACTCAGGATCCACCCTGGACCTCAACCCTTCCCTGTTTACTCCCTGTGTCAAATTAAAGTTTGTAAGCCCCTCAGGGCAGGAACCTCTTTCTCAAGGGTCACATGCAGTGATGGTGCAGAGATATACTACAAAATCTCACTAGGCTCCTACCCTGTGCAAGCTGAAGCCCGCTAGACGCCTTTCTCTTAAAACCATAGGCTGTGTAAAGGTGAAGGGTAAAGGGACCCCTGACCGTCAAGTCCAGTTGTGGACAACTCTGGGGTTGCGGCGCTCATCAAGCTTTACTGGCCGGGGGAGCTGCTGTTTGTCTGCAGACAGCTTCCGGGTCATATGGCCACCATGACTAAGTCGCTGCTGGTGAAACCAGAGCAGCGCACGGAAACGCCGTTTACGTTCCCTCCAGAGCAGTACCTATTTATCTACTTGCACTTTGACATGCTTTTAAACTGCTAGGTTGGAAGGAGCTGGCACCGAGCAACGGGAGCTCACCCCATTGAGGGGATTTGAACCGCCAACCTTCCAATCGCCAAGCCCAAGAGGCTCTGTGGTTTAGACCACAGCGCCACCCATGTCCTTATAGGCTGTATACACAAGATCTATTTGGGGCTCCTGCAGCATGAAAAGGAGCTAAGACTGCAGAGCTCCATTGCTAACAGGCAGGGACTCGACCTTAGAAATACAATTGGCAGAGAGGGCTCCATGTGAGGTCCCTTTCTCTGCTCTCCTGGAGAAAAAAGAGCATATTGCTCCCCTCTCTCTTCCTTGGACCTGTGTTGGATGCAGACATGCCTCTTCCGTTGGTTATCATGTAAATATCAGAATTGTTACAAAGGTTGGGTTGTTACACTCTGTGTTCCTTGGGAGAATGGAGACACCGCAGAGACTGTTGTAACTCTAAGAAATATGTTTTATTCCCCTACTGCCCCTTTCCGTCTGCGTGAAGGGAGTCTGCATCTGACAGCCAGGTCCTGTCCAGAGGGGCTTGTCCCCCATAGCAGAGCAGCCCTGGAGTCCCAGGCATCTCTCCCTGGCTCTCCGATACGCCATCAACCCCTTTGGGCATGTTCTGGTCTCTCTCCCAGGTGATGCCCTGGCTTGGAAAGAAATCTGAGCCTGTACTTTCCCACTGACTTCCAATACTCTAAACCATCAAAATCCTACCATTTATTAATCTCTAGGGTTTAGGGGTTTCCCCTGCAAATGCATAAAGGTATTTTGCCTGCATAGATTTTACTGCTACTGTTGCTATGAATCTATTATTATTATTATTATTATTATTATTATTATTATTATTATTGCTCCTTTATGTATATGCCACTCATCTCCTCTGGGCCTCGGAGCTCCTCCTACCTTCACAGTTCCTTCTGATGATAGCTGATGGGCACACTTGTCTTGGCATGTATCTCACCATCAACTTACAGGCATCTCTCTTGCAGGGCAATATAAGGCTTGCTTGCAAAGCAGCACTTTGTGACATCAGCTGGCAACCCAGGCTACTGGGTTGTCAGGCAGCTGAATTAATAGAAATAAAATCAGGGGGGTCAAAGTGTGCTGGGATGAGGCCAGCAGAAGTTAGCACAGCGGGAGTGCAAATGCTTCTTGTATCCTTAGAATCAAAGAATTGTGGAGTTGGAAGGGACCTTCAGGATCATCTAGTCCAACCCCCCCCCCAATGTAGGAAGATGCAGCTGTCCCAGATGGGGATCGAACCTGCAAGCTGGGCCTTCTCACCCCCACACCTGAACCCAAGCAGGGAGTTGAATCAAGGCTCTTCTGGGTGCCCAGAAGATGCTCTGCCACTGAGTCACAGCCCCTCGGAAACAGAAACACAGGAAGGGGATTTAGACCCTGGATTGCTCCATCTACCTCAGAGTGGCTGGGGCAACCCAGGCAAATGGGTGCGGTACACATAACTATTATTATTATTATTATTATTATTATTATTATTATTATTATTATTATCCTACACTGACCAGCAATTGCTCTGGAAGGTCTCTGGGCAGCAGTATTTCAACACACACAAATGGCTTTAGCCACTGAGGTCCCCAATCCGGGCACGTTTTCCTTGGGAGGAAACACCATGGAACTGCTAGGCTTTATTTCCAAGTAGAAGACAGCCTCCAGATCAGGATTGGAAACAACCCTTTGATGCCCAAATTGCTTCTTTTGTTTCGTATATATTATATTTTATTGTATTACACACTGAATTCCATAAAACAATGCTCATCTTAAGCTTGCATTATGCCTCCTGCCAGTCCTGCATCAATTTTGAGCTTTTCCATCATGCCCACCTTTCCTCCCCACTGCACGCCACCCTGTTCCTGTGCTTCCCCTCCAGTTTACTCAGAGTAATATTTCTGGGTATTCCCAAATCTTATTCACCACGCTGTGACTTTGCAGGTGGTGCTGATAAAGATATCCCTGAATAACAGCTTTCTTTCTTTCTTTCCCACAAATGGACCAGGGCTCCCACCCACCCATTCCTGCATCCACACAGCTGCAAGGATGTCCAGGAATCAGCATCCCAGAAGCTGCCCGCTTCTTCTTGCACTGCTTCCCAATCAGCAGCCCTCTCTTTACACACGAGGTGTCCTCTGCAGCGGGCAAGGGCAGCCCTTCCCTGGACACGCAGCAGTGAGCCATCTTAGCTGCATTGCCAGGTGGGGAGATTCTTTTCCCACCCAGAAGAGTGAAAGCAGGGGAAAGTTGGGCAAAAAAAAAAAAATTAAGGTGCTGGAATGGAGTTGCAGAGAATTCTGGCTGAAGAAAAGCACTGCTGCTCCCTGCAATCATCCTGTTAGAAGAAGCACTTCAACTTCCCATTCCTGGTTCCTAGGAAATGGGCATGAGCAAGCTGCAGGTTCCCCATCGCTGTTCTAAAAAGCAGGTCCTCCCCCCCAATGATCCTGGGAACTGTAGTTTGTTAGGCGTTTGGGGAATCTTTCTCATTAGCAGAGATCCATGGAGTCCTAGGAACTCAGTCATGAGGAGGAACCAGGAAGGTAGGAGGAAATGGGAAACCGTTGGGTGTTGAGTGTCCCTGGGAAATGGGTTTCGGTCCTGCTCAAGCTCTAACAGATGACCAAATGGGTTATCCCATATATTGGAGGACAGGAAGGGATTCCCCTCAGATCAGATTGGCTCAGGCATATCTGAGAGGAGCTAGCAGATGTAGTGACAGCTAGACTGGGGACTGGGAGCAGCTGCTGGGACCAGAGAACACTGGTCCTAAAGGATCTACGGTGGCTCCCGGTACGTTTGCGAGCACCATTCAAAGTGTGGGTCCTGTATACCTGAAGAAGGGTTGCCACCTGGTTCTTAAAAAACAGAGTTTTAAAACCCCATCCTTGACAGCAAACTTAAAAGGATAGAAATCAGGCTGCAAAACCTTGTTTTGAGCAAGTCCAGCTATGAAGCTAGTTGCCTTCCCTCCCTTTACCCCATTTAAGAAAGAATCAGGCATCAACCTGGGGACTTTAAAAATAAGCTTTACTGACTTTATAATCATACATCGGTTCACAACAATAGAGGCATTAAAAACTGTACAGGAAAAATACTGCTAAACATTTGCAAGAGACCCCCCCCCTCCAACACTAGAAATTGATTAGCTGGCAGAGCCCTTCTTCGCTGACCATGGGATTGCCACATTCCCCGGCCTCCACGGGAGACTAAAAGTCCCTCTCTGCATCTCTGTTCCTTTTTGGCCACCGTCAAACGAGGGCGAGGGCGACTGTCATACTGATCCTAATCTGAATAGCAGCCCAGCCCAGCTTCAGGTCCCCCACCAAGTGCCCCCTTCCAGAACCCACTGCTCTCAACCGACTCTCAACTGCCTCCCCCCTGTTACGGAAAAAATCCCAGGTGTGGAACTGCCCAGCCACCTGGCCCTTAGGGATAGGCCCACTGGTTTCTGCGGAGTTAAATAAAAGAAGTCCAGCCACTGGAGCAAGGACAAGACAGGGTTTATTGCGCAATAGGTTACAGTCAAACTGCACACCCAGAACAGTGTTACAAGAACTTTTAAAACTCCTATCATATCCCAGAATACAGTTTGGAAACATCATCACTACATCATCACTACCTCACAAAAGGGAAGGGTTATACATGATTTACATATAGGAAAAACAGGAAAGACAAGATTAGCATATGGGGGGGAAACAGAGCAATATCAGGGAGATAGCCCTGAGAAGTGTGAATGGGTGTTAAGTATTGGCAAGGATACCTTGAGCACTTATCTGGGAGAGAACAATGGGATTCTGGTTGAGGGATATTAGCCTGAAGCACCCAGAGATTACCTGCTGAGGCATTTCCCTGTGTACGTGGTCTCTCGCCTACTGGATCATGGCAGAGAGATGGGTCCCCTTAAGGGCATCACTCCATACCCCAAATGAGTTTACTCAGGAGGAGACTTTGCTTAGGTGACCCCCCCCCATAATTTCCGTAACACCCCCAACATTCAAACTCGCTTTCCAAGCCTCCTCCAATCTTCCATCTCCACCAGAATTCCTCTCTCTTCCCCCCTCCCTCCCTGCTTGACATTCCCTTTGGAATTCTAATAGAATCACCTTAATAGAATCACCTTAATTACACACTATTGTTACAGATTTAGAGGGGATCCCACTAAACCCTAGAGATTAATAAATGGTAGGATTTGGGATTGTTTGGAAGGGAGAAATACAAGCTACAGAGGAACCTGGCCAAGCAAGGGCCTTTAGGAAACAATTCAAGGCCTTAGAGAACCTAACTGGAAATGCCTTCTCCCTTGCCCTGCTGTGTGAACAGAGATGGGGGGATTTGAAAGGGGGCCAAGATCAGGGGCGGAGGAAGGGGGTGCGGTGGGGGGTGACAAAATGCCAGGCGGGGGGTGTCAAAATGCCAGGCCTGTCAAGTAGGACCTGTATTTCTGTGAACATAAAGCACAGGATTAGGGTCAAAATGACACCCTTGATGTAAAGGAAGTGACTACTATGAGTGTGATCTTTGTTCTGGAGATACAACTGGAAGAGCAGATTTTTGTGCAACGTGGAAAAGTGTATGATTGGGTGCAGGAGAGGCATGAGCTACATCTTGTGCCTGCAAGCCATATGGCAAGATGGACGTTGATAACAATGGAGGAGTTTAGATACTATCTGTTAGCATCTGATTTGTGCATTTTAAAGCAAGCGTGCCGGTGATGCTTTTGCAAAACGATCCAGACTAATTAGCATCTAACAAATGCCTGGGAAACAGCTGTTATTTACAGAAAATGACAGACAGGAACTTATGGAGAATAGTTCCGAAAACAGAAATAGTTTCATTTCATTTCATTTTTAAAAAACCAAATATACTTATGAGGCAAAACCATATTTTTCAAGAGGGACATATATTTTATAAAGCAGAAGGCGATTTAAATAATCTTTGAGAACAGGTTGCAGTAGGAAACAGAGCTTTATCAAGAAGAAGCATGAATATATTTTATATTGTGGTAGGGTGGGGGGGTCAGTCTGGATGATATCCATTGCTCCCATCCAGGCCTGTGATTCTGTATCTGTTGGCGTGTTAATACTGTGAACCCCTTCATCCTATGCTCAGGTTGCATATATATATATATATATATATATATATATATATATATATATAGAAAAGGACACCATAGTCTTAGGGTTGCCAGGTCTGCTTCCAAAAAATAGCGGACAAGCCAGGGGGGGTGGGGTGTAAAAAAAAATAACAAGTTAAATTAAATTAAATTAAATTATATATTTTCTTACAAACATTTTAACACGTATTAAAATACCATTTCATCATAAAGCTTTTGAATAAAAAAATGTCCACTATTTTGTGGGGAAAAAAATAGTGAACATAATGAGAAAAAGTGGACACCTGGCAACCCTACATAGTCTCTATCAACCTTCATTCCAAGGAAACCAAACCCAGGGCTCCCTGAAGTCTCTCTCCTCTCAGAGATTGGGGTGCACACAACATTATTAGGGCCAAACAAGATATAAACGGAGCAGACAAAAATCAGAGAAACAAATGGGTACCCCAGTTACACCTGGCTTGGCCCTAATAGTGTTGCATGCACTCCAATCTCTGAGTGGGGAGAGACTTCAGGTAGGCCTGAGCCATTTGTTTGCTGCTTTTGTGTGCCCCTTTCACATAAAAAGCCATCTCCAGGCTTGAGGGGGCCCTTGCCAAAGTGCCTTCCTATATTGGTGGGCCCTCAGCTGCAGGCCCACCTACCAGTATTGACAGGAAGCTACAAGCTGCCATTATACATTCCCCACAATACCCCTGAGATTGTGTCTCTTTGGGGCACTGTGGGAAATATAAAATGGTGGCTTGCCTACCCAGTAATCTGGTATGGGGCCAAGGGCATACCATTTCAAAGGTCCCTGGGGCCCTCACAGTTTTCCGAGGGTGCCAAGTTGCTAATGCCAGGCCTGAGCTGGATTTCTAAAGGTTACATGGAGAGCTGAGCTGAACCCTTCCCTGCCTTGCTGCCCAATGCTCTGTACTTGAAGCAGTTGTCTCACCAGCCCAACCACACTTCCAAAACCAGAGCCAGATTGAGAGGAAAGGGGATGTGGTCACAGAAGGCGAGGTGCAGGAGTGGGGAGATTCAGCTTCTGTTATATAAATTATTCCCTCTGCTGTGTTATGCTCAAGCAACCCTGCAGCAAGGAAGTGGTCCTTAGCGTTGATGCTAAGTTCCACCACAGGCCTGCACAATTTATGATACACTAAGCCAAACACAGCACAGAGTCCAGCAATTTCGTATTATGGCCTCTCAGATGCTTGGCAACTCCCAGGAGATTTATTGGCATGTGTGCTGTGTTTGGCAAGTCACAAGCTGCAGCCCGCTCGACAAGCAGAAGTAATTGAAATGATCGCCCAACCCATTCAGAAGGCTAGCAGCAGGTAATGGCAGATTAACACACGGAATATAAAGTAGCCTATTAAAGGCCAATTAAGCACCTGAAATCATATTAGAGACTATTCACTTCAACCCCCTCCCAGCTTAACCTTGCCAGCCAAATATAAGCGTTCTGTTTTCCATATGCATCCAGACAGCAAAATGCAGAGGGTTGGGGGGCGCGGAGTGTTAACAAGACAAATCCAGCACCAGAGGGGGAAAGAGAGAGGGGCAGAAGGGTGGATGGGTATTGTTGGAGAGGAAGAGGCTTGCGGGGCTGAGAATACAACTTTACTCACAACAAAGGGCATGATTTTGACCTGAAGCTTCTTCTGGAGCAGAACCAAGAGTCATCCATGTTCTGGATGGGGCAGAAGGACAGAACAGGACTGGAGGTAACCATGTGTTGGTAATCCTAAACTGGAGTGTTACCCCAGTACTCCGACTTCCAAATAAGCAACATCCTTTTGTTTTTAATGGCCCTTAGAATCTCCTGGCTGAGGTGGCCTCCTCACCAAGTCTATTTCACTGCAGGGTGAAAATACTGTCAAGTGTAGTTGATCAGCAGAGGCAGGCCTACCCAGATTGCTCCCATTGGTGTGACCAGGTGCAAAGGTAAGCATCAGCGAAGGAATGTGCAGCAGCACAAGTCACGCTGGGTGTAGATTTTTCCAGACTGCCATCAAAACACAGGTCCATGTTTCTACATTTGTTGCGGTTTGACCTGAAGTGCTTCTGTTATGAATCAGTCTCCGCAGATGGTGATGCAGACAGGCTTTATTCACCAGCAAAAAGAGGAGGGGAAAGAAGAAGAAAATATATTGCACGGTCAGGCGGAGTCCCCCAAACCCCAGGCAGCCCCTGAGCAGAATAACGACACAAGACAACGTGCTTATGGGATTAAAATTAGGCCACAACTTTATTAAGATTCAGATGTAGGGAGACCTTGGCTCAGGCATTGGGCATTTATCCTTCCCAGCTCCCCAGCCGGGGACCTGGGTAACTTCAGGGTTATCCAGCATGTGAGGGGATTGGGCTAGCTCTGGAGAACATATGTTCAAGCAGATAGCCTGCCCCCCTGTTCGCCGCCGCTGGAGGGGGAGGGCAATGACAACCTCTGGGCGTATGGCCAATGCCTCCCCCAAGACCCCTTTAACAGGAACCCTGGTATCAACGCCGCAATGGGGGCGTGGGGTCACCGCCCCACGCCCCCTTTATGAAGATGACTAAAGGATTCCACCCAAGGCCTGCAACTGCCAAAGTTGTGACGTATTGCTACAGGAAAGGCGAAACCTGCCAATGCAGGGAAATTCCTTTCCGGCCCTTCAACAGCGGCCTTGACATAGCAGCGCCTGTGTACCTGTGGAGAAGAGGTTAACCTGCAAAATGAAAAGGTTAATTGAGGGAGTGGAGGGTGGGAGAAGCTCTGGAGCCCGAGTGGTGCTTCCCAGGTATGTAACACCTTCTATTGTGTGGGTCTGTGTTCCCTCCCCTTACCTGGCCAATCCCCCTGGCAACACCTTCCCCAGGTGGGATTGGGCAGCTGACTGGGTAGGCGGAGACCCCAGGTATCCAGCCCAGGAAAGTGAAGCCAGCCCGAACTACCAGGAGCTGTTCTGGGATCCAGGCGGCTGCATGCGCCAACGTAAAATGCGCACCCTGTTTGAGGCGGGGAACGGTCATTGTTTGTGTGGGATGTGAAACACAAGAGCAGTCAAGTACAACATCCCTAGAGTGGACATAAAAGGGATGTCTGGACCAGCCCGTCGGAACTTCCTGTTTCTCCTAGGCTGGGATAGACTTCCTCTGCATGTGACTAGAGGTGGGCGTGACCTCACCTGCCCAGGTAACAAAAGAGCAGGACTGGTCAGCCATCTCTCTCTCTCTGACCACATTCACCGAAGAAGCAACATCTGCTTAGCCTAAGGACAAAGGAGCTATCTCCTTATGGGATAGTTTCCAGGTGTAAGTTTTGTAACTTAAAGTCTGCCTTCTGAGATCCAATTGTGAACAGAATGTGTGAGTAAACTCTTTTTATACTTTTATAGAAGACTGTGTCGTGTCTATCTTTTTATGAGGGACTAAATGGGGAATTACCAAAAGGAAAACTTATTTTAGAGGCTTTAGCGAGCCTGAGCAAACGCATCCACTGTGCAAGTTTAAAAAGGGGAATGTTACTCTGCTAAATTGTAGAACTTGTTAACACAAGTTGGAAAGGATATAATCAAACAATATATCCTCTCTTGCATCCCTGAACATTCCCACAGTTTGCAACTACAGTACTGTAGAAAGCCTAATTAATCAAGAGGTACATACTCTTAAGAAAAAACTGGACTGGTCAAGACAAATGCTCCCTTTTAATCCCATTTATTATTCATTTGTGTTTTCCCTGCCGTTGCTTCTGTTTCTGATACCAGGTTTATTTGCACAGTTAATGTTAAGGGATGTTCTTCAGTACGTCAAGTCAAGTGAAATCTGTTGGGGGGGGGGTAGAACAGAGGAACTGGGCAGGATTTGGTTGGGGGAAGGTCGGAGGAGGGCAATTATCGGAGGTAAATGAGCACTTCATCTGGACTCTACAGGGACAGAATCAGTGCACCAGCCTAAGTTGAGTAAAAGGGCTCCTTGCCATAGCAAAAAGTGTGAACCTGATTCTTCAAGGCTGTGTACCTGCTCCTAGATCATCTCTCCTGTTGACCAAAAACAGATCTGTCTTGTCCAGATTCACAGGAGCCGTATTCATGGGAGCCACTCCTAGGGGCCGAGGTCCCTTTAGCCCTCCCAATAAAATATTTGGGGAGGAGCAGGGACCCCCAAAGTTGATGGGCATTGCCATTCAATAGGTGTGCATGTGCCACTTCTTGTGATCGATTATGCAGGGCAGGGCTTCCCTGCCCCCCCGCCAGTATTTTATTGAAGTTGGCACCCCTGTCTAGATTGAAATTCATGGAGCAGGATTCACCATGAGACTGTGCAAATGTGTGGATTGCCAAAGAGGAGTGTATGGCCCACTTTGCTTTTCTGTGGTGCTTTTTACTGCTGAGCCTCGCTAAGCAAAGCCAAGATTTGGAGCAGTGTGGCGTGCGAACTTGGGACTCATGGTTAAACGCTCTCCTCACTAACTACAAGCTGCATCCAACCCTGCCCTCGTCCCAAATACGCTTGGGGTGAGGGTGGCGTGGGCAGAACGGCATGCAGGGAGAGGAGAAGGGAGACGGTTCTAGCTGGTGAGCTAAAATACTTGCACTAACATTTTTTACACCCCACACTTTTCCCTGGCAGGCCTCGAGGCATCTTACAGATAAAAACAAGAACTGCTGAAAACATAGGAAAATATATAATTAATAAACAATTAGGCATTGATAGTATTCAAGCTATACAGATATATAAAACCTGCAGATTCAGTTTGTTATGTGTTGCAGGAGGTAGGCTGTATGCCTGAGACCCCTTCTAATTCCTGGATCCAGCACAGATTTCAGTTTCAGGAATAGCCAGACTAGATTCCTGGTGAGGTTAATGACCCTCTCAGTATAGGCCATTAAGGTAACAAAGGAAGTGGCTCTGTGCCAGATCACAAATGGGTGGCTCCCTTCCCTCAGCTTGCTGGTAGTCAGAAACAGAAAGGCCAGATTTGGGACTGGAGTTGTGTGAGGTAGAAGGTAGAAGCTGGCAGGCTGCATGCAGGGCAGCTGGGAGACAGAACCATGCCTGATTTCTGTTGCAATCCAAGGCTGTTGGTATGGGAGAAGCAAGACCCACTTAGGGTATTGATGCTGTGAACCCCTCCATCGCAGGCTCAGGTTGTATATATGTATAAATAAACCATATATAATAAAGACACCACAGTCTACCATGCCTCATTCCAAAGTACACCTGGAATGTTGCATCGCTCGGAGATTGGGGTGGCGTGCAACAATACCAATAAAACAATAAAACAGCCCTTTAACTAAAAGCTGTCATTTCCCAAAATGCTGTTGGAACAAGAAAGTCTTCAACTGCCAGCGGAAGGATGACAAGAAGGGAGCCAGGCTAACTTGGGAGAGTTCCAAAGTGGTCTGGAAGCAGCCATCTCCTGCATCCCCACCAAGCAAGCCTCTGAGGGTGGCAGGACTGAGAGAAGGCCCTCCCCCCAAAGATCTCAAAACCAGGACAGGTTTCATATGAGGAAGTGCGGAATTTCAGATATGGCATTATCTTAATAGCGTAACGGTGGATTCCTCCCACGATCTATTCAAAATGCCACATAATACAGGAAGCAGCATTCACACACCAGCACCGGTTTTTAACTTTTAAAAAGTTAATCCCTTCTAACCTGAGAGAGCAGAGTATCAAGTATCGTATTAAATAAATAAACCACGTTTCCCAAGCGAATCACTGCACTTGCTTAGGTTTCTCCCCTAAGTTCCTGTTATTCCTTCTTGCCTCTGTGTCTTCCCCATCTAAACAGATGCTAACCTTCACTGTGTTTCCTCTTCTTCCTGTTGATATGCCAAGGGAAACATAAAACGTGAAGTAGCGGCTAGCTTCTTTATTGGCAAACACAGTGGAAAATAATCTGGAAGGGGCATCTAGCATGTCTGTAGGCAAAGTTGACTTGTGCAGTCCAGCTGTTTTTGAGGGTTAATGCTTTTCCTTCACCCTGCAGTGGTTGCAGTTGTCAGATTTCATGGTTTGACCTCAAGTGTCAAGTTTTTAGGCCCTGTTTTTTGCAAAAATAAAAATAAAAATGCTTGTAAAATGTGTATATTAGTGAAAATTGCCTATGGAAATGTTCCAGAGGTCCGAGTACCTCTCAAAACGTGCTCTGACAAAACACAATGCCTGAATAGCGCTGATTTTTTCATCTTTCCCAAAATTATTTTAAGTAAGAAGACACTGTGAAAGAAGGTGCTTCAGTTTTAGTAGCTGATTTAAAAATTCTTGGACTTCATGGCAGGGATGGAGTTTCCCTGTTTGTCATGGGGCCATTTTAGACCTCTCTTTTACCATGGAAGCCAGTAGGCTTGGCTGAAAGTGAACATTCACAGTTCAGATTAAAATAGTGGAGAACTATTAAAGAAGCTGGGAAATGCTCCTGTGTGATTGACAAACACTCAAGGACACACGTTGCTCCTCATCTGCAGCTAAGCCGTTGCTCCCGCTCTCACTTTGCCAGCAAAGGTCTTACCTCATTACACACAGCTGCAGCCTGCAGTGATAAAAGTTGGTCAAAACCCGTACAGTTCATCCAAGCTATTAATGGAAACTGTAGCTGGCAAGTTTGGACTTGCGTCTCTGGAGCTTAGTTTGTAATTAGCAGTACTTAGATAATGTGCTGCAAATCCTCCTAATAAATTATCTGGGACTGCACTTTGTGAAAACCACAGATTGACGTGGAAGTCTCTTTCCCTGCAGTGTAGTTGCTTATTATGCAAAACTGAGCAGGCTGCAAAATTGCAAGGAACATAGCCAGGCAGTTGGATGGTTTTTTTTTTTAAGGCTGTATATGCAACTGGAAATCCAGTTGTCACGACTACTATATGCTGCTTCCAAAATCAGAGGCACCGTACCTAGGGGCGTAGCACGGTAAATTGGTACCCGGGGGCAAAAAATTTTTTGTCAACCCCCCCCCCCCAAGGCATGGGAAGGTCAGGTGGTACCCGGTGCAGAAAATTTCTTGTCAACCCCCCCATTGATTCCCCCCCTGCAAAAATGGTTTTATGTTATTTCATATTTTCTTACAAAGGAATAATAACAAGTAATAATAATAAAACTTTTATTTATATCCCGCCCTCCCCGGCCGAAGTCGGGCTCAGGGTGGCTAACATCAGATACATAACATTGGTATAAAATCAAACAATAATTAAATTACCTCCTAAAAACATCTCAAAATCAAATTAAAGTCTAATTAGATGGCTTTCCACAGGGTTAGGGTTGGGAACAGTAAGTGTTCTCTGAACTGAAATTTCAGCCTTCACGACATAGGAAAACAGCCAAGTGAACAGCTATTTTGGTGGAGGAGGGTCAAGATATTAACCGATATGCATGAAATTTCATATATAGCTATATAATCCCTAGTATAGTAAGATAAGACCTTCAGAGCAGGCATTTAAAAAAAAAAATTCAAAAAAAAAATCAAAAAAAATTGTTCCTTGATAATTTGTCACCCCCTCCATTATGGAGCACGGGGCGGACCGCACCCCCACCCCCCCTTGCTACAAACCTGACCGTACCCCTAAATACTTGTCACTGGAGGACATCAGGGGGCAGGGCTGGCTCAAGGCAGTTTGACACCTGCGGCGAACCACAAAATAAAGCCCCCTTCCGGCCAGGAAAGTAGGGGTGAGTGAAGATCTACATCAGGAACAAGCAGGGAATAAAGTTCTACACCAGGAACAAGGGTTCCCAGTGCTTTGCGAGGCACCGAAAGTTGTGCCGGGGGCCCTGCGGTGTGGACGCTGAGTACCCACAATTTTGTTGTGGGTACTTGGGCACCAAGAGCCTCCTATAGTTGGCTCCCCTGGAAGGGCCATAGCTCAGTGATAGAACACCTGCTTTGAACACAATAGGTCCCTGATTCAAATCCTCCGCATCTCCTGGCAGGGTTGGGAAAATCCCTTGCCTTGAGTTCTCAGTTAAAAGGACTGATCCTGAATGAAGTTATTCCTGAACCTTTGGGCCAAAGGTGTCACAGGCTTTGAAGACACTCGAACTCAGGACGCAATGGAGAAACGTGCTAAAAGGAAGGCACGCTTGGCAAATCCACACCGTGATCAACTCCCACCCGGAAACCAATGTCCCCAGAGGCGTAGTGAGCCACTTTGCCACCCGGGGCGGCAAACTCCCTAGCGTGCGCAGCCTCCTTTGTGGACTGCGCATGTGTGGACATGCATAGTCCACCCAAGATGGCGGGCGTGATCGGCCGGCCCCCTTCCAACCGGCGTCGGGCCGCGTTGGGCCACGTTTTAAGGCTGCAGCCTGTTAAAATTCATCTTGTTGGCTTTGGCCCAGTTCTCTAATCTGTTAAGGTCATTTTGAAGTGTGATCCTGTCCTCTGGGGTATTAGCCACCCCTCCCAATTCGGTGTCATCTTCAAACTTGGTCTCCCTTCTTTTCATACATAAGGGGGAAAGAAAGTGAAGCTCTCCCACCAAACACTTGCAAAGTTTTGAAAGCCAAATTCTTTTTTAAAAAAATTATTTTTATTAGATTTTCCAAATTAAACAAACTCATACAAACAAACATAAAAAACATCTAAATTCCACAATCTTATATGCATCTTATCTCCTCGCTCCACCGAGCTATGACTTTCCTCCATCACGACACCAGGCTTTCTTATCCAATCTAATCATACAGTTTCTTACTTAATTCCTTTAGTCTATGTCATAGGGTTATTCCAGTCCTGCTAGTGTCTTCAAACTTTTAGTTAATCCTTATATAGTCAATAAATTTACTCCAATCTCCTTGGAATTTTGATTCAACCTGGTTCCGGGTCCTCCAGGTCAGTTTTGCAAGTTCTGCATAGTCTGTCATCTTCGTCTGCCACTCCTCAATCGTTGGTAATTTCTGTAATTTCCACTTTTGGGCTAAAAGTGTCCTCGCCTCGGTTGTAGCATATATAAATAGTCCCTGATCCTTCTTTGCAATCTCTTTTCCCGTTAAGCCCAGCAAAAAAAAAACTTCTGGCTTTTTGGGGAAGGTAACATCTTTTTCAACTCATTATAAATCAGTTCCCAAAACGATTTTGTCTTCTCGCATGTCCACCCCATATGGTAAAAATCACCTTCCTTGAAAGCCAAATTCTGTTAACTTCTGTATTCAAAACTTGCAGCCCTTAATTGGGCGTTTAGCTTTGTTTTTGTATAAAGAAGAGTGTCAATGAAAAAGCAAATGCCTGTTGCAAAATGCTTGATTGTGTTGGATTGGTTAGTCCTGGTTTGTGTGCTCTGGTAGGCACCTGTAAGAAAATGTCATTCTCTGGAATCTTTTCTCAGAAGTGGAAGAGACAAGAGTGTGTGTAGTTGAATTTTTCATTTGTATTTTTGGAAGAAGAGGAGCCAGGGTGAAAGGACTGAGGCACAAAAAACATCTGATGTTAGAAGATGCTTCCCAAGTACCTCATTTTCTTTCAAATATATTTTCAAAAGACCCTAGACATTTTTGTTACACCTTTGCCATCTGTCTTTGATTATTTTCAGCTTATGTGTTATTTTAGTTGTCAGTAGGTGGAGGGCTATAGACCAGTATGTTCAATTCGGGCAATTTTGGGAACTATTTTTAATCTTTGTATGAATCACCTTGGTATAATAAAAATTAGATGCAAAGGAAAATGAAAATAAATTCCAGAGGGAGAAGCTGATGACATATAATTTAAAAACAGAGTCGTGAAGGTGAAGAGAACAATTATAGCAGGAGGGTAAAAACACTTGGGTACTTGTGGAAGAATGTACTTTTTGCTCATAAGAGTGAATGGATCAGATTTCTAAACTGATTCACACAAATGAGGCTTGCTTGAGTAAAGAGGATGTCCTCAGATGTTACATAAGTACCGGTATGCATTGCTTGAATACGGTTTAAAATTTTGGCTAGTAAACTGACATCAAGCTACAGTTCCCCATTTCAGATGCAGTGGGGAGCTGTAGTTCAAGTTAACCAAGGCTGGTGTGACAAGACTGGCATGCAAAGGGGGGAGGGCATGGGTTCAATGTTTATTCCCAGTTTCTGTGAATTAGAAAGTCAAAAATGTTACATTCAAACTGTGCCATACAGTTTATGTTTTAGTGAGCTGTTTACCACCACAACCCCAACAACTTTTTCATTGTTAATCACCTGCAGTTTAGATCCCATCAACTTTTATGGGAAATTTGGCTTTTGGCCTCAGTTAGCTATTTCGCTGCCTATTTTGCTCCAAGAGATCCTCTTGGAGGAGTGCAAGAGCTCGCCTTCAGCGTAACTTCCATCCTGCTGCTGTGCAAGGCACTGAATGAGTGGTTACACCACCTTCCAGGCATGCGAACTCTAGAGGACTGAGGTGTCTTCAGCCCCCTCGATATTTGTTGGAAGGGGGCTGGGCCCCCTCAGTGTTGAGGGGGACCAATGTGCGGTTCATGTGCGATGCACAAGCACAACACATGGCACAGTTTGGGTGGCCAGTTCCTCCAGAGCACTTGGCCTCCTCCAGACGTCGCTATGTCACACAGGCATCAAGCGTGACTTCACATGTGTGTGACCTGTTGTCAGGACCCCTCAGCCTTGAGGGCAACCTGGTGCCTCTGCCACCTTCACCACCCCAGTCTTAGGATTACAACCTTACTTGATCATAAACTGAGCATAAGTCTTAGGTCACATCCCCAACATACGGTACATTTAAAACACTCTTATGCTACTGGAGTGGTGGACTCTCACTCACTGAAGGTGTTTAAGCAAAGACTGGATACCAGCCTATCTAGGATGCTGTAGTTGCATCCTGTATTGAGCAGGGAAATCAGTTTAGCTGAGCCCCAAACTCCCATTCAACTCTATGAGGACTAGCAAAAAAGAAAAGAAAAAAGAACGTCACACTTTTTTTTGGTTATAAGGAAGACATTGACAACTTCATTTGCAGAAATGTTAAAGCAAATTAATTGCATGATTCAGCCTTCGCTGTGATAGGCAAGAATGCAACTTCCTTCTTTGTGGGATTCGTTATGAGGACATAAAAGGATGTTAACAAAGGGAGAAAACTCTTCAAGAGAGATGTGGTTGAGAATCATGAACTGGTATAAATCTAGTTAATCTTCAGGAGCAGATGGTGTTCATCAGAGGGTTCGGAAGGCTCTAAACTCTAAGGTAGCAGTGCTACTGACAAACATCTGTAATTGATAATCCAAACCAGAAACTCTTCTCGGCGCCTATTAAATCGTGACCACGGTGCCAGTCTAAAAAAAAAGCAAGATTCACAGATGAATCTGCGGGTTTGAAAGCTCATAATTAACATCCAAGAAACCATTTCGGAGTAATCCAAGGCAGAAGAACCATCACATGTTGGTATATAGTTACATAGGCAAACCAGAAACATGGACTCTGCTTTCATTTCTCACTATCTCTTTGTAGTTACTTGGGAGTGGGGGAGATTTAAAATAGGAGAAAGGAATGGGATGAAATCTGGGAAATATCATCTATAATCTGAAACCCAATATGCACCCTAATCTTATGCATGTTTACGTGTAAGTAAGTCTCCCTCAGTTCACTGGGATTTATCCTAAGTAAGAGTGCAAAGGATTTCAGCTCTCATCTTGAAAACTGGCCAAGCACTGAAAGGGTGAATAATTAGTAGGAGACCCCAGAGCCTGCAGTAAAATGAAGGAAATCTGCCTAAAGAAGTATATTCCTATCACATTTTTCATCTGGCTCCCTGGAGCTGGTTAGATTAGGCTGGCCAGTTCTCTTGAAGCCCAGATCCTAAAATGTGGAGGGGGGTCGGGTCGCTGAGCTACAGAAGGAGGCTACTTGGTAGACCAAGGGGTAGAGTCTGGTGGAATAAGGGCAGAGGCTGTGGTCTCTGGTGTGGCCACAGGATGGCATCTGGTCAGTCAGGGAAAGTGTCTGGTTGACATGGTGGGGAGGAAATTGCAGAAGCTCTCGTGCCAAACCGAAACCCCTTTGATATTGGTAGGATTGCCATACTTCAAACAGTGACAATCTGGACAAAAAGGTTGTTTACCTTTTTTTAGTTTTGCCCAAAGTTGCTGAGCCTTTTTGCCATTTTTGAGCTATTTTACGGGAAATTGGCAAAAATGGAGACATTCTGCCATTTCCAGTATTCCAGGTATGTCCGGCAAATTTTTGACATAAGACAACCCTGTGAAATAATAAGTCTTCCCTCTAGAGATCACGAGTAAGTGGCTAATATCCTTGAACATCAGGTTAAACCCATAGACATGGCAAATCTGGGTGGGGGCATATTTTGATAGGGGTACAAATTTCCAGCAGCGTCACTAGGCATTGTGTGCAAATCATTGCCTTTTCAGAAATATCCCCTTCTGTTTGTCTTCTTGGAATGGCTATTTTGCCTGGAAGCAAACACAGAAGTCCTTTCCAGAGCAAAAACACCTTTTGAGTGTGCTCGAAAGTAGTACACTATTGTCAACATGTGGGAGCTAGGATTAAGCCTGCTTTTGTCTTTTCCATATATCCCTGTTCTTTGAGCACTCTCTGAACACCAGGTACTTTGGATTCACAGAACTAACTACATTGGCGGCAAAAGGATAATATTCCAATTTTAGAAATAATAATAATAATAATAAATTTCTATTTATACCCCACCCTTCCCAGCCAAAAACCGGGCTCAGGGCGGCTAACACTAATTAAAATCACAGCAAAAACATAAAAACAATCAATTTAAAATACAGATTAAAATACAAATTCAAAATTCAAAATTAAAACTGCAGTCTCATTTTCAAATAGCCCACCAATAAAAGAATGAAGCATAAGTATCAAACAGAAACCAACCCAAAGGCCAGGTGGAACAGCTCCGTCTTGCAGGCCCTGCGGAAAGATGCCAAATCCCGAAGGGCCCTGGTCTCTTGAGATAGACTGTTTGCCACCCCTACCACATCCAAGGGAATGTCTGATTTTGTGATATGTCACATTTTGCATTAACAGGGTGTCGGGGTGGGGGAATCACTTATTGGCTGTTTCCACTCTAAGCCTTGTTCACTAGCAGTGATGGCACTAGAAATGTTTTTCAGGTGTGCAGAGAAGGGACAAAGTACTGGTATGTTTCTAGGTGGGTGAATTCCATCTGGTTCTTCCATCTTTTCTCAGACTTCAAGAAGTCTGGCTTTTTCTGAAGAACTAATGATGCAGATCACTACTATTTTGTCTTCTTAAAAGGGTGGGCTTTTTACATGAGCAGTGATGTACCAGGAAAGTAGACCTATCACAGTTCACCTCATGGCTGTCAACCTTTTCCATTTTTTTGCGGGAAATTCCCTTAGTATAGCATTGGGGAACAGCAGGGAGGGTTGACAGCTATGCCACACATCCATGATGACATTTGCAGTGGGTGCCAATCTTGTGCCTGTAATTGATCTTTTAATTATTACCATATTTTCTGGCGTATAAGACGACTGGGCGTATAAGACGACCCCCAACTTTTCCAGTTAAAATATAGAGTTTGAGATATACTCGACCGCAGATTCTCCACCCGGCGTATAAGACGACCCCCGACTTTTGAGAAGATTTTCCTGGATTAAAAAGTAGTCTTATACGCCAGAATATACAGTACTAAAACACTTTCCCAGCTCCTTTCCCTCAAAAAACAGAGGTATTGACATCATAATACTATAGTCGGGTTGGATAGTGTTATGGCACTAAATCGTTAGATCAGTGTGGTGTTACAGTGTTGTACCTCTCTTTTATGCGGGGGTGGAGGGGCAGAACCTGGAAAAGTATTTGAGTGATAATTAAAAGACTTTAACAAAACCAAAGCAGGGTCAGAATGATGGCACTCTCACCATAAGTGAATGTGTTGTTGTTGTTCAGTCGTTCAGTCGTGTCCGACCCTTCGTGACCCCATGGACCAGAGCACGCCAGGCACGCCTATCCTTCACTGCCTCTCGCAGTTTGGCCAAACTCATGTTAGTAGCTTCAAGAACACTGTCCAACCATCTCATCCTCTGTCGTCCCCTTCTCCTTGTGCCCTCCATCTTTCCCAACATCAGGGTCTTTTCTAGGGAGTCTTCTCTTCTCATGAGGTGGCCAAAGTACTGGAGCCTCAACTTCAGGATCTGTCCTTCTAGTGAGCACTCAGGGCTGATTTCTTTGAGAATGGATAGGTTTGATCTTCTTGCAGTCCATGGGACTCTCAAGAGTCTCCTCCAGCACCATAATTCAAAAGCATCAATTCTCGGCGATCAGCCTTCTTTATGGTCCAGCTCTCACTTCCGTACATTACTACTGGGAAAACCATAGCTTTAACTATACGGACCTTTGTCGGCAAGGTGATGTCTTTGCTTTTTAAGATGCTGTCTAGGTTTGTCATTGCTTTTCTCCCAAGAAGCAGGCGTCTTCTAATTTCGTGACTGCTGTCACCATCTGCAGTGATCATGGAACCCAGTGATCATGGAACAGTGAATGTGTGCTGAGATGCAAATGGTCCCGCCCACGGCAGCTATGACACGCCCATTTGCGTGGAAAGAACAAAGGTGGGTAGGGTTTGCGGCACCAAGGGGAGGCCTGCCTGGACGGGTGACTCCCATCTGCTTGGGCTGGCCTTTGACCCGCCCTTGGCCAGGGAGGACTGTGGAAGGCTGGCTGGGGGTAGGGCTAAGGCCAAAGAAAAGAGGCTGTCCCTTTCGGCCAAGCCTCACTTGGTTTCTTCCCTCCAGGATCACCAGGACTTGGATCTTCAGGATCTTCAGGAGCGTGTTTCTGGCGACTGGATTGAGGTAAGTAACCGGTCTTCCTTTTCGCGCTTCTTTTAGGCGGCCTTTACTCTTCCTGCGGTGGCGTCCCGGAATTGTTTTGGCGGCTGGGGAGGGGCATGGGGGCAGGATGTGGGGCAGGATGGTGAAAAGGGACGGTTGTGAACATCCCCATATCTGAGTGGCAGACCACTCCAGGGGTTCCTGTGCTTAGCCTGGGTTCAGTTTGCGTGGAATGAAGACGGGTGCCTTTGGGATGTTCGGCTTTGCTTGCACATAGATGCCAGGACGGAGCCTTTCACGGCACTAACCCTCCAACCGATCTTGCTTCCAAATTAGCTTCCCAGGGATGCCCCAGGCCAAATCTCTGGGTCCAGCTCAGAGCAAGACAATCTCCTGCCTCTCCAGATTCCAGCATCCTCCCAACTCACCAGACGCAACCCCTGCCACCAGCCTCTATGTCTCCATCTTGGGATGACGGGGCATCCCTCCAGGGAAGTGTGCAGAGATTTCCCTTACTAGCTTACTTTCCACAAACCGAAAGACCTATTTCCCTTTTTAACAAAAATATTATTTATTCATTTTTCACAAATTGATTTTTTTACACATTTTAACATAAACCATAGTGTTATCTACCCTCGAATACTCCATATTTTGCCTATCCTATTCTATACATCCATTTTAACCTATCTAACTAAAAATAGTCCTGCTTGCTGTTTTGAGTCCCCAAAGAGTCAATAAAAAGTGTAGAGTCCTCAAATTCACTGCCAGGTGGAGGGTTGATGTTGCAGATGTCGTCTTCAGGGCGGCTCCTTTCCCGGCTGATGACACTCTTGCGGGGGTCTTCTTTTCTCTCGACGTCTCCTCCCAGGCTCCAGCAGATAGGCCGCCGTTTCCCATCGTGGTTGTGTTCCATGCAGGAAAGAGAGAAAAGAGATTGTGTTAGAAAGGGTATTAAATCTCATGAATGTTAGCCCCTCTAGTTGCCCCCACAATAATCCCCGCTGCTGGTGAATGAAGAATTAAAAAAGAAAGAGGTGTCTTCTAACAAAGAAATGGAAGAAAGTTGCTGCTGGGGGGTTGCCTCCTCCCCTCACTTAAGAGGATGGGAGAGAGGCCTGCAAGGAACCGGACCCTGGGCGTACTCCAGCGACTGGGGGAGCTCCATAAAGCCTGCCTGTCCTGGGGGCGGGACGCCTAATAAAGGGGAAACAACAAAGGTTAGACCGTCCCTTTGGGGGCGGCACTTAGGGGGTGGGACCAAATCGTGGGCAAGCCCCCTTGTGTTAACATGACTGTTTCAACAGGGATGGGGTTTTAACTTGGGTGGGTGCTGTTTGATTTGCAGGGTGGGGTTGTTTTAAATGGTTGTTAAATGTGATATGTTGATTTAGATTTTGTGTTTGTGGGCTGGAGTGTTTTTTCGGGGCTTCTGTATTGTTTATCAGTGAACATACATTAGCCTTGTGGCTATTTTTATAGTATGTTTTTATTATTTTCATTTATATTACGTTCTGATATTTTTATTATGAATTTTGTGAAATGATTTTTTAAATCTTTTTAGACTTGGTGTTGTGAACCACCCTGAGATTCCAAATCAATCAATAAAATCAACAATCAAAAACAACATCAGCAAAAAATACAACAACAACAACAACGAGAAGGTTTCCTACTGCTACGTACGGAGGGTCGTGAGGGCAGCACCACTCCTCTTGGTCGATCCTGATGGCGCTGATGTTCCTGGCGCTGGTCCAGACTGGATCCCGCAGAGAGCAGAAGGTGGTATCTCTGCAGCACAACTCTGATGTTCACGTTGCCTTGGCCTGGCGCTACTGCGGATGTTCTGTCGGGAGGAGAAAGGGGCTCCTTGAGAAACGTCACATCTAAACAGCCCACCAGACTTCCAAATAGCCCACCAGACGCCTCACTCACCTGGCATGCAGCTCAGGAAGTCCTGCGGGTAAGGTTCCCTGTGAACACAGCGGAGCAGCCTCCTCACAAGGCGCTGGACCCTGCCTTTCTGCCGATGTTTCCAGGCCCGCTGCATGATGTTCAGGCAGCTCCTCCCTGTCCGCCTGAGCCCTTCTTCCTCGTGCTGCTGCATCTCTTCCAGCCCTGAGTGGCAAGGGAGAAAGGTTGAGCAAGGAATCAGCTTTTCACAAGACAAAAACTTACAATGCACCCCCACCAGAGCTTCTCCCAGGACCAGGGTGTGGGGTAGGGGAGTATTTGTGTGTGAGAGGGCAGTGAAGACACATTCCAATCCTCTTTGCATGTTCACCTTGTGGCACCTCTGTCTGCACATACACCTGGGAATCTGCCTTCCCCTAAAACCCTTTCTCAGCAGAAGCACCCATCCCTGCCCTCCGTACGTCTCACTTACATGTACCATAGGATGCCATGTCTTGGGTCTGGATGAAAGTGGCATCCCGGAAAGCCAGGTGACCTAGAGAGACAGGGCAAGAAAAGGGACGTCATCCCGGTGCAAAGCAAGCGGAGTCAGAGGCAGCTCGGCAGGAGGACAGGTATGCTCTGATGCGTCCAGAGGCCTCCACCCTCGCGGAGCACTCAGAGCAAGATCTGGGCGCAGATGGACCCCTACCTAGCAGGTGGCATGGGGACATGCCCATCCTCCCTGCCATCATTACCAAGACGTTTCTGTCCATCCCAACCAGTGAAGGGCATTGCTTGACTTACCCAGAAGCAGAGCTGCCACCCTGGAGACTGCTGGCAGCCTGTTGGCCGACGGCTTGGTACATGTCAAGGCAGCACTCCGAAGGATGCTCTTGCTGTAGGTCTTGCTCTGTTGGCAAAGGCAAAGGAGTAGTGGCATCAGACAGGCTTGAGAGTGCGGCAAAAGAGCCTTGCACCCCCAAAGACATCCCTGGGCAAAGCTGCCAATGAAGCAGAGGGACCTTACCAGATGCTTGGCAGCCTGGTGGAGTGCAAAGTGGAGGCTAAATTTGTTGGGATGCGCCCACCACTTCACTTGTGGGGCTAGATGGGAGAGAGCCCTCCTTGCGGCCTGCAACACAAGAAGAGAAGAGGGTTACAAATTGCCCTAAAAAAAATTTTGGAAGCTCCTGAGAACAATCCCTCCCGCCTATGGCGTAAGTCCTCCTCCTTGGCCCTCACCTTGGCCACCTCATCCTCGTCTTCCAGGTGAATGAGGACGACGACCAGTTCATTAATGGCTTCTTCTTCTTCTGTTGTTGATGTTATGGGAAGCCTTTGGTCTCTTGCCCAGGCCCGAAGCAGCCCCAGATGTTGGATGGCTGATGCCCGGACAGAGTCTTCCTCCTGTAGGCAGAAAACATCAGAGGTTGTGTTTCTCATCAGAGCAGTTTCCTTTCTCCTGCCCACCAAATTGTTTTGCGGCTGCTCAACCCCCTATCCTCCTCCTGGGGGAGACTGGGGGCAGGGGGGACTCTCCCCCTGTGTTTTCCAGGCAGGCTTCCAAGAGAAGGTGCTCCAGAAGAACACCCTCCTGAAGCCAGAACATCTAAACAAAGCAATCCTCCACCGTGTGTGATGTCGTGTTCCCTAATACTCACATGGGCAGCCAGACCGCAGTAGGTTGCCGCCAGCATCTTCAGCTCTTCCTCTCCCAGCTCCCTGGAGAGATAGGCTTGGTCTACCAGGTGCATCAAGTCTGGGAGGACATCGGCTTCTGCACAAGGGAGGGAATCCAGCAGCAACAGCCGCAGAAGCGAAGGGTCCTACACAAAAGAGAGAATCTTTTCAAAGGTCTAAAAGGCCTTTTAGCACTGGCCCTGCAGCATTCTGTCAGCAAAAGAGTGCTGGGCCATGATGAGAAACAGGATATGTACCCTCCCTCCCTCTGAGCATCACTTGCCATGTCCGAGTCCAGAAGCAGGGATATCCCTCTGGCGCTGAGCTTCCGGACTTGCAGGTGGTCATGTTTCAGCCAGGTGAGGAGCTGCTCCAGTGTCTCTTCACAGGGATAGACCTGCAGACGGCAGCTGAGCAGCTAAAGAGTCCCAAAGAGAAAGAAACTCTTCAGTGATGAGGCAGCTGCAAGGTCCAAATTTTGATGAATGCTGGTTGGGGAACCAAGGACACTAAAGGGAGCCGCAACACTCGGCAGAAACCCCAACTCTCGGCAGAAACCAAGCCAGGGCCTCCTTGCTGCACCCATTTCCTCCCGCGTCAGTCCCCCTCACCTCGATGTAGATAGCTGCCGCTACTTGTGGCACTCCGGCAAACTCCTGGTCCTCGAGAGCAGCAGTGATGTTTTTCACCATGGGAGGGATCCACCAGCGTCGCTTTCCGACAGCTCTGAAATGGAGAACCAGGTCTTGCTAAGGAAGGGAGAGACACCGCAGGAAGCAAACAGGGGCACAGTCCGATCCCGTGCCTTGAGCTCTGTTTGCCAGACCATTGGGGAAGGTCACCGTGTTCTTCCTCTTACCTCACCATGGCAGACAACCCCTGGCTGAAATTCTCGGGGCAGAAAAGTTGGTCTACAATGGCCGTCTCGACTTGCGCTCCAGTGGTGCTGAGAAGGAGGTGCAGGACTTCCTTAGCCCCTCTGTAACAACAGCAAGGCCAGTTTTACCAGGAGGGTCATTGCCACACATTCAAATTCCTTCCCCATACTTCCTCCCTGGGAGCCGCCTTAAGGAGAACCTCCCTTAGAAAACCAAGTTGGACTGGAAACCCGCGGAGGTTGAAGGGAAAAGGACTCCATTGGCCCCTTTGCAAGACACTACTCACCTGAGGAATTCCTGGTCGTAGTGGAAGTTGACAACCATCCCCAGGAGAGCGATCAGCAGCTGTGGGAAGTTCCTGCGCACAGCTGCCTTGTATTCCTCCATCCTGAGGATGGCGTGCAACAGGCTGGAGAGATGTTGCTGGAAGAGAGAGAGGTGCAAGTCACTTTCCCATGCTTTTCCGGAGAATACAGAAACCCCTCGATATCACCCTGGGAAGAAGGAAGCCAGAAAGCAGGTGGTTCGTGCTTACCACTTGGGTGGGAGATTCCGCCAAGGGGCTTTGGTAAAGCTGCTCGGCCATGAGATGGAGCAGTTGTTCTTGGTCGGCCGATGCCAAAACCTCCTTCCATACTCTCTCGCACTCTCTGTGAATGCAAAAACAAGAGCAATGGTCAGATTCAAGTCTTCTGCTTGCCGCCATGGCCCTGAGAGAGGAGATGGCAGCAAGGGCTTTCTGAGCAAGCTTTCCTGCAGCTTGCCAACCTTTCCCTTAGCCCAGGAGAACCTGGAGGGCTCCCTACCTGAAGGGAAACTGGAGGAGGTATTCAACCACTTTCTCCAGGCGCTGGTGTGACAAGATGGAGAAAGCGAAGACAGCCATGTTTCTGCCCTCCACTGTAGGCCCCAGGGTGATGTCGTAGAAGGCCTCCAGCAGCACCTCCACCTGTCAGAGAAAAGGAGAGGGTTGCTGGGAGAGTACAAGGAAGCGGGGCTGTCTGCAGGTGGATCCCTCCATCTCTCCTAGAAAGAGGGACCCTTGACCTCTGCCACCACAGCCACCTTCCTTCAAAGGTCCCCCTCAGGGTCCTTGGGAGTATTGGAGCCAGGCAGCTCCAGGTAACCAGTTCCCCTGTCCATTGTGGGCCAAGAGAAGAAGCTTGCCAGTCTGCTCCCAGAAGGAGGACCCTTGGCTGAGGTTCTTGTCCTGGACATTGCCAGGCCCCTCTCAACAAACATGTGTCCTGGCCACCCAATGGCATGCGGTTGCCTCCCCTACACCAAAGCGGAGATTCTTCTTCTCTCCTACCTTTGCAGACACCTTACCTCCACTGCTTTGCCGCTAAACTGCTTGATGAACTCTTGCAGTAGGTGGGAGATGTCTAAGGGGTTGAAGCTGCTCTCGACAACCAGGTCGCTGGCCAGGAAGCACATGGCCTCCATGAGCTGGTCCGCAGGTAGAAAGGCGCCAAAGACCTGAAGCAAGAGAGGGAGGTCAGAGATGCCCACAGGGCAGGGCTGGGGAGCAGAAAGCCCAGGTGCTTTCTCTGTGGAACCCAGAACATGTGGCTTGAGAGACTGCTGGGCCTTGTGCGACAGCGACTTACCCTGGCAAGAGAGTAGCAGTCATTGATGAATAATTCAGGAACCGGTCCTCCGGTGGAATTGAGGACCTTCTGAGCTCTGCTGATGAGCGTTTGGTTCCCTGAAATTCGTGCCAACGTCTCTGCAAAGGAAAGCCAAAGGGTTAGTTCGGGTCTTTCTGACCCCACCCCTTGCTGGGATGCGTTCTTCCAGTCTTACCTTCTTTGCGCCGCAGGATGGGCAGAAGATGGCAGAGCGCCTCTGCTGCCTGCTGCCTGCACTCCGGGTCTGGATCCAGTGCGCACAGACAGGAAATAGCCACCAGTTGGCCAAGGGAGGATGCAGGAAGCGCTACCGATGGCTGAGAAGAAACCCAGAGAAGGGACTGAGAAGAGAAGCAACCCATCACCATTTTCCCTATTGGATTTTTTTTAAATCTTCAAAATATTCCAAAATATTTAGCATCCTATACAGAAAAAAATCAATTCCTTTTTGCCTTCCCACTCCTATTTTCCTGATGTTTGCTTTTTTACTTCTTTTAGCAGCTATTTTACTCACTAGGATTCCTTCTGTTCTCAAAATTGGGTATGTGCTGGGATGCCTGATTGTCCCTTGGGCACCTTGCAGGGTGGGCCTAGCCTAGAAGGGGCAGCCTGAAGGCCTTGACAGCCCTGCATGGTTGCAATGCTTCCCTTCAGTAACTCACATATTCCTGGATCTTCTGCAGGAGGGCGGAAAGATCTCGGAGCGCCTTCCTTCGGACCATCTTCTTCCCACTTTTCATAGTGGTGATGATATCTGTCAATCTGGCCTTCAGCTGGTCCTTTCTGAAGCCTTCGGGAGGAACATCAGCCGCATCCGGAGAACCTGTGGTTGGGATGCTGAGGGGAGAGAGGAGTAGAACTTGTGTAAAAAGGTTTTATTGCCTCCCCTACTTCAAAGACCCCAAGCACCACCACCATAGAAATCGTCCGAGGGGCGGGGCTTTTGAAAGCAATTCATTATGGGGGGTGGGGGGGGTTAGCATCGCATTACCTTGGAGGAAGATCCTCCCCATCTTCCAGGCTGATTTCCAATATTTCGTCCTCATTGAAATCAATTCCCTGTCCATGAGAAAAGAGAAACAGGAAGTCAGAATGTGAGAAGAGGATCAGACCCATTCATGTTTTCGTGTTGCTCAGGAAAGCGCAGGCAAGGTAGGTTGGGAAACAAACTGAAAATCTCTGTCCTCCATTTCCTTAGAGACCTCATTCTACGATCCATTAATTTAGAGCATTTGTAACCCTCTCTTAAGCCAAAAAGGCTCCAAGAGAGCCTTCCATGAAATCAAATGCAAGAAACTCTCTAATGGCAGACTTCTGTTGTAATAAAGAGAAATGCAACACACCAGGAAAGGGGGTGAGGAGGGCAGAGGAAAAGACAACTCACAAGCTCAGGTCCAGGGTCTAGAATGCTGTTCTCCTCTCTCCCACTGAAATGGCTGCCGCCGGATGACAGTTGGGGGAGAGGAGGCCTGAGGGAGCTGGCCTGTCTCAGCAGAGCCCATGGCTCTGTTTCTCATCTGTCCTTCCTCCAGGAGTAGAGCTCTGCCAAGCCTCCTGTCTCTCCCTCACCTGCACCTGGGAGCAGCCCTTCCCTGTGATGGACTCTGTGGAGAGGTGGGCAGCAGGGCTCCCTGCATCAGTTCTGCAGAAAAACCAGATCCATCCGAAATCCATTACCCCTCCACTGGGCCAGCCGCTCGCGCTCTCTTTTCTTCTGTTTTTCCCTTTCCCTCTAAACTATAGTACCACATAACACCCAGCATGTAGAAATAGAAATGAAGCCTCTCCCAGATTCACATGTACATCAATCAGAAGCAATGCTCTGTTCAAAATAATATTCAATCGACTACAATATAGGACAATGAATTTTCCTATTCGTCATTCCTTCTCTAATTCCAAAAACCTGGGCAAAGCTCAACCCTTTCTTTGACTTGGGATAGCTCTTTGCCCAACTTGGTGAGACCATTAATCTAGGTTCTAGAGTTAGGTCTACTGGCCATGGCAACCTCCACTTACCTCCAGGAGTCTTTGGGACGCCATCTTCTAATGTAGTGACTGAGCGAAGGTCACTACAGGCCACCTCTGCAAGCCTCGAGATGCTGAGGATGCAGGAAGCTCTGTTCAAACGGTCACAAGTTCCGTCGCTAGGCAACGGCCCTTGAGAACATGGAATTCCCGGCCTCAGTGCCAAGGTTCTAGGAGAGTCCGTGTGGCCTAGTGGTTCGAACCATGTTAATGCCATGCAACTCAAGGGCGATATGTTTATATTCTTTGAAGTGTACAGTTTAATACTTTTTCTCTTCTTTTTATCCTGCTTTGCAGACTCCGAAAGCAGCTGTCTGCGATTTACAAGATGGTGAGACAAGTCCTGTGGAGGAACAAGGCAGAGGAAGAGCCCCTTTCCCAAGGCCCCAGGAGAGGCCTGAGATGTTCCCAGGCAAGTCCTGTCCTGCTGGGGCCAAGTTGCCCTTCCCCACCCACAGCTCTTCTGGGGCAGCGATGCAGCAAGTGACACTGTAGGCCTTCATGCCCAACTTCAAGGGGGCTGTGGGGCTCAAGCCCCTCTCAGATTCCCCTGGGGGGCTTATCTGGGCCCCACAGGCAAGCAGCAGCAGGAAATAGAAATACGGCCTCCAACTTTCCTTGGAGTGACACACTGATAGGCTTCTGCTGTGCCTTCGGTTGCCACCTTTGGCAGACCCTCCAAATGTCCCTATTTTCCAGGGACGTCTCTGATTTAGCAAAGCCATCCCGGTTTCTGATTGGATCCTGGGATGTCTCACTTTTCCTTAGAGTGTCCCTCTCATTGGAAAAATGGCCTGGAGGGTATGGAGTTATCTGTTCCCCTATCCGTCAGAAGGCAATCCTTTATAGGGAAGATTTTTTTAAAAAAAAATGTACAGTGTTTTATTGATTTTATTTATGTTGGAAGCTGCCTAGAGTGTCTGGGCAAACCCAGTAAGATGTGTGGAGTATAAATAGTAAAATCGTCCTTATGCAGTGGGATACACACATAAAAAAGCCCAATAGAGTGGAAAGTCAGTTGCAATTTTGCTTCTGGCTTGCAACAGAAGATCAGTGGTTGAGTAGCCGCTAAGAGCCACCTATCTAGAAATCTGAAAGCCGCCTTATTGTGTGTTTTCCCACCTTCTTCATACAACGTTTATCTCCAGGGAAGAATCTCAAGAGGTCAAGCGGAGGAGGAAGCTTCCTTCATTTTTAAAGGACTTGATCCCCTACCCCACCCCACCAGCATGCCTACACACATCTAAAGGGGTATACAGTGGTGCCCCGCTGATCCCCTAGACGAAAAACCCCACCCCAGCTGCCCCGCCAACATGGGGCCTCGCAAGACGAAAAATTTTCGTCTTTTTTTTTCACAGCGCGGCTGTCATTGCCGCTTCTAACAAGCTAGGAAAAAATTCATAGTGAATATTTTCGTTTAGCGGGGCACCACTGTAGTTTTACCAGCTGTGAGCATAACACAGATGCAGCCAAGTGGAGATGTGGAAAACCCCTTTGCTCTGTAAAGCCAAATGTTCAAATTCATTGAATTGCCAACATCTGGATATCAAAGATCTTTCAGCATTTGCACATTTGGCAAGAGAAGCTCTAAAATTAACATCTAACAAATTTTATCGGGGGGTGGGGGTCCTCTTTGCACCACAGAGAGCACAGTTATAAGCGCTTTCTAGCAAAGGATGTGGCAATGATCGACATCATATAATTGAGTGCAAAGGGGGAGGGGGCTGGACATCTGCTATTTGATGCCATCCACAAATCAGATCTCCAAAAATAAAATTAAAGGAAGTAGTGTGTTTTACGTTTCAGCAAGAGTTTCCAGAGGATACCTGAATAGATGGATCATTTTTGTGAAGAAGCGAGACTGTGAAGTCCACGAAGGCTGTTACCCATAAAGCAGTCAAGCAAATAAATGAGCAAAATGGTAATCTAACAAACTGTCAAAGCTATTTGCCCTTGCCCCCCCCCCGCCTTCTGTTTACCATTTCAAAAATATACACACAACTACAGGAGACACATTTTATGCTTGTGTTTCACTCAATGCAGTCAGCTTTGAAAATTGCCTCAATTAATTCACTGCTCTCTCAGGAGAGGGAGGGGTGGAGCAGGCGCTGGGATGGAGTGTGTGCCATACTGTATCAGGATGCATTGCTGTTCTATTAGGGTGAGTATTTGACTGAGATTTCCCTTGGGAGAAAACTAGAGCACTATTTCAATAACTGGGAAAATAGTATTTCTTCCAATTCAGAGGACTAAATGGAAAAGCCAGTCAGAGAAAAGGAGGAGTGAATCTGGTAGCTGGATCAGAGGCAACAGAAAAAATGACCAACAGGGCAAGTGTTAATTCCACCCATTTTGCTGCAACGATCACATGTTGTGTTCCTAATCCATGAAATGAATTGGAGTGTAATCCTGAAAAGCATCCACAGCCGATGATTAAACTCTAGACTTCAAATTTCCTTTTTATCTTCTCTACATCTTGTCTAAAAGTTTCAGCAGTGACGTAATTGCTAGAAACAATCTGTGAGTACTGATGTCTGTTTCATTTTCCAGTATCAATTATCTGCCCGTAGCATACTTGCTATGATACAATATGCTCACAAAAAAATGAGAAAAGGTAAAATTTTGTTTTCCATTTGCCAGTTCATTGTTATGTTGAAAAATACCATTAATAAATCTTACACATTGTTTAACCATTACTAAGATAGCTGCAGTGAAACTAACTTCCAGGCAAGGTTGAGTGATGCTTCCATTCCCACATTTTCAGGCTTCCTAAAGTGGGGACAGTTTTGCTATTTTCAAGGGAATAGACACACAGTTTGAGTCTGCTGGCTATGATGTTCAGTTTTCCATTACAACGTGGAAAGATGTTGGGCTTTATTAGTCTGTAAACAATTTACATAGGATTGGGCTGTTAGGTAGAAACATGGTACAAAACCCCAGACAAATAAACAAGACTTGCTTCTGAGCAAATGAGTTTCTAAGTGGGCTGTGAAATATCTCTTAAGTAAGTGCATCCACCAGCATTCCCAACCTACTGACTTCAGAGAATTCCCCTTAGTCACTGAGGCAACTCTAACACGAGTACTGTATTTCCAAAGGGGGAAAAAATATATAGCCAGGCTAGGAAAATACTGTTCTGGATATCTTCCAAGATCTGCTGAAGGGAAAAGAAGAAGAAGAATGTTTTTGCTGCCCACTTACAGAGCTGACTGGGACTGTTGTCACAAACACAAGCAAGGTTTATTTTCCTTTCAGTCCTCAGCATGAAATATCGTCTAGTCTTGTTTCCTCCGTCAGTTGCAGCATCCAAATCTCTCAGAATAGCTCTGAAGCCTGTTAGCAAAGAATCATCTCCACCCTGGAACTAGAACATTTCCAATTAAAAGGTCAGGACATGTTATATGTGGATGACAGCATGGCCTCGCCGGTATCTAAAAATGAACACTGACATTTTTTGTTAATGTTACAGGTAGGTAGCCGTGTTGGTCTGCTGTAGTCGAAACAAAATAAAAAAATTAAAAAATCCTTCCAGTAGCACCTTAGAGACCAACTGAGTTTGTTATTGGTATGAGCTTTAGTGTGCATGCATTAGCTCATACCTATAACAAACTCAGTTGGTCTCTAAGGTGCTACTGGAAGGATTTTTTTTATTTTTTATTTTTTGTTAAAACACCAAGCCCGTCCTGGAATGTATACAGTGCAGTTTATTGGGGTGTTATTCTGAAAGTTAGTGCAGCATAGTGCCCAAGCTATGACCCAGGAAGCCCCAGATTCAAATACTGCCTCTGTCACATCCTCCCTTTCTCTGTCCCACCATATGGACATTGCGGCAATTTGCAGACAAATCTAACATATTCTAGTGAGTTAGCACGTGACTACATAGTCACACTGTTGTTAAGTAGACTCAGACCATACAGGTAGAAATGCAATTGGTAAAGAAAGCTCTGGGTGGTGTCATGTCTCCTCCTCTCCTCCTGTTACTGTTTGTAGACTCTGTTATCAAGTCCAGACCGGTTACACCCCTGTGCACGATGGTCTTGGGAGAGAGCGACAGTGTGGTCAGACTCTTTGGAATTGGGGGAGGAGGCTGTTTCTGGCCACCAGGAGTACCAACTCAGTCAGGAGAGACCTTACCCTTTCTAATTTGATGTTTATTTCCTCGACTGTCCTAGCAGTCAACAGACAGTGGTCCGCAAGTATTTCGGCATAAGGCGGTACCTCCTCTGATATTTTATCCTGGGATATTTCATGGGTGCTCATCTCAGCATTTTCCTCTGAGTGATCTCCACCCATTAAGGGGTCTCTGCTTACCTGTGAAGGAGCTCTGTTTGATGTAGTAAGTTCTGAAGTTACTGGGGTTTGTGTTCTTACGAAAACATCCAGTTTGCTCTGCTTGCACTTCTGCTGTGGGCGAAGTTTTTTATCGGTGGTTGCAAGAACCAATGATCTGTATTTTAAGTCTGAACAAAATGCTTGTGTAACCTGAAGGCTGGTTGTTCAAATTGGGTGTTGCTTTGTAACGAATTGATGGATCTATGGACCGTAATAAAGATTGTTGTTGTTTGTTGTTGTTGTTAATAATTGGCCAAATGTAGTCAAATTTAAATCTGCATAGATGAATTAAAGGCTCAGTGCTCATGCTCTGTGCCTCTTACTTTACAATAAGTTCATAGAATCTTAGAGTTGGAAGGGACCCCAATGGTCATCTAGTCCAACCCCCTGCAATGCAGGAATCACAGCTAAAGCACCCACGACAGATGGCCATCCAACCTCTACTTCAAAACCTCCAAGGAAGGAGAGTCCACCACCTTTTGTGGGAGTCTGTTCCACTGCAGAACAGCTCTTCCTGTCAGAAAGTTTTCCCGCATGTTTAGTCAGAATGTAACTTGAAGCCATTGGTTCGAGTCCTACCCTCCAGTTGCTACATAAACATTGCCTTTTGACATTCAATAGCTTTCTCCTATCAAGCCTTAATTTTTGAGGTGCAATTGTTTTTAAAACCCCAAAACAGCATGCCGCCACTAATCCCTGAACGGCGTGAAATTCCAGGGGTTCCAGAAGCTCACCCAGGGTTCGTGTTTCCTTTTGGAAATGAGACACATCAGAGACTGTGGTGTCTTTATGATATATGGTTTATTTACACATAAATGCAACCTGAGCCTGCGACGGAGGGGCATCAGCACCCCAAAAGGCTCTTGCTTCTTCCATAGCCACAGCCTTGGATTCAAACAGACACACAACATCATGTTCTGCCTCTCTGGTATTACAGCTTCCTCCACAATGACATCATTCCTAAACTCTAAACTCTGGCTTTATCTATTTAGGGAGGGAGACCTACCCATTTGCCGCCCCACAGCAAGCCCCTTTGATTCTTTGTCCTCTTAATAGCCCCATCACCCAGTGCTTGTCTCCTGAAGAGGAAGCTAGCCTGGCTTAATTAGCTGTAGAAATTTGTTAAATCCAGGGATTAATCTAGCACTCAGTTTAACACCCTGACTATCTGTTACTTCCCCCTCCCTTATGGCTTCCACTATAGTAGAAATAAAATAGAAAATTCTTTCCAGTAGCACCTTAGAGACCAACTGAGTTTGTTCTTGGTATGAGCTTTCGTGTGCATGCACACGAAAGCTCATACCAAGAACAAACTCAGTTGGTCTCTAAGGTGCTACTGGAAAGAATTTTCTATTTTGTTTCGACTATGGCAGACCAGCACGGCTACCCACCTGTAACTGGAACTATAGTAGAAATAGACAAGAATGGACAGAAGAAAGGAAGAAAGAAGTATTACTAAAGGTTAGCAGAATTGATTTATATGAATATTGAATTGGATGTTATGTTTTGTTTTCTATTATTTTCAATTGAATTATTGGGAATATAGGAAGGCATTAACTGAATGCATTTTGTGGTTTTTTTAGGAAGAACTCAACATGTAATTTTTTAACATTGTTATTCTTTGGTTATCGTTTTTTTATTCAATGTTCTTTTTTTCTTTTGTATTGATGTAATTAAAGTAAATAAATTTTTTTAAAAAAGTTGTAACACCCTGAGCCTTTATTAAATTCCAGTAATTTAGAAGTGCCTAGCACCCACGGATGCATGTGGCGCTGTGGGTTAAACCACAGAGCCTAGGGCTTGCTGATCAGAAGGTTGGCGGTGAGTTCCTGTTGCTCGGTGCCAGCTCCTGCCCACCTAGCAGTTTGAAAGCACGTCAAAGTGCAAGTAGATAAATAGGTACTGCTCCGGCGGGAAGGTAAACGGTGTTTCCGTGCGCTGCTCTGGTTTGCCAGAAGCGGCTTAGTCATGCTGGCCACATGACCTGGAAGCTGTACGCTGGCTCCCTCGGCCAGTAACGCGAGATGAGCGCCGCAACCCCAGAGTCGGACACGACTGGACCTAATGGTCAGGGGTCCCTTTACCTTTACCTATCACCCACAAACTCCTAACAATATCCACTTAAAATTCTATTGAGTGGGGTTTTAAAATTTATTTTAAAGAGCTAAATCATTTCTGCAGTATTGCTGCCAAATTTCACAGCTGTTAATATGGCTGGAATCAATTAAATTTGCGCGCTGATTTTGCACCTTATTTAGTTAATTCTGAAGTTCAGCAAATAGAGTAATCTTAAAAGTGTGAGTCGGGGGCAGGAGATGAGGTAGTAAAGAAAATAAGTTTATAGTAAACAGCATAAAAGGGACAGTGAATAGTAAATAATTGAGTTGCAATTTTGGTAGGCCTTTAGGGATACTGATCAAGGTGTTTGCAATGTTGTTAGTACTTCTTTTGTGCTTTTTAACACATGTTGTTAGAAATAGAAAGCTTATTGGGAAATATAATTGCACCGGCTCAGCTTATGTAAGGTGAAATGCTTTTAATCATTTGTTAATCTTCCATATGTTCTTTAGTTTTTATATAGGCACTGATACAAATGTCTTTTTGTGAGGAAGGGATGCTGCTCCTCTTCCTTTCCCCCCTTGTAACTTTGTGTTTGGATGTAACACTAAACTATGGCTTAATTTTATGTGAACAAATCTTAATGAATGCATTCCATATCCACCTCTACTTCACCTGCCCCAGCATAGCTGCAAGGTTAGATGCTTTTGTGTTTTTTTTTGTTTTCAGTAATTTTTATGAAATATTTTCTTGGGTGCTTTTGTTTTCACTTAGATTTTTAAGTAACCAGACAAGCAGTGTTTAGAATTAGCTATAGTTTATTGAAATGAGATTACTTCAAACCATGGTTTATGAAGTTTGCATGATTGAATGAACCACAGTTAATGTTAACCACAGTTTTGGGTTCAGATGCAATGCTAAACTGCGGTTAATTGAAAACAGAAGTGAAGAACTTTGCTTTCCTCCTCACAGCTGTGCTGGAGGGGGTTGGTTTTCATGAGTCTCAGGCCCGTGCACAGAATGCTATGCCATAGTTTAGAGTCACATCCAAGCACTAGTGCCTGTTAAACTATAATATTTCATCTCTCAAGACAGACCGTATTATAGTAGCATCATGCTGCAGGGAATACTCTGCCACCCTACTGATAATTTTATTTATTTTTCTTTTATATAGCAGGATATAACAGCTTCTTGTAAATATTGTTCAGAATTCTCACAACTTTATCAAGAGATGAAAGCCACAATTAATTAAGTCTTGATGCTATTCCAAAGTCTTTTGGCAATGGGAACATCAATGCTTCTTTGTCTGTGTTTCACAGACAAATACTTTGCGGATAAACACAGACAAAAACACTCTTATTTAATCCCAATAATATTCCTCTGAAATAAGCATCTTGAGGTAATGACTCATAACCTCCAGCTGCTTACTTCAGAGGAATACTAGTAAAGGTAAAGGGACCTCTGACAATTAAGTCCAGTCACAAACGACTCTGGGGTTGCAGTGCTCATCTTGCTTTACAGGCTGAGGGAGCCGGCGTTTGTCCACTCCGCAGTTTTTCCAGGTGATATGGCCAGCATGACTAAGCCGCTTCTGGCGCAACGGAACACTGACACCAGAGCAGCACATGGAAGTGCCATTTACCTTCCTGCCGAAGCGGTACCTATTAATCAATTTGCACTTTTTGGTGTGCTTTCAAACTGCTAGGTTGGCAGGAGCTGGGACTGACCCCGTCACAGGGCTTTGAACCGCTGACCTTTTGATCAGCAAGCCCAAGGCTCAGTGGTTTAGACCATAGCGCCACCCGTGTCCCATAGAGGAATATTACTGGAATCAAATAAGAGTGCTTTTGGAATAATTAGCTTGAGGAATGTAAGCATAATCTACATACTACCGTCTTACAGAATTATCCCAATAATAGAATTTGAAGTGGTTCCCATCACAGATGACTCCAAGGGGCTAGTAACAGGGGCCTACGTTGGTCTTTCAAATTTCAGCGGTGCCCTGTGCAAGGCCAAAATTTGTTGTGCCCCTGCCGTGTGGGTGTTCCCCCAAACATTGTTCACTACCCCATTTCCTTCCACAGCTTTCAGTCACAGTATATTAAGACCTGCCACCGCTTGGTTCCCCTATAATAGTATTTTTTAAATGGAGTTTCTCCTAATACCCATTCACAATTCTTATGGTGTTCACATTTTTCTCCCAGCATACACATGGAAATGTATTATGGGCTGAAGTAACCCATGCTTTCTGGCAAATATAGTCCTGATTTCAGTTCCAAATATGCTTTTCTTTTCTTTTTAAGTATTTCTGTAGGCAGGTAAGAATATGTGCTTTTGTAAAAATCAAAAACAGTGAAATGTTTTTCAGAAGTATAATGCATTTTGTTGCTTCCTTCCTTGTCATCTCCATGTTGAAAATGTAATTTTTCTGTGCAACGTTTTGATGCATCTTTACATATGAATCCTTTGCCCTTGAGGCCCTGAGAAGAAAGTCAGTAACTGCTTGCCAATCCTGTGAAAAAGGTAGATTGAGTACCTGCTTCACGCTCTTTCTTGTTTAGGCCACAGAGAGTGAGGGAAATAAGATAAGGTTCTGATAAGTCATTTGTTGATTTAAAGCAAATATAGAAACCTCACTTTGTGGCTCAAGGTAACAGAACTGGCTTTTCTTTTAAGATTTGCTTTCCTTTGTGGAAATAAATTGCATAGTTGCCAGATTCAGAGATGGTGCCTATGCTTTTAAATGTACTAAGCCTCTTCATACCCCTTGGTGTTTTTCAAGGAGTAGGCGGGGATTCATATCAGGAGAGCTGCCTTGGCTAGAAAAGCATTCGTGGAGCTGCCTTTGAGATGTCCAGAATACATCCGAGAAGGTGCTTATTGTGGGATCAGTTCTCTTCCTGCATGCACATTTTTCGCAGCATCTTTGGCATCAAGATGACAGCCCATATTTTTCCTCCATTTTATTTGAATTTTCACTTTACATGAAAAACCTGTTGCCAACGACCCATTAGCAATATTTCAATATCATTTGCAATATTATGCCACCCTTTTTGGAAGCTGCTAAATGGGACTAAGGCAAGAAGAACATTTTATACTAGTGCTTTGGCATCTCCACGGGCTTCTGTCTCCATTCAAAGTGTTGGTTTTGTTTTTTTAAGGTAGCAGACTTCTGTTTCTTTTTAACCTCCTCCTCTTTCCCTTCCTACCTTCCTTCCTTCCTTCCTTTCTGGGATATTATAGCAACAGATTTCCTGCTAGATTACCTTTGAGGTACCCTCCATGCTTCTATGTTTGTTTTCCCATCCCAGAGGCTTAAGAATCTGTGATCATGGATCTCATGTGGTACTGGTAGAAGAAGAAGAGTTTGGATTTGATATCCCGCTTTATCACTACCTGAAGAAGTCACTACGAAGGAGTCTCAAAGCGGCTAACATTCTCCTTTCCCTTCCTCCCCCACAACAAACACTCTGTGAGGTGAGTGAGGCTGAGAGACTTCAGAGAAGTGTGACTAGCCCAAGGTCACCCAGCAGCTGCATGTGGAGGAGTAGAGACACGAACCCGATTCACCAGATTACAAGTCTACCTCTCTTAACCACTACACCACACTGGCTCACTGGTAGGGATGTGAGTTACCTCAGGGTGACACCTTGGATAGTTGATGTCAAGCAGAGTTGACCATGTGTAAGCAACAAGAAGTCCACCATATGTTTTGGGCTAAATCTCCCATATGCCTCTGCCAGCCTGGCTAATGGCGAGCAATTGCTGAAGTTGTAGTCCACAACATTGCAATGGCATCGCTTTGGCTATTCCCCTGTAGTACTGGCTACACAGAACAACAGTTTGATCCAGTATAAGGCAATGCAATATGTTCAGTCAATTGGGGGGTTGTCCTGCACAATCCCCCATTAAAATGAATGGGAGCTGCAGGAGACCTCAGTAACGACTGGGAGAGGAGAGAAAATGAAAGCTGAACTTGGCTTGGCTTCAGTCAACACAATATAGGCCTATTCAGAAGGTAACAATGGGTTTGTTTCAGTAGGGGAAATTGTTATCCACTGCCAGTTCACATCCTGCATGTGATCCTCGGTCTCAGAGAGCTTCCAATACACTCCTAGGCTGTTAAAATGTTCTACTTTGGCCCATATAGGATACAGAAAAGGATGGCCTGGCTTTGTGGGTAAAAGATGGCTTAGCCAGCAGAGATTCAATCGCAGCCTGTTAGCACATTTAAAGCTCAGGAAGGAAGAAGGCCAGGCCCAGGACTCAACACAATAGCCGTCATTTGGAAACGGGGGTCTTTCCAAGCAAGCTGCTTCCAAGAGACAAAGGCCACATAGCTAAGGGGAGAGTCTGTATCTGATACCACTGTCCAGGTGTTAAAAAATAAAAGTCCTGACCCAATGAGAGGCCAGCTGCAGCACAAACCCAAGAAGGAAATGTGATTCAGGATATTATATCTGCCAGCAGTTAAAAACTACAGGGAAAACTCAAAGAGCTTTAATCGCAATAGGGATAAAAGCCCAGTTGGTCTAGTGTAGCTGGGGCACCTGAGTATGCAGGATGTTGGGGTGAGAGGGGAGAGAGATGAGAAGTGGAGACAGATTGGTGGAAAGACGCTGTCCTCTTCCTGTTTGATGAGACGCCTCTGACATGGAAAAGCACAGGCAATGAGTCACCGCAGCATCCCTTTATTTGTTTCGTTTATGGCATTTATAACCAAAGATTCTCAATGTGGCTTGTGGCGTAAAATCAAACAGGTTAAAAATTTCAATTGCTACAACAAGGAAATAAAATACAATTTTTGAGAAGCACAGAATGAAAAGCGGAACAAACTGCCGCCTAAGACTGTGGAGGCAGTGACAACTTTGGGCGATGGTCGGTAGTTGGCATTTAATGTTTATGAGCTGGCTGAAGGTTATTTCTTTATTAAAACATTTCACTGAAAGGCTTCAGCCTGCTTTTAATGGTGCAAGTGTCATCCTGTAGGTGCCAGGCCTGGCCTCACTTCCACTTCCAGGGGATGTGAAGCTGTAAAAATAAAATAAAAATAAAAATAAAGAAGGGAAAAGCACTTGGCTGCCTTGTAAATGTTAGTAAAGGCAGCCCCAAACCCCCACCCCCTGAAAATTTCTGCATCTCCCCACTCCAAAGCAACAGAAATTTACACACACACACACCCGCCGCCACCAAAAACCCCACAAATCCTGGCTACTCCCAAGCTCTAGGTATGTTTAGCATGGAAAAGAGGAGACTGAGAGGAGGCACAATAAATATCTCCACCCCCATCATTCAGCGCGGACACTGGGGTTCAGCTCCAAGGGCCTTCTGGCGGTTCCTTCATTGCAAGAAGGTTACAGGGAACCAGGCAGAGGGCCTTCTCGGTAGTTGCGGCCAGCCTGTGGAATTCCCTCCTATCAGATATCAAGGAAATAAACAACTATCTGACTTTTAGAAGACATCTGAAGGCAGCCCTGTATAGGGAAGTTTTAAATGTTTGCTGTTTTACTGTGTTTGGTGTTTTAATTTGCTGAAAGCCACCCAGAGTGGCTGAGGCAACCCAGTCAGATGGGCGGCATTTAAATTTATTACTACTACTACTACTACTACTACTACTTCCTTAAGGGATGTCCACATGGAAGATGGAGCAAACTTGTTTTTTCCTGCTCTGGAGGGTAGGACCTGTACCAGTGGCTTCATGTTACAAGAAAGGAGATTCTGACTCAACATCAGAAAGACCTTTCTGACATTAAGAGCTGTTCGACCAGACTCTATTGGGAGGTGGTGGACTCTCCTTCCTCGGGTTTTTTTTAAGGAGAGGTTGTATGGCCAGGTCATGGATGCTTTAGTTGAGATTCCTGCTTTGCGCAGGGTTGGACTAGATGACTTTGGGGGTCCCTTCCAACTCTAGGAATAGGAAAATTTTATTATTGGCCAAGTACATTTTCCAACATACTTGGAATTTGTTTCGGCTACATTGCAATGTAAACATACAGACACTGTTCCTCTCACAATACAAAGAAGCAAAGAAACCCCACCCATAATTTACCTCCCCTTCAGCTATACAACTACGAATTTAACAATTTAATGGCACAAGGGAAAAAACTATTCTTGTGCCTGGCCGATTTTGTATATGAAGTCCTGTAGCGACGTCCAGATGGAAGTAAATCAAGCAGATGATGACCGGGATGTAAAGGATCTGCTACAATTCTCTCTGCTCTCTTCCTAACTCGGGTAGCATAAATTGTCTCTATTGAAGGCAAGCTAACACCAATTACCCTTTCTACAATTCTTACAGCTCATTGGAGCCTTTTCTTGTCTCGCTTGGAGGCTGTACCGTACCAAGCTGTTATAGATTCTATGATTCTAAGTTCTCCCACTCTGTGCCCACTGATACCACGTACCCATGCCAGCATCAACCAATGATATGGAGTGAAAGAGAACACTCTTATTGACAATATTAGGACACTAGATAAGTGATACTATATATTAAGAATGAGAGATGGTGAAACATGAAGTCCCACCAGCAACACACACACACTACAAGAAATATACTTCCTCAGCTGCCTCATGGGCTTGGTGGGAAGGAAGTGATCAAAAACAATGATGTGTTAACAAAGTGTGCTAAAAATGCGAAGCTGCACATACTCGGAATATTTTCTTTTTGTTTATCAAGGTTGGCAAAGAAATAAATACTTGTTGGGGGTTTTTTGCAGAGAGATGTAAAGCACCACAGGCTGAGTATTTTTTGCAGTGCACGAAAGCTTATTCCATGATAAACTTGTTAGTATTCAAGGGCTCATTTTGTAGTATCTTATTTTCTGCCTTCCTTTTGGGAAGAAGGAAGGGGACACTTTTGGGAACTGCACCGGGGGCCCCCAACCATCTTAATATGGCCAGCCTTGACAGCACAAAGAAATAATTCCAGCTAATTTAAATAGGGCATGCTCCTTAGTAAGTGTACATATGAGGCATAGGATTGCTGCTGAACGGTCTGATCTTCTGCAAATTTACTTGTCAGTAAAGCCCACTTTGTTCAATGGGGTTTAATCCCAGGCAATTGTGCACAGAACTGCAACCTTGACAGCAAAATTATTCACATTTATTTGTGCCTCGGCCCATTTAAATCAACAGGCTTAGTGATGCCTAGCTGTACATAGGATTAGGCCGCAATTCTACACAGCCTTGCGTGTGAGGAAACCTCTAGGAATTTAGTAGGAATTCCTTTCAAGCAAACATATGTAAGACTCTGCTGTACGTCTTCTTCTTTTGTATAGCCGAAACACCACTCAGTTCTTTACTTACTCACCCAGTTCTCAGTCCAGAATGCCCTTAAATCAGTCCTAAATCTATATACCATTCCCATTTCCACAGACATCAGTTCACAAGAGTCATTGTTTCTGTACATTCCACCTCCCTTTCGATGCAGTCACCTGCTCAGCTGGACATTTGAGCTCTGCACTTGATTTATATTGTTCATTTCATAAGCAGTTAAGGCCCCTGGCAGGAAGAAAGATTTGGTAGCACTGCTATAAAGCAACTGACATGCTGTCAACAAGCAATGACTGTTCGAGTGAGAGAAACTTGGAGGATGCAGACTTTTCAACAGATACTTAGAGTTAAGCTAATGGTTAAGTTGGAGGGCTGGCAGTGGCTTACAGTAGTTTCAATATTATTAAATTAAAAAATAAAGAATAAGTACTGTGACGGACATGTCACAGTTGTTAAGAGGAGGGCAAGCTGGCAGTATCAATTCAGAGTATGGCTTTCAGACTAAATCCACACAGAAGTCTAAATCAGATGCACAGGCTCAAATGGATGTCTACATTGTACTTCCTAAAATGGTCAGCAGAAACAGGGAATTTTAAAGTGGCAAAGTAGAGGAGGAGGAGGAAAAGGATGAGTAACCTTTTCTTACATACCGGTACATTTGAAGCAGGGGTGTCTTTCCCATAGAGGCTAGTGGTGTGGGGCACCAGGGCACCAAGTTCTGGAGGGCGCCAGGGAAGAGGCTGGATGTGGCACCTCACAGCATCAGCTCGCCGCCCTCAACCGCCTCTGCCATGCCGCGCCGAAGCAGCACCACGCTGCGCCTGGAGCCTCTGTCTGCCATGGCCACCGTGACACAAAGCGGCCAGCTGAGCCAGGAGGCGCTGTGTCTAGCCTCCGCCTCTTCCCTGCCGGAGGAGCCGCCTTCCAGCCTCTGCCCGCCTCCTCCAGCCCCGCCGCCCTCCCTAAAAAAGGTGGACAACTCTGGGTGTTAAGTCGTGGGTGAACACAGCAGACGACACAGTGATTTCAAACAGCTCTTGTTTATTTGCAGGCTGGAACAGGACTGAGCTGAAGGGCTCAGCAACCTGCTTATATAGAACTCAGCTACAACGCAACAGTAACAACATTCTGCAGCTAACCAATCCCTGAGTGTCAGTTTCTAATCCTTCATTTGCATAAGCTGACCTGAGTGAAAACCGCTACAGAATGAACTATATACACACACCCCTGGTGGCCAAGGGTGAGAACTTCAATACATAACACCCCTCCCCACCGAGATAAGGCATTAGGTTACAAGCATAGTGGTTCCATTATATACAGCAAATACTCTTGTTGATTCATTAATGCATATAGCCTAACAGTTCAAATTACGATGCAGCATTACGTGTGCAAATTGTGGGTAACATAGTCTTTTAGATACGCTGGGCGTTTGGGAACCCTACCTGACCGCCGTGGGCCAGTATCAGAGTCCGGTTGGCTGCTCGAGTCCCGTTGCGACTGCTGTGCTACCAATGGTGTCGTTGGGCCTGAGTTTCCCGGCTCCGCTGCTGCTGGAGGGCCTGTTGCGAGTGGACTCGGTGGACACTCAGGCAAGGCAGTGGTCGGAGTCTCAAGGGAGTCAGGCAAAACTCTTGCAGTGGCTCGGCTCGGCTCCGTGTCAGCAGTTTGTGAAGGGGGTGTAGGAGTAGCCTCGCCTTCCATTGGTGTCGGTTCTAGAGCTGAGGCTGCCGTTGAGGGTACTGCGGTATCGTCCAAATTCCCAACCCGGCGCCTCAGTTGGTCTATGTGTCGGCGCCACAAACGCCCGTCCTCAAGTGCCACCTGATATGAGCGGGGCCCAGTGACTCCCACTATCGTGGCCGGCACCCAAGGAATGTCACCCACATAATTCCTGGCAAAAACCTTATTCCCGGGAATGAAAGACCTTGGTGCGTCAGCACAGCCCGGGGGCTCGGCTACCCCAAAGTCTGGATGCAACCGATCGAGCGGAGATCTGAGGCGACGGCCCATAAGCAGTTCAGCTGGACTCCGCCCTGTGGCTGCATGCGGGGTGATGTGCTGTACGAGCAAGTATTCCGTGACTCGCTCATGCCAGTCCTTCTGACCTAGGCGTGCCAGTGCCTCTTTCGCTGAGCGCACCATTCTTTCCGCCTGTCCGTTGCTGGCCGGGTGGAATGGTGCTGTTAGAGCGTGGCGGATGCCTAGCCCCAAGAGGTACCTTTCAAAAGCGCCTGATGTGAACTGTGGCCCGTTGTCGGAGACGAGGACATCAGGACATCCATGTGTTGCAAATAGGCCCCGCAGCACCCGGACTATGGCTTCGGTAGTGGTGGAGGGCATCAGAGCCACCTCCAGCCATTTGGAATAAGCGTCCACCACTACCATAAAGGTCCGGCCATGAAAGGGGCCAGCAAGGTCAATGTGCACTCTCGACCAGGGTGCCTTTGGCGTCTCCCAGGTGTTGCCCTTAGCTGCCGGTTGTGCAGGTCTCGATTCTTGACACGCTTGACAGGAGGCAACCCAGGAGGTGATGGCCTCGTCCATGTTAGGCCACCAGACGTAACACCGAGCCAACGCCTTCATTTTAACGATCCCTGGGTGGCCGATGTGCAGAGCCTCAAGGACGCGTTGGCGGAGTCTTTGGGGAACCACGACTCGGTCTCCCCACAGTAGGCAGCCGCGATGAGCCGAGAGCTCATGCTGTCTGGTCGCAAATGGCTGGAACTCAGATGTGAATGGCCCTTCTGGCCACCCCCTCCACACCCAGTTGAGCACACGTCTGATGGTGCGGTCCTGGGAAGATGCGGAGGCCACATCGGCAGCCGACACTGGTGCAGCTGGGAGGTCCTCAAGCAGGAGTACCGATGAAGCAGGAGCTGGGTCTTCCACAAACGCCGGAAGAGGGCAACGACTGAGAGCGTCAGCATGGCCCAGCGACTTTCCCGGGCGATGGATGAGCCGATAGCTGTAGGCTGCCAGAAAAACAGTCCATCGCAGCATGCGTGGCGAGAGGATCGGTGGAGTTGGTCTGTCACCCGCAAGGAGGCCCAGGAGCGGCTTGTGGTCAGTGATGAGGTCAAAGGTTCTCCCGTAGAGATATTCGTGGAACCTCTTCACTCCAGCCACAAGCGCCAGTGCCTCCTTGTCGAGCTGGCTGTAATTCCGTTCCGCCGGAGACAGCGTCCGAGAGAAGTAAGCAAGCGGTGCTTCCCTCCCATCCGGGAACCGGTGACTGAGGACGGCACCGATGCCAAAGGGCGAGGCGTCACAGGCGAGGACCAGTGGCCTGGCTTCACTGTACTGCACCAGCACACTGTCTGAGGAGAGGAGGGACTTGACTGCGTTGAAGGCCGCTGTCTCCCGATGACCCCAGGACCATGGCGCCTTCGTGCTGAGCAGGCGGTGGAGAGGCTCAGCTAGCGTTGCCTTGTGGGGCAGGAACATATTGTAGAAGTTCAGCAGCCCCAGGAACGCCTGCAACTCAGTCTTGTTCTTTGGAATCGGGGCCTCCTGGATGGCCCGAATTTTGGATGTCGTTGGGTGAAGGCCAGAGGCGTTGATGAGGTAGCCCAGGAACTCCACCTGCGGAACGGCAATCTGACACTTTTCTTTCTTCACCTTGAGTCCGGCCTCCTGGAACCTGGTCAGCACAGCGCGGAGGCGCTCGAACAGCTGCTGGTGTGAGTCTGCGGATACCAGTACATCATCGAAATATGGGACCACACCTGGCAGCCCCTGCAGGAGGCGCTCCATGAGGCTTTGAAAGATGCCAGGAGCCACGCTCACCCCGAACTGTAGTCGGCGGCATCGGAACGCTCCTCGGTGGGTGACGATCGTCTGAGCTTCAGCGGTGGCGTCGTCAACAGGCAGTTGTTGATAGGCTTGGGCAAGGTCCAGCTTAGCAAAGACCTTGCCTTCGCCCAGAGAATGCAGCAGGTGTTGGACGACGGGAACTGGATAAGCGTGTTGCTGAAGCGCCTTGTTGATCGTGCACTTGTAGTCTGCGCATATCCTCACCGACCCATCCGGCTTGACAGGTGTGACGATAGGCGTTTCCCACTTGGCATGGTCGACCGGCTCCAAAACCCCTTGCGCGATTAATTTGTCCAGTTGTTCGTCTACCTTAGCCTTGAGGGCGAACGGAACCCGGCGTGGCTTTAGTTTGATTGGAGCGACTTGTGGATCAAGGCTAAAGGAGATGGGTGTGCCTGTATATTGGCCCAATGTGCCATCGAAAACCTCGGCAAATTCTTTAGTTAAGTTTTCGACTTCCGCGTTGGAGACGCAGTTGATGCCGGTGACTTCCAGGCCGAGGGCGCCAAACCATTCTAGCCCTAGGAGGCTGGGCCGCGGGTCTTCAACTACCACGAGTCGGAGTGGCCCCGAAAATTTTTTGAACTTGACCTGGAACTGGCCGACGCCTGTCACGGGAATGTCGTTCCCCTGGTAGTCCCTCAGGTGTACACGATGTCGGTCAAGCTGCCTCTTAGAAAGCTTGGGCACAAGTCTTTTGATAGTGCTCCAGGACACAACGGACAGGGCAGACCCGGTGTCGATTTCCATGTCACACGGAGCTCCTTCGATGAACACCGTGATATGTAGTTTGCGTCGCGTAGGCGAGTCGGTTTGTCCAATCGTGGTTCCGGATGAGCAGCAACAGTTGGTGAGAGCGAAACAGTTACTGTTTGCGGACCGGGTTGACGACTTGGACTTGCGAGATGGTGAAGAGGCTGTGTTTGATGGCGTAGATCGGCAGACCTTGGCGATGTGACCCTTTCTGGAGCACTGCCGGCAGATGGCGTCTCTGAATCGGCATTTGACGCGGGGGTGGTTGCCTCCACAGCCAGCGCATTCTGGTTGGTCCTTGGACTTCTGTTTGAACTTCCCGCGTTCCCGCTTCGTCTGGTGCACGTCATCGTCTTCACTGGTTGACGCCTCGTCACTGCTAGCCGCTTCGTAATGTACAGCAATTGGCTTCTTAGTTGGACGGGGGCTGACTTCCTGGTTTTGCTCCTCTCTCTCAGCGTTTTCTGTTGCAATGGCCTCATGGAGCGCTGTCGCGAGATCCATGTCTTGTTTTGCTGCAATCCGCCTGCGGCCCTTGCTGCTGCGTAGGCCGCACACAAATCGATCCAGCAGTGCTTCTTCCCAGTTGGCGAACTTGCAGTGTCTCGCCAGCTTCCTTAATTCGGTGAGGAAATCTGCCACCGTTTCCCCAGGCCGTTGCTGTCTCTTATGGAACTCGATGCGCCACGTCATCTTAGACGCAGTAGGATTAAGGTGCTTCGATAGGTGTTCCGTTATGCTCGCGAACGACGCCTCCTGCAGCGTTGTGGGGGCCAGAATTGCCCGAGCCAACTCGAAAGTCTCTGCCCCGCAGCAACTCAGGAACAGCGCCTTCTTTTTATCCTCATCGATGACCCCTTTTACAGCCACGCTGAATTCGAAACGCTCAAGGTAAGCATCCCACGCCTCCGTTGCTCCGGGATGAAATGGTTCCATGAACCGTGACGCTGCCATCTTTAGTGGACTGGTCTGTCCTGCCAGTCACAGGGAGTCCTGTCGCCAGAATCAGGTCGCTAGGGTCGAGAACCCTCAGCCAGCCTAATTCAATCCCATCCTCGTCGCCAGTGTTAAGTCGTGGGTGAACACAGCAGACGACACAGTGATTTCAAAACAGCTCTTGTTTATTTGCAGGCTGGAACAGGACTGAGCTGAAGGGCTCAGCAACCTGCTTATATAGAACTCAGCTACAACGCAACAGTAACAACATTCTGCAGCTAACCAATCCCTGAGTGTCAGTTTCTAATCCTTCATTTGCATAAGCTGACCTGAGTGAAAACCGCTACAGAATGAACTATATACACACACCCCTGGTGGCCAAGGGTGAGAACTTCAATACATAACACGGAAATGGGGGGGGGGCGCCAAAGGGAGCTTTGCACCACGGCGCCGGATATGCTTAAGACGGCCCTGATTTGAAGCCCTGTGGGGGGGGGGAGCCACTGAGACAATTTGGACCAGGCAAAACATTAGAAGTGACTGAGTAATCACAGCTGCCATTTGAGTCCAAAGTGATTACTCAAGCACTTGCATTAGGCGACCCTGAGGTCACTATGAAAAGGGGACAACCGAAAGGGATGAACGTTATCAAAAGTTACAAGCACTTAAGCTTCATTTCAACTAAAGATGAGGACCGAGGGGTTAAGCCAAAGGCTCTACAAGAAGTAGCTTTTGAAAAAAGAGGGAGGGAGGTGGTGCCACTTGGCTGTTCTGGGATGTAACTCAGATTTAACCAATTTACAGTTAAATGTGTAACAGATTGAGTCATCACTTGTAAATATGACCTCAGTACCGGCTCTGTCAGTCCATCGCTGCTTCATTAGTTTTGGACAGAGACGGTGCTAATCACTGTCTGTGGCCCAGTTTTGCCTTCCATTCCTAGTGCAATATAATTTGCTGCTAGTCCATTACGAATCTGCTCCCCTTTCTACCCTTCCATCTCATTTCAAAGTCAAAATTTAATTGAAACGAGACAAGGCTGGCATCAGGAGATTCTATTAATAGTTTACAAAATGTCATTTTTATGGCAGAAGCGTGGCCCACTTCAAATACTCAAAGGGAGTGAAATGACTGTTTAAGGCATTTCTTCTTCTTTCATGGTTATTTGTTTAAGACGGTGCCAGCAGATGACATTTTCTGGCTTGCTGCCTTACAGGTTCCTTCTACAATTAGTCTGATGTATTTACTGTGCCCAGAGAAATCATTTTATGGGGCGACTAATAAATATAAATAAATAAATGCCAGTTTGAGTAATGTTTGAATCTGTTAATGCTTTTACTACCTTTTCTTCAGCCATATGTTTGTAGAGTATTAATTCAATATTTTCTACGATCTTATTGCCAGTATCTCCTTTCCATTGTACCTGTATAAGAATGTCCTACAAACACCCTTCTGAATGTTAAATTCTGTATTCAGGGTTATTTGAAGGGCTCATATTTCTCAATAGGTTGTTATTTACCGGACGTGTCCGCTTTTCTGCAGTATGCGGCTCATTTTACTGCCTTAGAACACTACTATCTCATTTTGATGCACATAGAATCATAGAATCATAGAGTTGGAAGAGACCACAAGGGCCATCCAGTCCAACCCCCTGCCAAGCAGGAAACACCATCAAAGCATTCCTGACAGATGGCTGTCAAGCCTCCGCTTAAAGACCTCCAAAGAAGGAGACTCCACCACACTCCTTGGCAGCAAATTCCACTGTCAACAGCTCTTACTGTCAGGAAGTTCTTCCTAATGTTTAGGTGGAATCTTCTTTCTTGTAGTTTGAATCCATTGCCCCGTGTCCGCTTCTCTGGAGCAGCAGAAAACAACCTTTCTCCCTCCTCTATATGACATCCTTTGATATATTTGAACATGGCTATCATATCACCCCTTAACCTTCTCTTCTCCAGGCTAAACATACCCAGCTCCCTAAGCCGTTCCTCATAAGGCATCGTTTCCAGGCCTTTGACCATTTTGGTTGCCCTCCTCTGGACACGTTCCAGCTTGTCAGTATCCTTCTTGAACTGTGGTGCCCAGAACTGGACACAGTATTCCAGGTGAGGTCTGACCAGAGCAGAATATAGTGGTACTATTACTTCCCTTGATCTAGATGCTATACTCCTATTGATGCAGCCCAGAATTGCATTGGCTTTTTTAGCTGCTGCATCACACTGTTGACTCATGTCAAGTTTATGGTCTACCAAGACTCCTAGATCCTTTTCACATGTACTGCTCTCAAGCCAGGTGTCACCCATCCTGTATTTGTGCCTTTCATTTTTTTTGCCCAAGTGTAGTACTTTACATTTCTCCCTGTTAAAATTCATCTTGTTTGCTTTGGCCCAGTTCTCTAATCTGTTAAGGTCATTTTGAAGTGTGATCCTGTCCTCTGGGGTATTAGCCACCCCTCCCAATTTGGTGTCATCTGCAAACTTGATCAGGATGCCCTCAAGCCCATCATCCAAGTCATTGATGAAGATGTTGAATAAGACTGGGCCCAAGACAGAACCCTGTGGCACCCCACTAGTCACTTCTCTCCAGGATGAAGAGGAGCCATTGAGGAGCACCCTTTGGTAGACCAGGCCTTAAAGACATTGATATGAAGGGACAGAGATTTGGCCAATACAATCCCAAATGGGCTCTAAGGAGACGAGGTTGTAATAGGTGTCAAAGGAAGATCAAGAAGACAATTGCAGCCACTATTTCTGGCAGTGGTGAAGGCTACCAGGATAAATATTGCTGCGCTTAAAGAGGCAAAGAAAAGGAAACCAGCAAACTGTTTTCTAAAGGGACCCTGAGGGACTCCTGGATGCCAAGTCCCAAACACAGGCAACAGTTATGGGTAAGCAAGTATAAGATCTACTAATGAGGATGTCTTTAAATTAAACTTGAATAAGGAAAAGGTGGTTGTGAGTATAACTCTGTGTACAACGAAATCATTGCTCATTGACCCCAGTACAGTATACAGTGGTACCTCTGGTTACGTACTTAATTCTCTTTTTTTAAAATAATTTTTATTAAATTTTACACACATTCTTTTAAAAATCCATTGATATTCATCTCTTATACATATTTTTGACTTCCATCAACCTCTTCTCATGATTTTCAAATTTTCAAATTTCTTATTGTATTTCCAATTTCACTATTACTTTTTATCTCAACAATTATTACCACCCAAAATTATTTCCGCAGCATTTCCTAAGATTAACCTTACAAAACTTCTTGTAAGCCTACCAGTGCGATTTGTTGTTCACAATTGTCTTTAACTTAGTCCAATCCTTCAGGAATTCCTGGTCCCGCCGGTTTCGAATTCTTCCTGTCATCTTATCTAATTCTGCATAGTCCATTAAGGTTACGTGCTTAATTTGTTCCGGAGGTCCGTTCTTAACCTGAAACTGTTCTTAACCTGAAGCACCACTTTAGCTAATGGGACCTCCCGCTGCTGCTGCGCCACCAGAGCACGATTTCTGTTCTTATCCTGAAGCAAAGTTCTTAACCTGAAGCGTTATTTCTGGGTTAGCAGAGTATGTAACCTGAAGCATATGTAATCTGAGGTACCACTGTACAAACTAAAACCATGAAGGAAAGGTATAGGTCTTCTTGCTCCTTGAACACCATTAAGCCATTCTAGGTTAACTGACATTTCATTACATATTGTCAAAACTGGTATTAATTCAGATTACAGTGCATTTTATGACTAACCATTTTGCTTGTGTGACAATAGCAGCTGAGGGCGGGAGTTAAATCTCGGAGACTTTTCAACAGCGGCCCTCCCAGGGACTGGTCCTTGAAGCTCAGGGGTGCCTTTTAATCTATCAGCTTTGTTGGATAAATGAGTGGCATGCCCTGCTCAAGGACTGGAGCTTTTCCACAGTGATGGATGCACCGGTGATCCTGGACGACTGCAGTGGCTCTCTGGATAGGATGCCTGGAGACAAACTCTGTGGTCTGGCTATTAAACAGAGCTGCAGAGATCACTTCGCCTTAGTGTGGGTTTAGCTGCCCTGCCTGCCAATTAACACCTCGCTGCACATTATGTGGAAAAATAGCCACTTGTAAGCCGAGCTCTGAAAACTGAGAATTCTGAATCTCCCCTGGAAACAGGCAGAGAAAGCTGAATGCAATCTTGGACCCACTGCCTACATTTCTTTCTGCACTGTCTTTATTTTGCCTTTCTTTAGCAGCTAAATAGTCCTACCCCTCCCACTCTGAAATCTGGTTAACGTTAGATAGCCTGTCTCTGCTGGTTGAGAGATGAAGGTGATAATAAATAGTGGATGGCAAAAGGCTGCCAACAAATCCAGTTCCCTCCATCCTTTGCTGTATATCTCTAAAGAGCACCACTTTTCATGAAATACTTTAACGGAATGAGCATAATCTGAAGCCAAAATCTCGGCTTCTGAGCCCAACTCAGAGTGCTGATCATTACTTTTAAGCTGTATTCAAATTAGGCCCAGAATATCAACACATCCCTCCATACATTTCCTCCCCAGGCTCTTAAATTCAGGGTTCATACTCCGTTCCATTTGGAGATGATTTGGTGACACGCAGCCATGCTAGACTATCTCAATGGTGCAGGGGCATAGCAAGGTAAATTGGCACCCGGGGGCAAAAAATTTTTTGTCACATCCCCCCCCCCGGCATGGGAAGGTCAGGTGGTACCCGGTGCGAAAAATTTCTTGTCAAAGATGATAAGAAAATGGAAAAATTTTAGCATAATGATACATTGTTTTTTGTTGTCATTTTTGGATGTTTTTTTCTTTTAACTGTTTTGTATTTGGTTTTTCTTTTTTTAGTTTGTTGCTGTTGTTTTTTTGTTTAATTTGTTGTTGTTTTTGGAAAATGCAATAAATATTATTTGAAAAAAAAGAAAAATTTCTTGTCAACCCCCCCATTGATCCCCCCCCCGCAAAAATGGTTTTACGTTATTTCATATTTTCTTACAAAGGAATAATAACAAGTAATAATAATAAAAAAACTTTTATTTATATCCCACCCTCCCCGGCCAAAGTCGGGCTCAGGGTGGCTAACATCAGATACATAACATTGGTATAAAATCAAACAATAATTAAATTACCTCCTAAAAACATCTCAAAATCAAATTAAAGTCTAATTAGATGGCTTTCCACAGGGTTAGGGTTGGGAACAGTAAGTGTTCTCTGAACTGAAATTTCAGCCTTCATGACATAGGAAAACAGCCAAGTGAACAGCTATTTTGGTGGAGGAGGGTCAAGATATTAACCGATATGCATGAAATTTCATATATAGCTATATAATCCCTAGTATAGTAAGATAAGACCTTCGGAGAAGGCATTTTCAAAAAAAAATTACAATAAAAATTTTCAAAATATTTTTTTTTTCAAAAAAAATTGTTCCTTGGTAATTTGTCACCCCCTCCATTATGGAACCCGGAGTGGACCGCCCCCCCTCGCTACGCCCCTTCAGTGGTGGCCCCTATGTTGTGAAGCCGTCTCCCAAAAGAGGCATACTCCTTTTCAGTTGAATAATCTCTAAACCTAACTTATCTTATAGGATAAAATGGCATCATGTCACCAAAATGCACACTCCACTCCACCCCCGGCTTGAAGATACAAAATTTGTCAGCTTTGAAGTGTTCGTTTTTAATATGAGGTGAGCTTCAGGACCCCATATGTTCTTCTGCATCCTAGATATTAATCCAAGTTGGAGAACAAGTCCTTCTTCTTGCCTGCCCCCCCATCCACCCACATGCCCATATCTCTGCTCCTTCGTTCACCCCCTTTTTTTGCTGTTTCAGCAGTGATGAACTGGAGGGAAGCAGGAAAGTCTCCCCCAACTCCTGTCTGATGCCTGATGCACTGCTATGGCTGGATGCCAGGAGCCCTGGGAGATGTAACTTCCCAGCAGGAAGCATTTCTGCAGCACCTGGAAAACTACATTTCCCAGTAGTCATGGTACCTGGCCTGCAGGCACCTGGAGAGAGGAGAGGACCTCCCTCCCTCCACTCTATCAGAATTACTTGGGAGATTATAATGCAGGCATAGGTAAACTCGGCCCTCCAGATGTTTTGGGACCACAATTCCCATCATCCCTAGCTAACAGGACCAGTGGTCAGGGATGATGGGAGTTTTGCGAGTCCCAAAACGTCTGGAGGGTCAGGGATGATGGGAGTTTTGGGAGTCCCAAAACGTCTGGAGGGCCGAGTTTGCCTATGCCTGGCCTAGATGATTGTGAGTGCTGAACTGGTCTGCTCCCAGTAGGCTACACCACCATCAGGCCCCATGGATAACACCTGCTTCAGATTGTGAAGGTTTTCCAAGGTGTGGGTTTTCAGAAAAGCACCATTTGTTCTGGCTAATCAAAACGTCTCGGAGGCTGCTGAACGCCAGTGGTGGCCTTGCCGCTACTCTTTCCTCTGTGTCCAGGAGAGCTGTTGAAAACAAAGGGCTGCTTGTTGCAGACTCTAGACTAACTCCCAATAGGTGGAGACACCTGTTTCTGACTAATTCCAAGCCAAACAAGCTACTTCCTGGAGCCCTCCGTTTGGGAAAAGAGGAAGAATGTGACTCAGAACTTGCAGAGGGGAAACCAGATGGTAAGAAGGAAGGGGCATGGCAAGCCTGCCTGCGTGACTAGCCCTATGCTATGTTTTCTGAGTGGCTCTTTCCTGTCACAGGCGCTGCAGGAGTTTTCCCCTTAGCTATCTGTCCACATATAGCCAAGCATCTGAGAGACAGTTGAGAATGCGCCCCTGCCCATTCTCCCATAGTGTGTGCCAGCTGCCCAAAGCCGGCACATTTAAAGGAAAATGTTGACAGAATAATTAAAAGTCCTTACTATTATTATTAGCTACGTTATAGAAAAATGGGTGTAAATAAAAGATGAATCATTACTAAACAGGTGCACATTGTGAATGTCAGATTTGCTTGATCTGAGTGCTCTTTCTGAATCCATCCTCCCTCATGCATTGCATTAGCTGCTCTTGGAAAAATATTGAATTCTGCTTCTGCTCTTCTACCACCTCTTTGCTCAGGTAGGTCTCAGCATCTAGTCTTTTACAGGTGCAATTCAAGGTATTTTTTTTAAAACCTATAAAGCCAACACCAGCTTAAGCCCAGCATAACTCAAGAGTCTGTTTTCTTTCCTTTGTACTACACAACCGTTAAGAACTGAAAAGACGTTCCTGAATGTACTGCTGATGCACCAAATTCAAACAGCAAGGGCCCAAAGAGATGAATTTGTGGTTAACTACCCCCAGTTATGGAATTTTCTTCCTCTAAAAATCTGTCACACAGCACAAGCTTGCATATTTTCTGGAAGAGCTGTTGAACTTCTATCGTTTGCTGGTATTCAGTGTCCAGGAAAAAATGTAAGTTTATGGCAGTTTTATTTAACCAGATCTTCTCTGGGTGTGTTTTTGTCTGTGTGATTTTTAAATGTCACTATCCTCTCATAACTCTTGCAAAGCCTCTGACTCGAAAGTGAAGTTTTCATTTTCACAGACATGTCATAATTTGCGTTACATCAGAAGCCTGGAATGGAATACGGACGTCTCTGCCCCCCTCTTTGTCTCTGCTTTGATATTTCATACCTCCTTTCTGTGACGATTTTGTTCTGTGGTTGATTTTGCGCTTTTATAAAAGCAAATGAAAGTAAAAGAAAGTGGAAGTTAACTCCCTAATAAGGGTCTGCTCCTTTAAAGCAGATTTGTGCAAGGTTGCTGGTAACTATCCAAAAGATCTGAAGTGTTACAAAGGGCTGGTCCAAAAGCAAAGAAAGGAAGTAACGTTTTGTTTGAGTACTGCAGTACTCTTTCTGATGCAGGGGGAAAAGTGAAAGAAATTGCTAACGTACCCTCTTCGTATGGAACAGTGTAATTTTCCAACCACAAGCCAGGCCGACAGAACATAATTATACATCTGCTTTCGTTTACCAGCTTACTAGCAGAAAGACTTTGCAATTCTATACACATCTACTGAGAAGTAAGCCCCATTAAGTTCAATGCAGCTTACTCCTAAGTAACTGCATGTAAGATCGCTGCCTTAACATCCCCCAACCAATTGTATGTCCATAGTACTTCTTTAGGTAGTTTTCCTATTGGCCACTGCCTTCAGAGATGTAAGACAGAAGCATATCTCATGAAAAATATAGGTCACGTCAAGACGCTTCAAGAGGAAAATGCAAGAAGCCAAAACTAACACCCAGAAATAAAAAAATGTGGAAGAAAAATACTGAATGTATAAAATGTGGAGGATTACACTGTAAGTGTGGCTCCAATACATTGCTCAAATTGTTTACAAAGGAAATATAAACATCAAGGTTAAATCAATAATTATAATTCATATTTTATTTCTAAGAACTTTGACCTATTATATACACACAAATGCACAGTGATTCCCAAGGCTTTGGCTTTGTTTTCTCTTCTCAGGGAACCACAGTTGATGCTTTCCTTAGAGTGAGGTAACCCATAACAACATCAGAAGGAAGCATCCGAATGTAGGCAAACTCCTCAATGGTACTGAATCTCAGTTTGCTCTGTGGGTCAGTGTAGTTTGCCTAAAAGAAGAACACACACACAAACATCTGAGCTGAAAATTGTGAAAACACACACTTTCAAAATAGGTGAAAATATGATAGTCACATCATAATGAATTAAAGCAAAGGTCCAACTAATTTAGCATTCTAGCCCCAGCCACTTCTCCCTCTGAAATATACAACCGGGGCACTATGGAAATGGTTTTCCCTCGTTGTTCGCCCTAAAAAGGCCTATTGACTTCTTTAAAAAAAGGATGACGATATTCTTGAATATATTTCAAGCACAGCTTTTGAAATCAGAATTATTTCAAGATCACAAAACACGATGTAAAGAGCAAAAGGTCACTATGGTGTTGCTCATACAGATTCCTAACAGTTAAATAGTTCTTTGTGTGGTTTAGTTGTGAAATGTTAATTTCCACCAAAAGCTAAAGAAACAAACACTGTTAGCAGTGAACCCAAATAACTGCATTTCTGTGATCTCCTCTGAAAGAGAACTTTAGAGAACCATGTCGATAAATAACATACAAACAGGCAAGTTATTTAATTGTATTATGTAAGTATATGTAGTTATTGCTACAGGCAGCTTACACCAACAAATGGATGGGTAGTTAGAAGTACTAGGTCTGAAAATGTACACCTACAAGCTCACTTTTTGAATGCTCATCATTCCATGAAGGAAGATGGGTTCCATGATGGAAGAAAGGTAGGATTATAAATGTAAGAAAATACAATAAAGATCGTTTGCCCAATGTCAGGAAACCCCCCTCGCCGCAGTGGGAAGCGTTCCTGGGGCGTTTGCAGTACAGGGAACCACCATCCCCTTTGAGTAGTTCGTCGTCTTCCTCGAGTGGAGGAAGCGATCGCTCTTCCAGTGGGGAGGGGGAGATAGAAGCAGGAAGTCGGAGCAGGGGCTGTGGCAGGGATGGAGAGCCTCAGCACCAAGCGGGAAGAGGGGGAGAGGAACCCTTTCCGTCTGCCCCGTTTTGGCAGAGAGGAAGGACGTAGAAGGGGGAGGCGGGGGTTCAGGATCCCGCGCCTCTTATGTTGGGCAAAGAACCGGAAACAAGACATTCCTGGACTCTGCAGAGGGATGAGCTGGATGTCCTTACTTAAGCTCCACTGTAAATAACTGCACAATAAAGAACTTAGTTTATAGAAGCTCTGCGTCAGCTTGGTTTCTCATGAGCAACCACTGAAGAACCTTACACCCAACAAGAACTGGTATTCGGAAGGTATATTTCTTCTGAGTATGGAGGTTCCATTTAGCAGCCCGAAAACCTGACACAAGACTTTAAGCTTAGTTGTGGTCTATAAAATTCAATGAAATTGATTGGCTGTAGGCTCCAGATAAGACAAAATAAGTACTTCTTCAGACAGTATATAATTAACAATGGAATTTAGGCAGTTTTAAAAGGGGACTGGACAAATTCATGGAGGAAGATGGGTCTCTCAATGACTATTATAGCCTTGTGTCGAGTTTTCAGTCAGTGGTGTGAGAGGAGGCAAATCAACCCACAATATAACTTTGTGATTTGAGTGTTATGCCTGGTGGAGTTCCTCCTTCTTCCTGGAGAAACATTTAGACACTGATGGATGCCTAGAGAGATATTCCAGCAGCAATATTTTCTATTTAAAACTAGATATATTTACTACAGCAATGCAAAAACTGTGTGGCCTTAACTTATCTTCAATTCATATTCTTCATCTTAGGAGATAAGGCACTGAGGCATTGCTGGATACCAGCAAGAACTGCAATGGGGTTATAGAAATTACATTGGAATATATAAATTTCACTCCCAAATGATACAATAAGTTAGATGGAGTAACACTGTACTTTGATAAGAAAAAGTCTTATACTTCTGTAAGCTTAGGGTGGAAGACCACAGACAGAGCTGAGTTATATATAATTATCTTTGTTGCTACAGCAACAGGGCTAGTTTGTCTTCAAAAGGAGGCAGATGTTTGAGCACTTAATTCTCCCCACCTCCAGCGTTGAATGAAATTTCTGTTGCGTTAATATGACCAGGGGCTCGTCTTTTAAATTTCAAGAGAAATCTAAAAAGTGCAAATGCAGCCCGTAAACGAAACACTAGTTTTAATACGAGGGCTGCAAAATGACAATATTAAAAAATGATTACATGCTGAGGCAAAAGCTAACACTTTGCATGACCCACCCCTTTCGATTTAGGAAGCCCACTGAGCCCGCCCCAACCTCAGGGGTGGGCCCATTGCAATGGACGTTGCTTTTCTAGTGCAGCCCTTGAACATTATACATGGGGGCTCCCATCAGCTCCTCTACATGCCTCTGTCAGAAGGGCTACTCAACATCCTTGTTGAGACCTGCCTGTGCAGTGAAGTTCTGTAAAGTAGCAGAACTGATGGACACCTTTATGCAAAGAGCAAAAGTAACAGCTGCCTTAAACTGTGTCAGATGCAGGGCCGTCTTACCCAGATGCTAGTGGTGCGGGGTGCCAGGGCGCCAAGTTCTGGAGGGTGCCAGGCGAGAGTCCGGGGAACACCGAACGAGTGAGTGAGCGAGGGTGTGTGTGTCGCTCCTGCCAAGCATCAGCTTGTTTTTTTTCTTTTTAGCCTGTAGGCGGCGAATTCTGCGGGGTGCCAGAAAGCTCAAAGGGAAAAAACCGAGCCAGTGCTCGGCAGGAGCGGCGCATGCACCCTTACTCACTTGGTGCAGGCCTGCTCGCTCGCCCAACGGGTTGAGGCGCAAGCGTGTGTGGAGCCCCTCCTGCTAGCCGCCTTTGAGCCGGGCATCAGGTACCGTGGATCTCCACGGGGATCTCAGCCCGCTCACTACCCTCCGCCATGCCGCGTCAAAGCAGCGCTGTGCCTGGAGCCTCTGCCTGCCATGGCACTGCGGCACGAATTGGCCAGCTGAGCCGGGAGGCACTGTGTCCACTCTCTGCCTCTTCCCCGCTGGAGGAGCCACCCTCTAGCCGCTGCCCGCCTCTTCCAGCCCCGCAAAGCTGGGCACGTCGCCGGCAACGCTGTCCTGTCCCAAGAGGCTTCCTCTGCCACTGCCTCCCTAAAAAAAGGTTGACAACTCTGGGAAACCGGTGTGTGTGTGTGTGCGTGTGTGTGTGTCGGAGCGATCTTTGTACCACGGTGCCAGATATGCTTAAGCCACTGGTCCCTCTAGCCCAGCCCTGTCTTCTCTGCCAGCTCTTCAACTTCTCAGGCTAGAGTCTTCCCCAGTTCTGCTCCTGGAGGGACCAAACCAGAGCCCCCCCCCCATGCAAATCATGTAGTGGTGCAGTATACCCTCTGCATGCCCCAACCATTTCCAAGTGCCGGTTTAAAAATTACAAACAGCGTCTGGATGAAAGTGTCCATTGCTTTCTCCATTTTAATGATCAATACTCTTTACAGAATCATGCAACCCCAGCATCAACCAGGACAAGTGAGGATACCACTGTGAAGACAGGGAGCATCTTAGATTAGATTTCTACAATATCCCTTTTGCACCTTACATTAGGAAGCAATTGCAAAGTCAAACTTAGGGCTTCCTTTGAAGATCTTTAGCTGTATTTTTTTTAAAAACAACAACACCAACACGCACTAATCCAGTTATCTAAATGAAACAGGTGATGCTGAGAGCTCTTATTGGAGGCAAGAGCATTCTTCCACCCACAACTGTATAGGCAGCACTACAAGGTAGACTTAGAAGGTAAAAGGAAAAACTCCCTAGAAAATTAAAGAGAGCCAAAATGGAACAAAAAGCAAACATTCCTTTTGCTGTAGGGTGTTTTTGGTAATCTTTGTGTTACTTAATCTCCTGCCTTATACCCCAAAAAGCTTCAAGATGGCTTACCTATGGAAATAGTCACATATTTTTTCCTCATTTACCCCTGACTTTGTTTTCCTACCTTTCTTCTGTTGTTTTTGTGTCTGCTTTTAGCTCTTAAGCTCCTTGAGATATGGGTGTGTCCTCTCAATTTTCCATAAAGTACACAATAGCATATAGCTACGAAACAATTATGTATGTGTCTGAACACTCGTTTCCTAAGCTTTCCCCCCCAAAAAGAATTGGAAAACTGAACCTCCTAGAGAATGACTTGCACAATATGTCTAAAAATGTACAATTAAAGAGTCCTAGGAAACTGCACTTTACTAAGTACACATAATTAGCAGTCCTAACCCTTAGAAAGCACTCCATGAAAGCAACTCAAATTGGTTCATTTCTGGCAACTGTCCTTTTGAATTTCCCAGTTTCCGAACAGCCAGAAAAAAGGCATAAGGCGTGTTTACACCTGCGACAGTTTCCTTAGTGAAACAGGACTCATCCAATTCAGGGGAGGGGCTGTGCAGGTAGGAATTTAGGTAGGAATTTTGGCCTGAACCTACAAAGGCAGGTCTCAAAAGGCTACCAGAGGCCCCTTCCTGCTGTGTGACATCAAAGGTGGGCAGAACCTGGAGCCTGTGGTCCCCAGCTCTGCCCCTAGATATGAAATGGGGGGTGTTTAAGGGAGGGACTGATCTTTATCAAGGACAAGACTGCTAGAATTGCCACTGACATTGGCTGCAACTCTAAGAAATTTTGCTTGAGCTTCCTTTCTCCCCCTCCTATGCAGTCCTTTCTCTTTATCACATCTTTTTAGATTGTGAGGCTAAGGGCAGGGACTGTCTTAGAACTGATTTTTATAAGCCATCATGAAAGCATAAAGGGCAGGATTTAAATGCTGAAAATAAATAAATATGAAACTAAATTATCCCGCATTTATATGAAACTAATTATCTTCTGTAAGCCGCCTTGGTAGGGGTTTTACTCTGAAAGGAACTAAATAGGAGTTAAATAAAAGATCATGGGCCCTACTGTCTTGAGGCAAATTGTTAAAAATGTGTTTTATTGTACAGCCAGAGTGGAGTTTTCTTTAAACTTCCCACCTGCAGAGAATGCAAATGTGTTGCAGAGAGCACTGGGGCATGTTTTAGGGTAAATAATCAGTTCATAAAAATACTAGCCAGACTGGCTGGACCTCACCATTGTTCTGGGTGAACTGACAGTGTGTGCCATACAGCCCAGCCAATGCTGTGCTTTGGTTATACTTTGAAGAAGATTTGCAGTGACAGGTTGGTTTTTCCAAGAGGTTTGTCTGCCTTTACAATTCTCCCAATGGAGGATAAGTGTCCAAAAGAACTACAGGGTTCCCCAGAACATGGAGAACTTGTTACTGCTATTTAGGACCATCCCTCTGTGCAGGGGTTTGAATAAGTACAGAGTAAGGCCAAAGCCAATCTGAGAAATATGGAAAAGAAAAATACTTACAGGAAGTCCTGAAATATCAGAGTATTTCTTGGCTGGTTTAAAGGAAGGAGGAGCATCTATGCTGAAATCTGGAGGTGTGCCAGAAAGAGAAAGAGAGAAAAAAGCATGGTTTAACCTCTTTTTGGAAAGCAATTCTTAATTTACAAATTGTTGGGCCTGAGGCCTGACTAGATTCATTCCATCAATTTGACTGGAGTCCTGTTTCTAGTCCCTGAGAATCGACACCCTTAATCGAGAGAGAGTCTAGTGGCAGTGATGGCAGGTCATTGTTCACATGCAGAGCACACTAGCTTTGTCAGCTTGAATGAATTTGCAGAAAGCATTAATCCTTACTAAGCATAGAAGAGGCAGCATGCGGGTGGCGTTGTGGTCTAAACCACAGAGCCTAGGGCTTGCCAATCAGAAGGTCGGTGGTTCGAATCCCTGTGAAGGGGTGAGCTCCCGTTGCTCGGTCCCTGCTCCTGCCAACCTAGCAGTTCAAAAGCACGCCAGTGCGAGTAGATAAATAGGGACGGCATTTACGTGCGCTGGTCTGGTTCGCCAGAAGCGGCTTAGTCATAATGTTGTAACCTGGAATAGATATGTAATCTCACCTTTGCTTTATTCTGTATGCTTGTGCATTAAGACTGTGCCTTGTAAGGAATACTTCTTACAAAGAGTTTGTGGGTTATAGCTGAACTAAGCAGAAATATCTAGCTGAGGCTGAAGTTTAGATTTAGTTTTAAATTGTATTTTAATCTGTATTTTAATGAACTGTTTTATGTTTTTGTTGTGATTTTATTGGTGTTAGCCGCCCTGAGCCCGGTTTGGCGGGGAAGGGCGGGGTATAAATAAAAATTTATTATTATTATTATTATTATTATTATTATTATTATTATTAGCTAGGCAGATTGACCGCAGAAGATATAAATTATGTCATGGGTCCTATGTCCCCAAGTGAGTCAGGATGTTGGGAGAAACAGGATGTCTGCAGAATGTTCTGGGTGTCTGAGATACATATAGAGTTTGACCAAGTCTGACATAATGAGATTTATATGCTGACCAAGCTGAAACAATGGCCCAACGAAAGGAATTGGGGGAGAGTTCACAGGGCACAAGAGGTCGTTACAAGAAAGCAGAAGTGAATCTCCTTGCTTCAGCTAACTAGGGTGAAGTTCAGAGAGTCTTCTGGGGACAAGAGGGTTGGATTTCTGGGTTGCTGTCATACGCTCATTGGCTTGATGCTTAATGCAAGATATGAATATGTAACGTTTGAAGGATCTATAAAAACCTTTGGATACCTGTGATTAATGTCCAGTCTTTTGGAGATGACTCCCTGGACCTATTGCTCAGCAATAAAAACGCTTACTTTCAATTTCTCCTAAATCCCGTGTTTGGCATTTATTTTAAGAACTAAGGTTCCCAGTACGATATAACAATGCTGGCCACATGACCTGGAAAAACTCTGCGGACAAATGCCGGCTCCTTCAGCCAGTAAAGCGAGATGAGCGCCGCAACCCCAGAGTCATCTGCGACTAGACTTAACGGTCATTACTTTTACAAGCATGGAAGAGTCAGGTTGCATTGCCTAGCAAAACAATGTGGAGCACACCACTAGCAAGTACTAAACCAAATTAAATGCTGACGTTACTCAAATTATTGTCTTAAATAGTGGTTTGACCAATTTTGTTCAAGATGTGGCGTCACAGACTATATGGCGCCTCTTCTAAAATCCTCACACAAACTTTCTCATCCTCTTCCAGATCTAGCACATATTTATTTGTAGCTTCAAATACTTCATGGTGTTGCCTCTCGGCCTTATCTCTCCACCCACACAACCTGATGTATCGCTGCCCAGGACCTTCGCTCTCCAGCTCCATCCCCAGTCATCCAAAGTTCTTAGGATGCAATCTTATACCTGTTAACCTGGAAATAAGCCTCACTCAATTCTATGAGACTTCTGAGTAGAAACATATAGGATTGATCACCCAGTCTCTCAAACAGCCACTTTTTCTCCCTTGCGCCTGGAACTCCCAAATACCGTACATTACGTTACCTGTTTTTCTTCCTTCAAACCTCCATAAACCCCACCTTTTCCATTAAGACTTTGGCTTATCCCCTTACAGTACTTCTCATCTACTTAAGTGTGTGTCACTGAACTAAACATATTCTTTCACTGTTTACCCTTCTTATTACCCTTGCATCCCCTGCATGAAATTTTAGATTGTACTGTAAGCTCCTGTGAAGCAGGGATCTGTCTTTTTGTTGTTACTTTAAAAATAAATAAATTAGTATGCACATTTATGGTGCTAAATGACTAATACAAAATGCTAATTATAAATAGCAAGGGAGAAAGATAAAAACAAAGATCCCAGTTCAGCAGTAAAAAGGTAAAGGACCCCCTGACCATTAAGTCCAGTCGCAGAAGACTCTGGGGTTGCGGCGCTCATCTCACTTTACTGGCCGAGGGAGCCGGCGTTTGTCCGCAGACAGTTTTTCCTGGTCATGTGGCCAGCATGACTAAGCCACTTCTGACGAAACCAGAGCAGCACACGGAAACGCCGTTTACCTTCCCACGGGAATAGACCTATTTATCTACTTGCACTGGCGTGCTTTCCAACTGCTAGGTTGGCAGGAGCTGGGACTGAACAACGGGAGCTCTCCCCGTTGCGGGGATTTGAACCGCTGACCTTCTGATCGGCAAGCCCAGAGGCTCAGTGGTTTAGACCACAGCACCACCCATGTGGCAATTAGTTATGTACAATGACCTGTGACCTCAGATGTTGATATGCATCTCTAGTCACATTGAAAGATGCATCCAACAGGGTCAATAGGACATTCAGCATAGAAGGGAACTGTATGTGTCTTTGTACCAACTATTGGTGCAGATCTCTGTTGCTAGATCAGAGGAAGAGTTTAGCCTCCATATTTGAAAGTGGAACCTAAATGTAGGCAACTGGCTGGGAGAAATTGCTGTTATATATTGCAAATACAGGGTGTTCGAAAAGTAACTATATACCTACTATATTACATTGTCCATAGGCACATAGTTACTTTTCGAACACCCTGTAGCTTGCAGGTTCATCAGCATTATATATGAAAAACACAGCCTTTGGCATATGCCTCTCATATTATAAGACCACAAACATTGCTCAAAACTAATATAATCCAGGATGCGTGGAGAGAACATACACTAATCTTTTAAATCAGATAAATCTTTAAGCGTGTACCACTTTAAGCCTGGTCAATGACCTAGAAAATTGTGTGAATGCTTAAATGAGGAGTTGGAAATTCCTAGTCACTGGAGCTGCTTGTGGAGTAATAGCAAACACTGCCACATGCAAACATTTCTGCAGGCAAAGTGCTTTAAAATATCCTCAATTTCAGCATATATTCACCACAAAGCTATTTCGTGTCTTTGTAGCTCACTTCCTCTCAGATGATTTTAGTACAGATTTTATGGCTGAAGCATTTCCAAGTTAGCAGATCAGCTTCTTTTAATCATTATGTATGGCATGAATATCTTCTGAAAAATATTCTCGAGCAGCTGTTTTTACATCCTTCAACTGTTTGCTTTCTAACCACCTTTCTAATATATGCAAATTTATTTCTGAAACCAGAGAATGCAGTAGAAATAGCATCATCAGCAAGTTGCCAGCTACAAGGCACTAGGAACACGCCAGGCTAAGGCCAGCATGCTGAAAAACACTTAGTGGCACATTTATTTCTGCACAGAGAACTAAAGTCTAATAAAGTGTCAGCCTTCTAGTGCCACTTTCCTTTAATCCTAATTAAGTGGTTGCAATAAATATTAAAGGGGCTACGTTTTACACTGGGAGTTAGTGGAGATGTTACTGTCCCCGTGGGGAAGTGGCCACTCACGCAGGGCTAATCTTCTCCGCTGCCACATCATTAGAGTAACTCACTGCATGAGTTGGGACCATCATCATGTTGCGAGTTACTCTGCAGCCATAACATCCAGTCCAGCTATAAGTCTGAGTGTGTCTGACAAAGAACAGGGTGTTATACATTTGTAAATAAAATAAATATAATAATCCAGAGGCGTAGCATTACATCCAAAGTAGGACGCTAGCTCAAATAGCCTGATGACCAAAGTTGTATCAGCGCTGCATGGTTTTCAGCTGCAGTCCTTTTTGCTTGCATTTTCTTAGCACATTTCTTAGCCCATGTTCTGAACATAGATCAAGGGAAGGTGCTTTATACCAAATCCGGCTTGTTCAAAACTGTCCATATTTACTTACAGCACTTCTCCGGGGTTTCAGCCAGGAAATATTTCCTATCTCTACTGGAAGGTGCCAAAGACTGAACCTGGAACCCTCTACATCCAAGTCAGATGGTCTACAATAGAGCAACGGCTCTACTATGAGAAACACACATTTTCTTTCTTTTCTTATGGCTATATGCTTTAGGTTACACCAAGTTAATTGGGCAGTCTTGCAAGAAATCTTAGGGTTGGGTTGGCTGTTACCACTCTAGCCCGGTGGTGTTTCTAGGAAGTCTGGGGGTCACTGACTGCTTATCAGGGGTTTCTTGATCAGAGAAAATTGTCTGCCATCATCGGTCTTGTATAATGTAGTTTTCTGAGAATACCAGCCACACCATGAAATGCACAGCCTCTGGGGAATATGAGAATGTGCTTCTGAGGCTCAATAATCCCTAGGCAGGTCTCCTATGAACTGAGTGTGCACCCTAGAACACAAACCAGAATATTCTGTGATTCTTCAGAGTTCCTTGGTGGAAAAATAAATGTGGAAAGAGTTTCATGATGGCAAGAAGCCTGAAAGCCAGTGCCTTACATTGATTTTTTTAAAAGTTTGCACTACCAAGGTACTGCTGACAAGTATGGGCAATAGGACACTAGAGGATGGCCAAAATGCTGCAACTGAAATGTGCAGACCACCTCATTGTTAATTCAAAGAATCTCTTCACAAAAAGTTGTTAGGCTGAAAACTCAAGGTGTATGGTTTGCAAAACTTAATTTCTTGAGAATGTGCATTCTTAAATTAGATCAAGATGACACAATTCCCATATTCTGTTTCCTACAGCAGCCAGCCAGTTGCCTGTGGAAGTTAACTAGATAGCCATGACAATGATATTATCTGGAAAACTCTCTCTCTCTCTCTCTCCCCCTCTCTCTCTCTATATTAAAAATACAATGATGTTATCTGCCCTTAGTATTTTGCTATTACAGCTAGTAGAGAATGGATATATTGACAGCTATGAAAGACTGTTGTTGTTGTTGTTAACAAAAAAACCCAAACAGATTTATTTCTTTAAAAAGATCAGCGGCCACAAACACAACTAAAATTGTTACATCCACCGATTTGATACATAAAGAGACCTGCATTTAAGTTATTTCGGGGAAGAACCCTTATATCAACTTATATGCCAAATGATCTTATGCCTTCACAACAATCAGGTTTGGATGGTCTTTCAGAATTAAGGGCAGAATCTTAATGTTCAAGGGCATCCGAAGACAGTGTCCAGAGGTCTAACTTTTTCAAAACAATGACCATTTTTTTCATGATTTCAGCCAACCCTCAGTGGAGGAGCTACAATTACAACTCCATCTCCTCGGACAAACAGCATTGGAATGTTCCTTTTGGTAGATTTATAAATCTCTTCATAGGTTTCTTCATCAATTTCTATTGTTGTCACAGCCTCCTCAACATCCTCAACAACCTGCTTGGCAGGGGGTTGGACTGGATGGCCCTTGTGGTCTCTTCCAACTCTATGATTCTATCACCCAAAATCATATTTAAGTGCTGGTCATAAGCAAGTAATCTGCCTTGAACTTCTGTCATTTCTCATTTTTACATAAATTCGTTCATCAAGACTGAGTCTGATGAGGTCCAAGAGCTCTTCTACAGTATTTGTGGTTTGTTGCTGGTCCACCTCGTCTGCCAATTTTTCAAAGCCCCTGTTGTTGTTGTTTTAAAAAAACACAGGTGGCCACCTGTGTTATATGCAGACTGAATTCACACAGGAACTCAGTAGGACTTACTTCTAGAGAAAGCAGTGGATAGTCCCAAGTGAACCAGTGCTATTTGCATTCACGTTTCTCATCCTTTGCAGGGAATTTATACCCCAGTCCCATGTTATTGAATTCATGTGCCTTTCCTTTTTATGGTCAAAAATGCCCACCTGGTCTTTAATTGCATAGGTAAACTTGGTCACAATCTATCTCATGCAGAGAAAACAATTTAGGTGTATTTTCAAGAAAGCTGTTATTTATAAATACATGGAAAGCATCTAAGCAGCTTACAGCTTGGATCATTCAGTTGCCATGGCAATGCCCTTTCCGATGCAAGGATTTGTTTCAGGTTCTTCCAGGTTCTGTTCTTCTTGCCAGCTGCTGCTCCACCAATGCCAGAGTGCTGGAATGGTTAAAAGTGGGTTTACAAACAAATGCACTATTAATACATTCAAAGTAGCATTTTGTTGCTGGATTGAATTGCTACTAAAATTGTTCCATCCATTTATCTGAAGTTAGGCAGAAAATGAACAACATTTGTTCGGCAGCAAACAACAGGAGGGCATCTTGACCTGTGCCGAAACTAGTCTGCTTGGATAAAATGAATAAAATGGAGAAAAAGGGTTTTAATGAGAAAAGTTTTATGGAAACATTATTTTTCTTCAAATAAAGGAAGCCTGAGTGGAATCCTGTGGGTGGTATTCAATGCTAGTCCTACTAGATCCACTGAAGTTAATAGACATGATGACCAACTGAGGTTCAGTAATTTCAATGGATCTGAGTAGGACTTAGTTGAATACTATCCAGTGTTTTTAATGCAACTCAGCCAGCCTATCTACGTGGTTCCCCCGCGTGAAGGCAGTAAGATCTCTGGCCCACTATCTGAGTGACCTGACGAATTCTATGCAAAGAAGAGACTTCACACTTGCCCGCTTCCACTCCATTCCTACAGCATTTCTACAGGGTATATTTTCCAACACTCCTCCTGATCTTCGCCTTTGCCCGTGCAACAGGGGAAAGATAGAGGACTTTATTCACTTTTTCTTTCACTGCTCTTTATATGACTCAATAAGACCGAGGCTCTTCCTATTAATTCCCCCGTCCATCGTCATGGAAGATGACTGCATGAAATACTTATTGGTGGACGCCAACCCCATGGTTACCCGCGGTGTGGCCATCTATATTTTGCAGGCCCTGAAACTCAGGGCCACCTCGATAGGTTAACTTCTTTTAGCCCTGGACCTTTGTAAACATTCTGAAATACCCATAGCTACATGATTTATTACTGCTTTTACCATATCTTGTTTTATCTACCATGATTTTATATCTGTTGTTTTGCAAATGTATCTAACATATTTTTGTATAATTGCGGCAGGTTTCTACCTGGATTCTTTTCTATGTGCTATGGCCAAATGGCTAACGCAATAAACTCTGTTGTTGTTGTTGTTAATGCAGCACTTTACTAAGAACAGTCTTGCATTTTAAGTTACCTAACTTTAGTGTAGTTTGCAGATCTGGGACGTATTCCTAGCCACAACCTACAACCTTGTCCCCCTTTTAATTTTTTTTTTACCATATATGTCCATCTATAATTAATTAATGTAACTAGCAAAAATTGCAGAGTGTAGACATTGGGCTGCCTGGTTTTGGCCAACCCTATTTCCACCACATGGGACGCAGTTGGCGCTGTGGTCTAAACCACTGAGCCTAGGGCTTGCCGATCAGAAGGTTGGCGGTTCGAATCCCCGCGACGGGGTGAGCTCCCATTGCTCAGTCCCAGCTCCTGCCCACCTAGCAGTTCGAAACCACGTCAAAGTGCAAGTAGATAAATAGGTACCGCTCATGCTGTCCACATGACCTGGAAGCTGTCTGTGGACAAACGCCGGCTCCCTTGGCCTTTAGAGCGAGATGAGCACGCAACCCCAGAGTCATCCGTGACTAGACCTAATGGTCAGGGGTACCTTTACCTTTACCTATTTCCACCACACGCCAGGGAGGCCTAGTGACTCAAGGTCAGGAATGGACATGGGCTTGCAAGCTAACTTTCTTTCAGAGCAATCTCAAGGAAATCAATGGACTTAAATCAACCGTGACCATTAATTTCAGTGCGTCTACTCTGAGTAAAGGTTAGTTGAATACAACCCCATATGTTAATAAAAACAAGAAACAAGTGGTTTATATAGGCTCTTTTGGGCAGTGCTGCATTCTCCTTGAAGATTCAGGTTCAGAGTTTGGAGTGCTCCTGGATCTGGGTATGATCCTGGGTGGCCAGGAGAACATTTCCATAACTTGGGATGATGTAACCAACTTTGCCTGTTCCTGGTGAAATTGGTTCAAGCAGAGCTCACAAACACCTTCGTTATATAAAGTCTGGATTACTGTAACAAACGCATTGTGAACTCACCTTTGAAAAGTGTTTGGAATTTTCTCATCTGATGCAAAAGCCTGTTTTTCAAGAGTCCACAAGTCCATAATTGGATAGGTTTTGCTGGCTTCTGCTCTTTGAGAGGTTAATTCAAATAACTGCTAGTTATTACTTTTGAAGCCCTAAATGGATGGAACTTGGATACAATCTACTCCCACATGACTCTGATTGCTCATTCAGGTGAGGTTGGTGCAGGGGTCAACAAACTTTTTTTGGAGGGGGCCAGTTCACCGTCCTCCAGACCTTGTGGCGGGCTGGACTGTGCATGCGTGCATTCACACAGAAGAGGGGGCTTCTCTCTCTCCCCCTCTCTTCCCCAGCCCCTCCCCTCCTTCTGCCTACCTATGGTGCTGCTGGCGCAAGAGCTGGCTAGCTCCAGAGAGGCGCTGCGCTCTGCCAACTGCGGCTCCTGTGCCTGCCCTTGCGAGCGGCAGAGGCTGGTGGCGGCGGCGGGATGAGCTGCCCGAAAGGGCTGGCTGTCTCCGGAGAGGCGCTGCCCAAAATGGCACTAAGCCAGCTCAGCCCAGCCCCCTTCCTCCTCTATGCAGGGCAGGGAGAAGCGAGGAGGAGGGAGGGAGGCAGCACAACGGTGTGTGAGAGGGAGGGGGGAAATGGCACCCCCCAAAAAATGGCAGTGCAGGGATTTTTTTTTAAATAAAAAAAACCCAGAATCCACACAATCCACGGACCGTCTGCGGGCCAGATCCTGAGGGCAATTGGGCTGGATCCGGCCCACAGGCTGTAGTTTGCCAACTGGGTCGGTAGGTATGGTAGAAAAGGCCTTCTTTGTGGTGGCACCCAGCCTATTCAGCTCCCTGCCTTGGAGATCCAGCTATCCCCTTCCTGGTGGCATTCAGGTATCAAGTAAAGGCAACTTGTTTCAGCATGGATTTGCTATGATCAGCTCTTGAGTTTTAAAAATAAACAAATAAATGGAAGAGAGAAGAAAAACAGCAACCAAAAAAGGAGGAGAGAACAAGAAAAAGCAGTGGGGCAAAGGGGAGTGGGGGGTGGGTGGGAGAGCGCTGGGCATATACATTTAAATGGGCCGTACGTTGCAGGTTTGAGCAAAATATACTGTATGCCTCATATCTGAAAAGTTTCAAGACTAACGTCATGGTGGATAAAATATTAAGCATGTATAAGTATATACTTACAACGAAGCTTGGAGACTTAAAAGGCAATGGCTTTACAGATGTTTCTACTGGCCCTGTACTGGGATCTGTGGTCACGGTTTTATTTTCAGTCACTGTCTCTGCACTGGTATTCTGGGGGGGAAAAAGATTTGTCAGGTTTGAGGAGGAAAGTGAGCAAAAATGCAACTTCACAGCTCCCCACCCCCCAACACCCATTCACCTGATGTAGGTTCTGCTCACAAGCCACTTACACTGGTCTGCTTGTTGTGACTGATCTTAACCCCATTTATGTGCAGAAATACATGTAATTTGTGGACCATCAAATTTAGAGACAGTAGAAGTCAAGTGGGGGGGGGGGAGTGAGCACGACTAGAGCGTTTCAAAATATTGAGTGCTACTGTTCTAGAGCAATGGAGATGTCTACCAATGCAAGAGGACCAGAGGCAATTTTCTCTTATTCCCTCTTGTCTCTGCAGCCCACACTATTCCCGAAGGTCCCCCAAGCCTCTGTGACAGATTTGGGGAGGGTGGCTGCAATGGGAAAGGGGAATTGACATATCCATTTCCATTTCTCCTGGTGGGTGCCTCTGCTGGAGCAAAAATCATTCCACAGACAGATTGGCAGCACTGAATTCTACCAATTGTGTTTCAGAGTCCTTGAGGCTAAGGCAGAAACAATCGTGGTTAATTTTTTAAAAAATTAAAAGCCTTAAGAAATTCAGTTACAGGTAGGTAGCCGTGTTGGTCTGCCATAGTCAAAACAAAAAATAAAAATAAATCCTTCCAGTAGCACCTTAGAGACCAACTAAGTTGGTTCTTGGTATGAGCTTTCGTGTGCATGCACACTTCTTCAGATACGTGTGCATGCACACTTCTTCACAGATTGGCTGGAGAAGTCAGGCGCAAACATGGCAATGATAAATCTTTGCTTGATTGCAACTGGATGGTTTTGAGGCGCGGAATGCACTTGGCACCAGGTTAATTTTGGTTTACAGAGGGCCAGATTTGATGACGTGAAGGGCCATGAGGGCTGACCAAAGGGCCATCCAAAGTTGTTCCTTTTTTAGGATTGAAGTTTTTGAGCTTTTTAATGATTTTACCCCAAAGTTGTTGAGCTCGTTGAGCGTTTTTTAGGATTGGAGTTGTTGAATTTTTTAAAGGATTGATGTTGTTGAGGTATTTTTAGGATTTTACCTCAAGAAAGAAACTGCCACAGGGGCCAGATTAGGCCCCCGAAACAGACTTTGGACATGCCTGACATAGAAGAATGCCTGAGGAGGGCTAGGATGTACAGGAAGATGGGGCTTCTCACAGACCTTTAATAATTGTACAGAATAAAAAAATGGCAGCCTTTCTGAGCCTTACATGACCAATAGCATTCGCTTGCTATGGTCTCTATCTCTGCCCCACTCTTCCAGCCCCATTCCTGTGTCTTTAATGCACCCAATATACAGAATTCAGCAGGCGAAGCTTTTCCTGGCAAAGAGATAAAGTGATGGAGAAAATCTTCATCTGCTTTTAATACGAGTCAGGGCAAAACAACTAAAACCTAGATGAAAGTTCCATAATTTGTTCAAAATATATTAATTTGCAAATCATTTTAAATGATGTGCCAAGTGCTTGCCAGTTATCCTTTGCCAGCACACTGGAAAGTTGAACAGGCTTATGCCTTATTAAACAGCTGGACAGAATACTACCTGCACGTTGCTTCCTTAAAATTTACTTCTCTGGAAGTAAAATGGTTACTCATCTTTTTCATAATGAAATCTGAAAAGTGAAAGAAGGGCTTGAAATATTTCTATGGGGGCTAGGTCCCCACCCTGCTGTCTTCAGGCGACAACCCTAGTGAAGTCCAAGTACAGTTACTGAGGAAGACGTTTTATTAAAATCAGTTTAGTATTGTTTTCTGAAGAAGCTTTCCAGAGAACAACAATCTAAGTCTCTGTTGCTGAAAGGGCCCTGCCATCCCTGCACCCATTTATACAATCCACAACTGAGCCAAGAACAGTCTAGCTTCACTCTGAATTTGGAATTCTGGAAAGCGACAAGGCACATTGTGTATATTCTTGTGTTAGTGGAACCAAAATTAAGAATTCCGGACTTCACAAAGCTTCTTTGAGTCTTGGTTTTAATTGGGGCTGTATTATATAACATGGAAATGAAGAAGTGCCCATTTATCAGCTCTAGGCTCCAGAGTACACACTGGCAACCTAAATTCCCTCCCTCCTCTCTCTCCCCGAGTCTGCCACAGCAAATGTGAAATTGCTGGTCTTCTAACAAATATATGTCCCTCAGATCAGCCGTCATGTCTGAGGACTGGAAATAGCCAATGTAACACTATTTTTTTAACAGGGATCCAGAGGAGGATCCTGAAAATTACAGGCCGGTTTGCTTAACATCTGTTCTAGGAAAACTGGTGGCAAGTATAAAGAGAAAATAACCAAGCATGAAGAAGAAAAAGCCTTGGTGAAGCAGAGCCAGTATGGCTTCTGTCATACAAATCTACTGTATATTCTGGCGTATAAGACTACTTTTTAATCCAGGGAAATCTTCTCAAAAGTCAGGGGTCATCTTATACACCGGGTGGAGAATCTGCGGTCGAGTATATCTCAAACTCTATATTTTAACTGGAAAAGTTGGGGGTCGTCTTATACGCCCAGTCGTCTTATATGCCGGAAAATAGGTATTTGAATTCTTATGGCATCTGGTTACCCTAACAGACACTAGGATCTCTACAGCCATGTTACATTATGAAGCAGAATCCTGCTCAGTCTTTATTATGTTTCAGGCCTCAACAACCAAAACCTTGGCATATACTCAGAAATAATGCCACTGAATCCAAAGGGACCGACTCTCAACTTATTAAATGTGCATATGAAACTGTTCACAAGGAACACAGCCTAAGTAAACAAATTATACCCTTTAGATCACATTTTCTGAATCAGCACACAGAAGCTTCATTTGAAAACTTCAGCTACAAAAAAATGTTTTAGCAAGTACCCTTATCCTGAATTAATTTACTTGGAAATAAATCCATTGATTTCAATAGTATTTTGAAGTAAGCATGTTTAGGATCAAAGCTAAAATCATCTGTAAAAGTTTTTGTATTTTTCTTCTGTCGTATTACTTACTCGGAGCAGGCTTGCAAGAGAATGGAGAAGTATCCTTGCCCAGCAATCACCATTTCCCTTTTTAAATGGCAGGCAAAGTCATGAGTGTTGTATGGTTTCACTCAAAATGCTTACAAGCCAATTTAATGTACTGAAAGGTTTTATACATAAGAGGCCTGTGGGCCATATCCAGCCATTGTGATTATTTCGTTTGGCCCCCAGCAGCCCTACTAAATTTTAATCAAAGTATTAGAAGACTGTCCACTTTCACTCATAAAAAAGAAAAAAAATCAAGTTGTAAAAACTCCATTCAGTATCACACGCACAATCAGAAAGAGAAGTAAACATGTTAAAAGATGCTGTTGATAGCAACATCCAAGATTAGGACACGAACCAGGACTTTTGGGGGTCAGTATTCTACATTTTTTACATATATATAATTTTTATTAAATTTACAAATTTTCCATTTCAAATTAAACCTCTTTTATTATACAATTATTGACTTCCCTCCCTCCCCTTCCAAGGTTCATTTAATTATCCACCATTCCTGCATATTTTGATATATCCATCTAATTCTATTTTCCTATCTTACATTACTTCAATGTTTATTATACTGTTGAATTTAACTTTAATACTGCCAGCGTTTTCAACTGTGTACAATTGTTTTCAATATACTTGACAAAAATTTTTTCCACTGCTCTTTAAATACCTGCTCTTCTTGCTTTTTATTCTACTTGTTAGACCTGCTAACTATATATTCTATAATCTTGAGTTGTCAGTTTTCCTTGCTTGGGACCTCCCACCCTTTCCATTTTTGAGCTCAAAATCTGAGCTGCTGTTGTTGCATACATATATATTTTTTTCTGACTCCTGGGAACCTCTGTCTGAACAATTCCTAACAGAAATGCTTCTGGTTTTTTGAGGAAAGTTGTTCTGAACATCTTTTTCAATCTCATTAGATATCATTTCCCAATATTTTAAAACTTTTTTGCATGTCCACCACATATGAAAAAAATGTTCCTTCTTTATATTTCCAACACAAATCCGATTCCACATTATACATCTTAGCCAATCTACTCGGAGTTAAATACCATCTATGGATCATTTTCATATAGTTCTCTTTCAATATGTAGCATGCAGTAAATCTCAAATCATTCTTCCAAAGTTTCTCCTAGAGGTTTTGTTCTATATTGTACCCTATATCCATTGCCCAGTGGGTCATTGACGCTTTAACCAGCTCGTCTTTTGTTTCCCATTCCAATAATAATTTATACATTTTAGACAATAGTTTTCCCTTATTCAGCAACAGCTCTCTTTCACATTGTGAGCTTTGGTCCTGGTCTTCCACATTTTTAAAAAGTGAGCGAGTGAGAACAACTCTGATCTTCAGAGGTGGAAGCATGAGCAAGAAATCTCTGGACTGAAGCTTTTGGGTGTCTGAATTTATTTGCATCCAGCTTCCAGACTCCAACTCACATCTGACCTAGTCAGCATAGCTGGGAAGATGGTACTTGTAGTGAAACATCTGGTGGGCCACAGGATTCCCTTTCCTTTCAAAACACTTCTTTTTCTTCAATGTGACATCTTAGTGCACATATTAATCTTAAATGAATAACACAAGGAAAAAAACATTCTTCACTTGTTAGAGCTACGGGCTTTTCTTCCAGACTCTGGGCTCAGTTTCAGAGCTGAGGGGAAGTCCTCTCTTGTGCTCCATAATCAGAAAGACCTCATCTAAACCTGACCTCTTGCGAGGGGGACTGTGTGACAAAATGTATTTCCAATCCCTTGACTGCTGTCTGGAGAAGAGCACCACCCTCAAGAACCCAGACAATGACCATCTCTGGTATGTAGACGCTGATCTGCACATTCAAAATAATGCTTTAAAATACCGTAATAGTACAGTAGTTCAAAATAGTTTGAAACCAGCTGGTCCAAGAAGGACTGATTACTATTTTATGCATCCAACTGGACCACTTCTGATGGGTAGCTTTTCTGTGTTCTCTGTAGTGCATTCTGAAAGCAAAGAATAACTTCATGGAGTCTCAATTAAAAAGCAATGCCCTGTTAGTAGTGATGTGAGGTGAGAATATTCTCTGGAGAATATTCTCTACAAACTGAAAATTCTGTATCGTCTACACAGCTGCTTTAAATGTAGACACTTCATTAATCGAGAATATCCTTGAGAATATTCTCATTGCCTCTTTGGTTGCATCACTAAATTACCTTCAAACAGTTATCTTTTTTAAGTTTGTGGTTTGAGAGCCAAAATACTGAAATATATGAAATACTAGTAGATTTAGCCACATCAGTGGTGGTATAAAAGTTGTCTCAAGCAAGCTTTATATACGGTGTGTGTGTGTGTGTGTGTGTGTGTGCGCGCGCGCAACATTTTGAAAGGCTCAAGTGTACTAACAAAGATGGTAACATTTCCATTAAGCTCCTGGAGGAAACAGATGTGGTCAATTTGTGACACAGGAAGCTTCACTGCACTGGCAGGGCTCTCTTGGCCTCCTCTTAAGTATATAGCTGAACTTTGGAAAACTTTTGTTTCATAGCACAACACTTGGCTGAACTTTATTTATTTATTTAAAGAAGTGATGTTCTGGGTTTTAGAAGGGTTATCTTAGGACATGTTAAAGGCATACTGAAGAATATGTTTATTACAGCAAATTTTTTAACATCCACAACCTGGAAATTCCCAAACCTCCAGCACAGAAACAGTGGTTGCATAATTGTGGAGTTTTAGCTATGCACTCAACCCTGATGCTACCATTGTTCAGGAGTCAACAGTGAAAGCGTCCAGGCTCTTCTAGTCATTTTTGTATTGGCGGCATTGCAACTGAAACCCAAGAATGTGGTCAGATACTGTACTTGATTCTGTCTGCCCTACTCCAAACAATGTCCATTCTTGGCTAGTATAGACATTCTGGGAGAAAATGCTGGCCTGCTTTCTGCAGATCTTTATTCCACAACCTGGTGCTCTCCAGATATTTTGTACAATCCCCATCATCCCGGACCACTGGCCATGCTGGCTGGAGCTTATAGGAGTTGTAGCCCAAAACATCTAGAGAGAACCAGGCGCTGCTGCTGTAAAAACAACAGCAACAATGTTTCTCTAGAGAGGGCATTGTTCTAGTTCAGGCTTCCTCAACCTCGGCCCTCCAGATGTTTTGAGACTACAATTCCCATCATCCCTGACCACTGGTCCTGCTAGCAAGGGATCATGGGAGTTGTAGGTCATCTGGAGGGCTGAGTTTGAGGAAGCCTATTCTAGTTTGTCTGAAAGAAGCAAATCTAGAATCTTGAGAATCTGAGGCTTTTTACACATTGGGAAATAAAAATAAAGCCCTTTTAAATCCCCAAAGCAACATAATGGGGAAAGTTCTATAATCTGTTCTTGATTGGTTTCAAGGCAGGGGTAATCCAAATGCAAAGTAAATAGGAAGCAATTATTTGCAATTTGCCAGGACAGCCTTTTTCAAACTGAATATGCAACAAATCCTCTTTGGGGTAGAAGACTGTTCATTTTTAAATTACATTCCTATTTATAAAGTTGTTGCTGCCTTCTTTGTTCAGAAATCTGTAACAACTTGATCCAGGAGCTGATAGGGAGACTACACACATCTTTAACAGTTTCTACAAACAAGAATTGAAGCAGGTTGAGTTTATCCAATGAAATCTTGAAACAGGTGTCTGGAGGCAGTTTGGGGCTAGATGTGGGCAAACAAGCTGAAGCTCGATCCAGATAAACTGGATGTGTTCTGTGTTGGGAAAACTGCTGGTATGAATGGGTATTTGTCTCTGGTTCTTGGTGGGATTGCATTCTCCCTGAGGAGATGGGTACACAATCTGGAAAGCTTCCTGGACTCAAGGTGTTGTCCATAGATGTGCAGGCCATATAGGTGGCCCGGAGCACTTTTTACCCATTCAGCTGCAGCTGGCAAGTCAGCCTATCTGAGGAAAACTTGTGAGATATGTTTGATTAAACCCAGACTAAATCATTCTAACTTCCTTCTTAGGCCAATACACATGGCCCTATCATTGCCAGCCTTCAAGTGGTCCATGGACACTTTTATTTCAGTCTGTCATTAGCTAATTGTAATACACTGTTGTTGTTTTACAAAAATTATTGCTCCTGTTTTCAATTAGTTGGACTGATGGGTTATTTTATTGTTTGTAACGTTTTGTAAACTACCTTGTGAGGACAGTGTCTTAAATCTTTTAAATAAAATAATATATCATGCAAGTTCATTCTTTTGAAGAATTATTAAATGTACTGAAACCTTTCCACCTGGTAATCTTAGGAACAAAATATACCCTGTATAGCAGATCAGAAGCACATGTATAGGGGAGCCTATTTTGTGACACTTGAACACACACAAACACACAATTTCACGAAGAAATATTTGTTTCTTGATAGGCTACTAAAAACAAAAGCCAATTTCACATTTGAGTTCTTTGAGAACTCTCAGGTGGATGCTATCTGGACTCAGCGATTTGTCAGATTTTCTTTTGTTTAATATTAGGCCTAGAATTTTGTACCATCATCACCACCACTATGTGCCTCAGTTCCTCAGGTCCCTTTTCTGCAAAAGTTAGTTCAGGCACTGGGACCTGCCCCACATATTCCATTGTGAAGACAGCTGCAAATAATTTGTTAGCATCTCTGCAATCTCCTTATCCTCCTTTCAAGCCGTTGTCATCTAACAGTCCCATTGCCTCATTAGATTATCTCCTGCCACTAATGTACAGTATTTAAAGAACTTCTTGTTGGCGGTCTTAAAGTTTTGAGCAATGTGCTTTAGCCACTTTCATGGATTGACTGAGCTGGTGCAATAGAATGGAATATTTACAAACATGACAGAAAGGTAGTTGAAAAACGGAGATTTGGGGAAGAGAGCAGAGCAAACCACTAAGACAGTTTCTTTCCAGTCACAGGTAGGTAGCTGTGTTGGCCTGCCATAGTCAAAACAAAATCAAAAATCAAAAAATCCTTCCAGTAGCACCTTAGAGACCAAGGGTCTGTTGACTTCTATTTTAGTGTATCTGAAGAAGTGTGCATGCACACAAAAGCTCATACCAAGAACAAACTTAGTTGGTCTCTAAGGTGCTACTGGAATGATTTTTTTATTTTTTATTTTCTTTCCAGTCAGTATAGGAACCAGGCGATTATTTGACCGCAAGCTTCTAGCTCACTATGAGAGTAGTAGAATTGTACCAGATCTCTTCAGTACAGTGGAACCTCTACTCACGACCACAACCCGTTCCGGAGGCCCGTCCTTATGGCGAAACGGGTCACTGGTAGAAGCGCTGTTGTGCACAGGCGCATTTGGTGGCAGCATACTTCTGCGCATGCGCAAATCGCGGCAAACCTGGTGTTTACTTCCAGGTTTGCCACGGTCACAACTTGGAATGGGCCTAAGTAGGGCAGGACGTAAGTAGAGGTTCTACTGTATTCCCTAATTGGGTGTCTGGTATATTTGTTCAATCCCAAGGTACAGTTAAAAACCATTTTGCGTGGGGGTTCCGTTCCTGGCCCTCGCACGAGCCCCATAGTTTTGGTCACTTCTGGGTTCAGTGCAATATGCATGTGCACAAGCGCACATCAGTCAGACACGTGTTAATTGGTTGTTGCCTGTACTTGCATGCAACACAGATATGCTTGCTTTTCCTCAGGGGTTGGTAGATGCATATTCAATGCTTACACCCAAAGCCAACAAAACTGAGTAAATCTCACCCATATTTACACACACAATACAACCCAAATCTTGCAAAAAAAACCCAAAAAACCCACACTTGCTGCTGTTGCCCTAATTTTTGAACTACAAACATTCCCATTTGCTGTTCAGTGTCACAAGTTGGAAATATATCTGCATAAATATACACATAACAGTACTATAATAATAGTGATTATGCCACTTAACAAGCATTAAAACAGTCAGATACGTATCTTCATAAATATACGCAGAACTGTGTTGTAATAATAGTGAATGGTAATGCCACTTACAAGAAATAAAACAATTTATTTCAGCCCAGCTACGGCAGCAATGTGTTGAATACAACACAAGGAGGATTTCAAACTTTCAGGCGCCTTTACCTCCACTACCTCACACACGGAAAACTTGCTACTATTTTTTTCTTGATTTTATTGTTTTGCCTTTTTAGAAACTGCTTTGATTAAAAAAGCAGGCAGTGTATACATTTTACTAAATAATAATAATAATAAAAACTTCCACTCCCAATTTTTATGCACATTTGCCAGGAAGCAAGACCCACTGAATTAAACGGTGTTTTACCACCGAAGAGGACTGCAGAACACATGGAAAGCTTGGAAATAAACGGAGAGGAAGCGCACTGTATCATTTGTGAAATATACGTAAAAAATAATAATATACGACTCTAATGCTATCGTACGTTCCAAGAGGGGGGCGGGGAAAGAGGCGTGTCTTCTCCTCCGCCCCTCCCTTTCGGGCGCAAATCCGCGCAGGCGCACTTCCAGTACCTGAGGGCAGCTCCCGCCTCCGACGCCGCCAACGGCCGCCAGTCGCTTCTTCTTACCGGAGCTGCCGTTCCCAGGGCTGGAGGGGCGCTTCTTGCCGCGCGCTGCGGCGGCTCCTGCCCCTGGCCCAGGAGGGACGGAGGGCGCAGGGGAGGAAGGGCGGCGGGGGAGGAAGCGGCAGCGGGCGCCAGAGCCGCCATTGCGGCAAACGCCTCCTCAGGGTGATCTTCCTTCCCCCCCACCGTTTGCCGTTGGCGCATGCGCACCGCGGCCGAGGGCGCCGCCTGGTTGGCTCGCGGTTGGGCGCGTGAAAGCGCGACGGGATCGACCGAGAAAAGCTCCCTTCCCCACAGGAATCGGCATTCAGAGAGGTTGTTCTGCCTCCGAAAGCTGTATTGTTTCTTTTATTTTTATTTTTATTTTATTTTATTTTATTTTATTTTATTTTATTTTATTTATTTACTACATTCCTTCATCCGAGGATCGCAGGGTAGTTTGCAGCATAAACACGTATATACACAAACACATACAGGGCCGGGTTTAGGTTTGATGAGGCCCCAAGCTGCTGAAGGTAATGGGGCCCTTTATATGTCCAGCTGTCCTTTGTTAACAACAAATTGCCGCTGTTTTTTCTGTTGAATATATGCTATATGGCAGGGGTCCCCAAACTTAAGGCCCGGGGCCGGATGCCTTCCGGGCCATGCACGTGTTTTTACATGAGTAGAATGTGTCCTTTTATTTAAAATGCATCTCTGGGTTATTTGTGGGGCATAGGAATTGTTCATATTTTTTTTCAAAATATAGTCCGGCCCCCCACAAGGTCTGAGGGACAGTGGACCGGCCCCCTGCTGAAAAAGTTTGCTGACCCCTGCTATATATGGCATCAATAGGCATCGAAAGCCATTTGCACATAACAAAATATGTATTTTATCAAAGTAATTGTTGAACTGAAATACACTCAATGTGTTACATTCAAAAGTGCTATGAAATTCTTTGGTCATTCACTCTCACAACTGCTTTATGAAATAGGTCAATGACTGTTCCATCTCTATGAGCAGTGGAGTTGATGCTGATCCTGTCATAACTGAGGTGGATTAAAATCCAGGCCTTGGTGCAAAACTGTCCGTTGCACAATGGCTCTTCTCATAAACCCTGTTCAGACATTCCAACGCACTCAATCGGAAGCTGCGTTGGACGATTGGCTTCTGAAAAACATTAGCAAACCGGAACACTCACTTCCGGGTTTGCGGCGTTAGGGAGCCAATTTGTTCAGGAGCCAAGCCTGTTCAAATACCAAGGTACCACTGTATTACTTTATTTGCTGTTTTTGAGATTGTTTACTTCCTTCTGTACATATTCAAAGAGGCTCGCAAACTGATAGCAACATTAAAAAACCGTAACAATTCAAATACTGTACCTCAAAACATTAAAGTACTGTACTTTGTTCCATTTCTGAGGCATTTCTCTGGGAAGATAAAACAAGCAGGCACTTTTTAGCTGTGGCACTGAAAATCTAGATTCATCTCCCAAGAGCAGCATGTCTGGCCCACTTAATAATTGTAATTTAGTAATATTTATTTATTTAAAAGCAGGGGCTGCCCAGAAGACTCAAAGAAGAGGAAAGAGGAGAGGAAGCTGAGGGAACACTCCACAAGGAAGGGTGTTCAAAAAAGGGTGAGAGGCTGCCAGATCTGAAGGCAAAGGGGTGGCATAACTGGGCTTTTGAGCCCCACATGGGTGCCACAGAAAGAATGTAGTTGGTCAGGGGAGCCACAGACTCAAAAAGGTTAAAAACCTTTGTCTTAAACCAAACTTGCTTCTGAAAGAGGCAACTAAACAGTGCCTCTCCAGCTGATCAACAAAAAGATTGCCAAACATTTTTTGTATTACAGATTAAGCTATTTAATTTAGGAACATGGCTTGTGCCATTTTCATACTAGCAAAGGCAATTTGGTTTTTTAATCGAAGTTTTATTTTAAAGTCCAGCAGGATTTCAGGGAAATTGTCAATTGCTGAATAAAATAAAATGCTTACTGTATTTTATAAAATAAAATGCTTACTGTATTTTACATGCGGACTTCAAAATAGAAACACTTTAAGTTCTCAGCTTTACAGGTCATCAAGCCAACTCCCTAGAGTCCTGCCATTTTGTGGCTTAATCCCCCCTCCAAATGCATTGTAGCAGTGCAATCCTATGTCTACTCAGGAGCAAGCCCTATAGAGTTCACATGGTCTTACTACCAGGTAAGTGCATGTAGGATTGCAGCCATAGACACTTCAGTTGGTTAGCAAAGCGCATAGAGAGACTCCCGTGATTTGCATTTATTCTCTATATTGCTGCAAGCACTGAAGTACTTTGGTTCAAATATGACAGTTTCTTTAAAAACAAGTATTTGAAGTTGTTTTACAGAATAAGTTACAGAAGACTAATAAAAATGCTTTTTAGTCTTACTAGAAAATTGACATCTGATCTCTCATTAAATGCAGTCTTTCAGCTGTTAGCTTTCAAAGTACCACCCTCTGGGCTGTTGGTATCAAAAAATAAAAAAGGATTACCTAGTAGAAACTGTGCTGTATTTTGACTGTATTTTTAACATTGCCAACTCTATTAAAATTGGAAAATAAAGAGAATGGACAGACACCCCTAAATAGGCAGATACACCAGGCCTATACGCGGGTGGCGTCTAAACCTGTGAGCCTTGGGCTTGCTGATCAGAAGGTCAGCGGTTTGAATCCCCGCAATGGGGTGAGCTCCTTTTACTTGTTCCCAGCTCCTGTCAACCTAGCAGTTTGAAAGCACGTCAAAGTGCAAGTAGATAAATAGGTACCGCTCTGGCGGGAAGGTAAATGGCATTTCCGTGTGCTGCTCTGGTTTCGCCAGAAGCGGCTTAGTCATGCTGGCCACATGACCTGGAAAAACTGTCTGCGGACAAATGTCGGCTCCCTCGGCCAGTAAAGCGAGATGAGTGCCGCAACCCCAGAGTCATTCACGACTGGACTTAACTGTCAGGGGTCCTTTCCCTTTTTACACCAGGCCCTTGGCATATCTCCTGTGTAGTTTAAGTAGCATCCTAACTGTTCCTGCAGGAGGTGTGAGGCAGTGCAAGCTTTCATTTTCTTGCCTTCCATTGACTTCGAATTAATATGGTAGTTAACATTTACTTCCATTCCCGGCCCTTGATGCTTTTTGTCTTCTGCTTAACTTCCATTGGAACCCCGTGGTTTCCCACCCCACCCCCAATATGGTAGACAATTTAATATTAACATTTACGATGTTTTTTAATTGTGTTAGCTTTCCTTATTGCACTAATCTCATAAAAGTGATGTAGGTGGGATCCGGCGGCGAATTGCGGGTGGTCGTGGGCTGCTTCGGTGAACGAAAGGAGCGGGGCTCCGGTTAGGATTGGTTCACCCTTCCCTCGCTCCCCCTGTAAAGGGGGAGTGGGGGTGAAGGGACAACGGAGCCGGGCATTCCCCACCGGGATGTAAATCAATCCCGTGACGAGCCCATTCCCGGCCGGTGGTTGTGAGTATTTGATTGACTTTTATATTTTTGACGGGGAAAGAGGAAAGGGATGCTTTTTGTCGTTTACAAAGTGTTTGAAATTTGAAGACTAGCTTAACTTCGTTTAAAAGTTTTGGTCATTGGCACGATGGAAAATTTGGAACCCAAAGGAAGGAAGAGACGTGGACACTCACCCCTTCCCAAATCCCACCCCACCCCCAGGACTAGGCAAAAATTGCTGAGGGTCTTATTGGACAATTTAATGATTTTTCTGCCTAGTGTAGCAATTGTAATGTGCTGTGCTATATGCTGTATGTTTTTTAATTGTGTTTTTATTGCTTTCCTTATTGTATTTTACAGTAAGACAGTATAATAAAATACAATATGACATAAAAGTGATGGGGTTAGGATTGCACCGTTGGTTTTTTAGGCTGTATAAATATTAGACAATGATTTTATTTTTTTTACTATCTAGTAACATTTGGATGGTTTTTTTTTTTGCTGTTAGAAGTATCTGAAAAGTGACCATCTGATTTTAAAAGCTCCAAGAACAATAAGCTCCAGTAAATGTCAGACTGGAGTACAAATAAAACCTGTATGGAGCCTGAAGTGCTTCTTGTATATAATAAAATACATCATTTGTCTTTTTATAGCACTTTTCAGTTTGCAGTCTTTATATTTGTACTTCTCATGTATGCAAGGAATAAGCCTAGCAATAATTTTGAGCCAACTATGATAAAAGTTATTAAACATCTGTAATTAGCAACCTCTGCTCTTAGACACTGCTTACTAGAATTCTGCTTTGAATAAGTTGTCCTGTGGTCGCCTTCATGTGGAAGTAAAGGATTATGATAGAAATTTTCCCAAAATATGATTTTCTAATGTTTATTTTCTCATATTAAAATTGTTGATGTTTGTGAAAGAGAAAATAGGATGAATTTAACTTTTATTATGCTTTATTTTTCAGGAAATTTCAAAGCAGCTTGTCTCAACAAAAATCAATATATGTTACCGGTATATACAAATACAAATTTCACATTCAGTACAACTACCATTGCATTCAACATCCAATTATGTACAAATTCCACAGGTTGATAGCCAAAAACCCCACAACTGTTTCATTTCATTTCCTCTCCATCTCTCACCTGGGGCAGTACAAGCACCCTCCCCCAATCTTTCAACTAGGGAGATTAAACCCATTCCCCTCAACAGACATTTAGCGATTTGAGCTGAGAATCCAACAAACTTGGCACAGCTCCATGGACTATTACTGTATAATCAATAATAAATAATAATAAATCCCTTAAAAGAACAATAATGTCCCCCAAACAACAGTTTGAAACAAGGACAAATTCTTAACAGGACTACATACCATTTGACTATACACCTTATTAGGTATCAAGTTACACTATACATATTATTTTGGTGACTTTCACCAGTGTTGTAGTGGATTCAACTGGCTATGTAAAAGCAAGTTCTGAGTGATAATGATATTTTTGTATGCTATCAGCAACTGCAGATGTTCTGAAGTCGTTTGCAAGCTTTTGAAGATGCTCTATGCACAATGGAACTAGCATGTTCATATTAAAATATATAATAATTTCACAACTGTCAGACTGAATTTTAGTCAGCTCCATGTAGTTTAATTTAGGTGCTCTATGCAAAAGAAATGCTGTTAATCTGCGGTGACATCCTGTCTCTCCCAATTAATGGGGTTCAAAACAGGGTTCCTGACTGGTGCAAGATCCTGGAAGGTCTTTCTTGTGACGTCGCCTGATTCCAGAAAGTACTGAGGACCACTAGCAACAAGAAGGATTCAGCCTCAGCAACCATGTCAGATTGTTGGAAAGTAGTTCAACATTCCCACCAGTAATTTAAGGAACAATTATGATTCCAAAAGGACATTTGAGGAAGGTATTTTAATATTAAATCTTGCAGTGCTCACATTACAGAGTCATTGGTGTATATTGCATAAGACACTTCAATAGACATTGGGTGTGAATGTAGTGTAGATCCCTTTCCAAGGTTTTTCTGATGCTGTGGTTAGGGCAGTGGTGTAGCACGGGGGAACAGGTGGTGGTGGCCCTGGGTGCAAAATTCTGGGGGTGCAACCAGGTGTTGGTGACGACTGCAGAGCAGCAAAGGTCCACAGTGAGCACAGATGAAGGGAGGTGGGCAAGGGGTGACCCCAGCATGTTCGCGAATGTCAGGGGGATTTGCCCACCAAGGGCCATGTTGGCTGGCTGAGCTCCCCCCTGCGTTGGCAGGCAGGCAGGATGGTGCGACACCACTTGGGGTCAGTGGTTTGACTGTCAGTGGTTTGCTCTCCCCAGACACTGGCAACCCATGCTACACACTGAGTTAGGGTGGGTGATTTGTATGTGATTTTATGCAGTTTTCAAATTCATTGTAGCAATTCAAGGGCAGAGGCACAGGCACTGAAGAGCTTTAAAAAGAAGAAGAAAAGACAGGTTTCAAGCCTTTCTTCCTGCTTGACTTTGAGTGCAACATCAGTACCGTTTGTCCTAAATCCTCAGCTGGAATACCCCTTTCTCTGAAGTGAATGTGGACTTAAGATTCACCAGCTCAGTGCCCATAATGGTTAATACATGTGATTCTAGAGAGATTGTATGCAGATTTCCCTCAAAAATTCTTCTGCTATCTCCCGTTCCTATTGATACCTCCCTCTTGTGTTGTAGACAATGCTATAAATTGCACACATAGCCTGAAGGTTGGAAATGCAGGGAATTGTGAAAATTCTATTTCCCATTGGCATGAATTCAAGTCACTAACTGCAGACAGTTCTTTAAATTGCTTTCAGAGAATGCTCAAGACGGCTACAGTTCTCAAGTGGGATGTGTGCGCATGTGTGTAAAAGACTACGGCTGTAGGAAGCTAGGGCACAGACTGGATTGCTGATTAAAGTGTCCCAAGGCAGCCTGCTCTGCACTAGCTGCAGTTTCCAAGCAATCCTCCAGAGCTGACAAAGACAAAATAGATAATGTCCCCTGCCCCCACAAAGCTCAAAATCTATTTACTGCTTAATTGCTTTCGCTACTCAGGTACTCTTCTAATCTAGGGAACTAGCAATTGAATTCATGCTGTAGATAAACAATGGCCAATTTATAGTATGATAAAATCATAGTGAACTGTAACAGATTTTACCAACATGGATATCCCACAGTAGCATTTTTAAGCATTACTGTTGAGAGACTCCGTGATAAAGGAGCTATGTAAGGATTTTTGCCAGGCAGACCCATAGCAAATACTATGCACAGCTTAATAAAAAAAGATAATAAATGAAGTGGTTTGCAGCTTTCTTTGGAAATACGATCAAGGGGGTGATTTCTTTTTTAAAAATATATTATTTAGACTTGTTTCATCTTTGATGAATTGCAGAGTAATTTTTTTCTTCATTTATTGAAAAATTGTTCTAGAAGACTGATACGGGGGAAGAGAATTATTTTTCACAACAGACCTATGAACTGAAGAAAAGTTTCACGACTGAAATTCCAACTGAGGTTGCAAGTTCTCTGCACAGTTACTTATGAGCAAATTCCATTGAAATCAGAGAAAACATGCATAGGGCCAGGCTGCATGTTAACATCCCAGCAAGTGGACAGAAAAACAATTGCACAATAATCTGACTTCCAACTATATCATGGTGAACAGAATGAGATAAACAGAAAGGTTCAGTGCATGAGTGAGTAAATTTAAAAACAATATTACAGATCATGTCTAAATGAGGGTCCTAGCTAGGGTTGCTAACTGATCAGGGGGGGAAATCCTGACCTGACTTGTGCCTTTAACAACAGCTTGATATGCAGAAATGAGCAGACAAACATTTCCATACATAGAGATACACATACATGTTGCCACCTACCAATGTCTGCTAATAAGGGCCCCAGCTTCTAATAGGACCAGATCAAAAGGTGGCAACAGACTGAAGGGAAAGAGTGGAATTGCAGACCATTTTTATGGCCTTGTTTTCTTTTAATAAACTCACCATTTGGTGGACATTTCTCTGGTTGCAATATTTCAAGTAAGCAAGTGGGGGGGGGTACTCAGCCCTAGAAACTGTTTTTAGCACCAGGGCTGAGTCCTAGAATATGTAAATTTATAACCACCTCTGAACATATGTAAAACAATATATTTAGTAGTAGTTTCCCCCTGTATCAGGACCTCTATGGTAAATGCAATGGATTCCCCAAAAGCCTTGAGACCACTTTAGAAACAACCCTGACTGCAATTACATGCACCTTCCTGTTTGTGGAAACTCTTTGCACATGGCTCAAAATGCTTGTTTTCATGGAATGGCTTCATGCCCAGCTCTGTCTGGCAGATACTGAGTTGGTAAATGTTGCAGTATTAGTATTGACTGTCAGGTCAATAGCAGATCTTGAGAAATTCCTTTCTGTTTGACATTTGGATGGAGCCCCTTGTATGAAATATATTGTAATGCCTGGGTGAGTCTTCTCCATTTTCGAAACTGTGTTGCAGTCAGAAAAGCCATCAGTCATAATTCAGCTGACAAAACACAAGCTTAAACAAAATCAAAAATTCTTTCCAGTAGCACCTTAGAGACCAACTGAGTTTGTTCTTGGTATGAGCTCATACCAAGAACAAACTCAGTTGGTCTCTAAGGTGCTACTGGAAAGAATTTTTATTTTGTTTTGACTATGGCAGACCAACACGGCTACCCACCTGTAACTAAAACACAAGCTTGACATCTGACTATCATCTGTCTGTGTGTGTGCAAGTTGTGGTTGCCAAGGTATATACAGTAAGAAGACTTAAGCAGGTAGGTAAACCAACACCATTTCCCCAAGCTCACCTGATTCAATTTTCTTTGAAAAATTCCAGAAATGCATTGACACTATATAGGGGAACTCAGTGGTAAAGCAACTGCTTTGCATGCAAAATGTCCAAGATTCAATTGCTGGGATTTCCCAGGTAGGGAAAGAGCCCTGTCTGAAATCTTGCAATGCTGCTGCCAATCAGAATAGGCTATAGTGAGCTAGATTAATCAATGGTCTGATTTTGCATAGTTTGCCATGTTCCCATGTTCCTCATTTCTTCAGTCAAATCTTCGTTTTTGGAGGTTGAATGCATGTTAGATAAGCAATGAAGCTCCTTAACTATTTCAGAAGGGATGCCACAATTGCTATAGAGCAGGCACGTCCAACAGGTAGATCGTGATCTACCGGTAGATCACTGGACGTCTGTGGTAGATCACCGGTAGATCAGCGGTTCTCCCCAAAGCAGCTAAAAAATCTTGGCTCCCCTAAAAAAAACTCAACATCTTTGCCCTGCACGCCCTAAAATGACCTAAACCACCAAAAACAGGGCTTTCCTTCCTAAAAAAAGGAAAAAAAGCTCAATGTCGCTTTCCTACTCCCTAAAGAAGCTAAATAACTTTTACGTGAATCCCCCCAAAAGGGGGTAGATCACTGCCAGTTTTTAACTCTGTGAGTAGATCGCAGTCTTTTGGAAGTTGGCCACCCCTGCTATAGAGTTTATTGAAATTTATGTTTTCCATGACTGCAGTTAGAAGAGAGTAGCCTTTATTTATTTATTTATTTAAATTATAAAATTGGTATACTGCCCTTCATTTGTAGATCTCAGGGCGGTTCACTGTATAAAAATACAAGATAAAAAATATACAATCAAAACAAAACAAAACAAAAACCAATAACCCACAGCCCCACGGGTACCCACCCTGGGCACTGGCGACTGGCACTATGCCCCTGGCCAAACCATGTCACATTGATGTTTCGCCATGTTCTTCAGCTGGCACTCTACTTTTCTGAGGGATCTTTTAATAGTTTCTGCCACAACTTGTAGTGATTTTGGGACTGGTTGATTTGTCTTTCTTTTGGGGAAGTTCATCTAACAACCTTTTGAAATTCCACTCTGCCCACATTGTAGTTCTCTTTTTCATAAATACCAGTGACACCATCCACACAGTGTTATGCACAATTAAATCTTCTTAATTGTTCAGAATCACAGATCTTCTACTGTCATCATGTGGTGAAAATGTACTCCTTGATGTTCCATATGGCCTCCCCATATGGTTCTTTTCTTTTTTTGCTATTGAAGGCTTTGGCAAAGTCTCAAGTATTTCCTCCTGCAAGGCTTCCCATTCAACATTCTGAAACAGATAGCAACTGTATGGAGAATCCCTTTCCAGCACATGCGTCATAATTATTTATGGCAACTCCCATTACTAACTGATGGTGATTTCATTACTTCTGGGATTGCCCACTGTCCATCAAGTGATACGTATTCTCATTCCTTCTCCACTTCTTCAACACAGTTGTAGCTGACACAGTGCCTGACGGGATTAAGGATATTACCGTATATACTCGAGTATAAGCCGACCCAAATATAAGCCGAGGAACCTAATTTTCCTACAAAAACCTGGGAAAACTTATTGACTTGAGTATAAGCCAGTTCACCTTTGCTGCTGTGGAGGAGGAGGAGGAGGAATGAGCAGCCCAAAAGCAGCCTTTTGGGCTGCTCCTTCCTCTTCTTCCATGGCCGCTGTGGAGCTCACCCCATCACAGGGTTTCGAACCGCCATTCTTCTGATCGGCAAGCCCTAGGGCTCTGTGGTTTAACCCACAGCGCAATGTTCCCTTGTGTTATACAGAGAAGGCTGGGATCCTGTCCTGTTTAAGCAGGAGCCAGGGAAAGTGAGCACCTGTGGGGTTTTAATACTTCCTTAACTGATAGGCTTTCTGCCTTCTGGGGTCTAAAGTTTGCATTTATGTGAGCAGTTCAGGAATGGAACAAGCTGCCTGGGGAGAGTAAAGAACTGCCGTTCTTGTACGCTTCTAAGGAATGGTTGACTGGGGTGAGCGGGCGGCGGTGGCATGAGTGGAGAGAAAGGGCTTCTTTCTCGCCGCCCGCACCACCCGCCTCACTCGAGTATAAGCCGAGGGCAGCTTTTTCAGCACAAAAAATGTGCTGAAAAACTAGGCTTATACTCAAGTATATACAGTAAGTACCTTTCTATTGCCAATGATAATTTTCATGGCAACACCAAGTTGGAAAAGTTTTGATGACTTAACGTGTCCATTACAGCACACACAACACCTTGGAAAAAATACCACAGCCTCCTAGCATTTCTTTTGGATGTGAGCCATAAATTAAGTGTGTGAAGAACTCAAACGAAAGTTCAGAAACTTTTGTGTCTATATTACATGGTTTACACTTAGACTTAATTGTGGAGGTGTCTTTGAAGCTTTCAGAATGTCATGATAATGAAGAAATGCTGAGTCATGACTGCTTTCTGTGCTGCTGCTTCCAGTTTTGTGCTGCTCTTAAATATAATGGTTCCCCTCTCCTCCAGTTACATTAATATTTCCAATACATTTCTGGAGAAGCAATATCAATGCCAATTATAGCCCTATTCAGTCACTCAGTAATTGCATCCATGGAGGGTGAGCTGCCTCCTAAAGCTTCCACCTTCTTGTGACCAGGAACCGATTACACAGTCTTCCTGTTTTGGGGGAGAATTGTAACCACTTTCAGACGATTGTGTTTAAAATCCCTTCAGATGTCAATGTGGGAAGTTTAGGGAGCAGGCAGGTCTGGCACACATGGTCCCTCTGTGGACATGATTAACAAATGCCTGCATGGTGCTAATGTATTAGTTATGTACAGTGGAAGTTGTAAAGGCTCTGACCATATTAAATGATCCGATTTGGGGTGTCAGATACATTGGCAAAACTCCAGGATCCCTCTCCCAGAATGCCACCAGCATGCACATTGGCTGTATGGGTAAAAATTGGGCGGGTTGTGGGTGTGGCATAGTTACGCCACATCCAAAGCCCATTTAGTCCCATGAAATGCCCACAGCAAAGACTGGACTTTATACCAGGAATATATTTTCTCACACCCTTTTCAGTGCAGATCAGGAGGAAGGCTCACTCCAGGGCTGTAGCAGTGATCAGGATGCTCCTGCTATTCTTCCATTATTAACCTGCTTACTCCATGTGGGTTTCTCTACACTTGGCAATATCTGTTAAAGGCAGATGTATCTCAATTGGAGGCTTATGCTACAAGTGGCACTATTTCCTGACAAGTCAAGTGTCCAAGGCACAGGAGCCCTGTAGTAGTCATGACGAGGTGGCAAGCCCTCATGTTTCCTTCGGGAACATCTCTATCCCAGATACTGTTCAATAGAAGATTTTACATGGGATGTTTATTGGAAGATAGGATCGTTTGTGCACTGTAGGGATGAGAGAGGCCTCTGGTGTGGAAATCACACTGTTCAACCAGACCATACCTCCTCTCACGTCAATGATTGGGTGTTGGGGCTGGGAGCAGGGAGCCAAATGGCCCCCAAGCTAGATGGCCTTAAAAGAGGATTAGATCAATTTGTTGAGGAGAGAGCTGTCCTTGGCTACTAGTCATGATGGCTATTTTCTTTTTTCACAGCTGGAAGCAGCAGATTGTTTGGAATACCAGTTGCTGTAAACCACAGGAGCAGGGAGTGCTCTTTTGCTCGAATCCTGTTTGTGGGCTTGCAACAAACATCTTAAAAAAAATAAATCCTTCCAGTAGCACCTTAGAGACCAACTAAGTTTGTTCTTGGTATGAGCTTTAGCCGTGTTGGTCTGCCAGTCAAAACAAAATAAAAAATAAATAAAATCCCTTCCAGTACCTGTAACAAACATCTAGTTGGCCACCCTGAGAACAGGATGCTGGACTAGAGGGTTCACTGGCCTGATCCAGCAGGCTCTTCTTATGTCACAAATGACCCACAATTGATTGTGCTGCTTGATGCCTGCTGCTTTGTCTTCGCCGGTAGGGAGTTGCCCGGTGGAGTTTGCAGCGTGGCTTCCAGTTTTGGCACAACCTTTTCCCTTATTGCCCCAGTCTGCGTTTACTTATTCCCCCACACCGCTCCAGCAGGTGTGCGTGTGGTGCGAAGGACCGGAACTCCTCTTTGCAGCTTCCCAGAGCCATGCCTTATGGCGTGGCTGCGTGCCGTCCAATGCTGGCAGAGTGCCTGCCTGGATCGCCGAAACTTCATCGGCTGCTTCCTATCTCCACGTGGCACGCAGACATAGTTGTGGGCTCCGCCCGATTGATGCTTGCGGTATGTAACTTTGAGCTGCGCCGGTGTGTACGTGTGCTTTGTCATTTCCCCTCCTTTTTAAAGTAATGGATGCTGCGGACATAGCGGCGGCTATTTGCTGAGAGCTGGCCAAATGCTAGCAAGGGGCTCCTCAGCTCCCTCTTCTTCCAGATGGAAAGACGACTTCAGCCCTGGTGGATCACATCCCATACCCACATTATGCACGTTTTCGATGTGCAGCGAACAACGTGAAAAAACACAAATCACCAGAAGCGCGGGGGAAAGAGAAAGACAAGTCCCGTGTCCTGCGCGCACTCCTCATTTTACAACACCATCCGTCCCCACGCCCCAAGCCACAGCGCAGAATGAACTTTGTTGTCGTTTAGTCGTGTCCGACTCTTCGTGACCCCATGGACAATTTCCAAAACCCGGGAAGAGGGGAAAAAGAGACATTTCCCGCGTGCTACCTTCAGGTTTCTGTGCAGTCTCTTTGATGGATGGATGGATGGATGGATGATTGACTGGCGTGGCACGCCCCGCCCCCTCGCTCCCTGCCGCCCAATCCCTTCTCCTTGCCTCCCTTCACTCCAAAGCAAGGGAGGGTGGCGGCACGTGACGCCGACATCCGGGTCACCTGCAGGCGGAAATAAGACCACCCATAACCAACCGCCGCTTCCTTCTCCTTTCCTTGACGGGAGTGGGAGGAGTCAGGTGTTACTGGGTGGGGCCGGGCGCCTGACCGGCGAGCGAGCCTGACGTGCGTGCGCGCGCGCCGACCGCGACTGCGTTCTGAGAAGTCGGGGTGCACGCTCGGCCGCGCGCGCTTGCGCTTCGAGGTGGGACCGTTTAACGCCTCAGCCCGCTCGAGGGGAGGAGGAGGACGACGACGACGACGACGACGAGGAAGTAGCCGCTGCCGCCGCCGGCCGTGAAAACGCGCGGCTGAGGGGAGATGCCGAGTGGGTTGCGCGGCTGAGGGCGTCGGCGGTGGCTGGCAGGCTGAGCGACCGACCGACCGACCTCCATCTCCGGCGAGGCGCGGAGTCCCAGCTGCCGCCTCCCGCCGTCGCGGCGGCGCCGTCCTCGTCCTCGTCTCCGCGGCGAAGCGGGCTGCTTGCGTTTCCTGAGGGGACGGACTCGGCCCGTGCCGAGCTGGCGGCGGCGCCTTCCCCTCCGCCGCCAGGGGGGCTCCGTTGGCGGGAGAGCAGCGGCGGCGGCGGCGTCTCCTCAGCCCGGTTCCCGAAGACGCTGGCGGCAACGGCTGGCCGCCAAGGGCTACTCGAAGGCAGGGGGCGTTCGCTGCTTCCCCCTCCCCCTCCGAGGCGAGCTCAATGGAGGTGGGTCTCTTCCGTAGGGCTGCTCTCTCTCTCTCTCTTTCTCGCTCTCGTTCTCGCTCTCTCCCTCCCTCCTTACAGAAAAGGGAGAGACAACCCAAACCCAGCCTGGGAAAGGGCAGGTTCACACGTACGACGTGCCCGCGTCGCTTGCGGGCTTCGCATGAGTTCCAAACGCGTCGTCTTAACACGGCTTAGCGGAAACTTTTCGCTTCGTCCGAATGGCTCGCGCATTTTAAACCGGCGCTGGTCAAGTAGTTGTGGCTCCTAACGCGTTTGTTTCATTTCATTTTTAATGGATTACCCTCTCATGTATCGCCGAAGCTTAGATCTGTTATCACAGAGAAGCAGCGGAGCGAGTTTAACGGGGCAGGTCGAGAGGTGGCTGGACAGTCGACATTGGCTGCCCCGACAAATCAGTGATGGGGCATCGCCCTTTACAGCATTGACTGCGAATGAGTGGATTTGCCCAAGTTGGCCCAATCCCGTGCACCTGAAAGAAGTACAGTATGGCAGTATGGCAGTATGCAGCGGTGCTTACTTAGAAGAAAGCATGTGTAGGGTCACAGTCTCCAACAATAGGGTCTCTCTCCCCTGCCCACAAAGCAGGGGTGTTTGGCTTTCTGGCTGTTGCTGGACTCCAACCCCCAGCCAGCCCCCCTAATTATTATTATTATTATTATTATTATTATTTGCATAATTTTTCTTCTGCCCTTTCCCCAAGTGTAAGGGTTATTTTGTTGCCTGAGACTGAGTCAAAATTGTAACCCCACAAACACTTCTAAAATTCTTGCTTCAGCGTTCAGGCACCAGTTTCTGCCTTCATCTACTATCTATGCATCACCCCACAATGGTCCCACTGCTGCATGACTGGCCCTGTTTGAGAGTATGGGGCCCCCAGATGCCCTTTTCTTTCCTTTACTAAACGTTATGCGTTTTTAGCTGTCCTGCTGTGCTGTACAGTCCTCTGTGTAAGTGTTTGAAGCAAGTGAATTTGACTATCTTCGAGTGGACAGTTTGATACAAAAAATGGCATAATAATTGGCACTATTCATCCTATAATTGTACCGCTTGGCACTGCTGTCTCAAAGTTTGCTTGTTTTACATAGCTGTGGTGGAAATTTATGATCCTGAAGCAGGCTGTGCCGCTGGCTATTTTAAAATGGTGTGTTCCTGTTCTCTTCTTTATAAAGAAATAAGTTCCTCTTTCACTGCAAGATTGACTACTAAATATGCCCATTTTCTTCTTGCTGGCTTGATTACCTCTCCGTTTAAAACATATTAAAGTTTGAGTGAAGCACATGAAGGCAGCTGCCTAAACATCAAGACCTCTTCAAAACTCTCAAAAGGTGTCCCAGAAAAGCTGCTCTAGGCTGTGCTGGGGATAATAAGATAATGTATTTTACTATGTATCTAATGAACTTCAGGTAATTAGAAATGTTTCCATGACCAAAGAGTATAATGCCTTTTGTTTACAGCAAGTAGAGGGATTTTCTTTTTTTTAGGGAGGGGTGAGGAAATGGACACGTTTGGGGAAACAATACCATCATGCTGCTGGCATTATGTTTGCAACTAGTTTTTGAGAATTTTTGTACAATTTTGCAATCCTGGTAACTCTATATATACATGTAGCCTTAGGAAATGGTTTGTTCTTCTAATATTGAAGTGTTATTTTTATAAAATGTGCTTTATTTGGGAGAGATAATACTTTCATTCACCAGTGCTGGTTTATTCAGTCTTTCAGTGCTGCTTTAAGTGTGTTTTGAGGATTGAAGGCACATGTGTCTTTAATTAGTACAGTACATCATAGATACAGAGGATATAGAGAGTGAATTTCTGGATTTCTGGTCTTGGTTTTGGTAAGTGACGTGCTTCCTATTTTCCTTTCTAGGACCTGGGTGTCTCTTCATGCAGGTACTAGATAGTGAATGTGACAGAGCTTGTTTTCTTTGGTCAAATGGAGGGGTGGGGGCTGGATGACTAGCTCAGGGGAGATGTCAGGTTCTCGCGGGATTAGATTCCTTGCAAAAGTTTGATGCTTGTGTGCCCATGATTTTTTAGTGGGGGAGAAGAGAAAGATGGAGAACTGGACTGTGTTTTGCTTCAGGTTATTATCATAGAATCATAGAATCATAGAGTTGGAAGAGACCACAAGGGCCATCCAGTCCAACCCCCTGCCAAGCAGGAAACACCATCAAAGCATTCCTGACAGATGGCTGTCAAGCCTCCGCTTAAAGACCTCCAAAGAAGGAGACTCCACCACACTCCTTGGCAGCAAATTCCACTGTCGACAGCTCTTACTGTCAGGAAGTTCTTCCTAATGTTTAGGTGGAATCTTCTTTCTTGTAGTTTGAATCCATTGCCCGTGTCCGCTTCTCTGGAGCAGCAGAAAACAACCTTTCACCCTCCTCTATATGACATCCTTTTATATATTTGAACATGGCTATCATATCACCCCTTAACCTTCTCTTCTCCAGGCTAAACATACCCAGCTCCCTAAGCCGTTCCTCATAAGGCATCGTTTCCAGGCCTTTGACCATTTTGGTTGCCCTCCTCTGGACACGTTCCAGCTTGTCAGTATCCTTCTTGAACTGTGGTGCCCAGAACTGGTAGGCAGCATTGTGCCTCCATATGTTGTTGGACTACAACTCCCATAATCTCTGCCCATTGGGTACCCATGAGTGTTGACTTTCTAAAAAATGGGTGGTTTTCATAGTTACGCTGTTATGTTTGGTATTTTAAGGATATTAATACATTATTGAGTACTGTAATTTCCTGAAGGAGTACAGTTTCTCCTGAATAGTGATCTCAAAAGTGCAGCCTTGGGATACCTTTATTCAGTTTTGTGTGCAAGAGCATGCATTCAGCATCCCTTTACTTGGGGTGTGCGTCTGTGTGTACTAGTAGTAGTACAGTAACTGTATATTGAAAGGTTTGTTTAGTCCTTGGTTTCCTTTGTGCCATGTGAAATTAAATGAATAAATAACTGGAAAAAGGCTTGTGTGGAAGCAACTTCTGCAGTATTTTAATAAATCTTTCCCATTTTGCAAAATGGTGGCAGCATATCCCCAAGAATCCTGGAAAGATTATTATTAAATTGTTGTGACATTGGCAGACATGTGTCTGCTGCTCCTGGCAACAAACCTGTGAATGATAACGTACTGCAGGTTAACCTTTATAAATTTAGTTTGTTGTTAACAATGTCTCCTAAGCTCAAATACCATGAGTTAATTTTGTCAAATGCCATATCTGAGCTTATATATATTTGAGAAGTAGAACAGTGTATGTACTTAAATGTTCTTGTTACTGAGGTTATAATAAAGATGTGAACTAGGAATTTCCATTCAAGCACTTTACTACAATAGGTGTCTCAATAGTAGTTGTTTGTACTTTCATGAAGGAAGTGAATGCTTGGTGCATGTTGCATATGGTATAATAATGCATGCTTGTTCCATATGGTATAAATTAGGCACATTAACTTCCCCCTCCCCAATAATAGTCAGATTACATTTTGACTATTCATTTATTGTGATCTATCTTTTGAGAGAGTCTCTGAATACATTGTTAATGATTACTGTGATAATGAAATTAAAGTTATAATAATAATAATTTTATTATTTATACCCTGCCCATCTGGCTGGGTTTCCCCAGCTATTCTGGGTGGCTTCCAGCAGAATACAAAATCATAATAAAACATCAAACGATAAAAACTTCCCGATACAGGGCTGCCTTCAGATGTCTTCTAAAAATTGTGTAGTTCTTTATCTCCTTGACATCTGATGGGAGGGTGTTACTGCCGAGAAGGCCCTCTACCTCTTTCCCTGTAACTTCACTTCTCGCAGTGAGGGAATCATCAGAAGACCCTTGGAAGTGGATCTCAGTGTCCGGGCTGAATGATGGGGGGTGGAGATACTCCTTCAAGTACACTGGGCTGAAGCCATTTAGGACTTTAAATGTCACTCTGAATTGTGCTTGGAAACATACTGAGAGCCAGTCTAGATCAGAAGTCGGCGATCTAAGGCCCATGGGCCAGAAGCAACCCATGAGTCGCCCCCAAACCGAGCCGCCCGCTTGACGAGTCCCCGCGTGCAGGGACTCTCTTCTGCAGCTCCGGAAATTGCTTATGCACATTCCCAGATGCCAAAAATCGTGCCTGCGCAGAAGTGATTTTCGGTGTCTGGGCATGGACAGAAGAGATTTCCGACACCGTGGGCATGCACAGATGTGATTTCTGGCATTGCGCTGTGCCGGCCTGGCCCACGGAGGATCTCCGTGGGAGTGATCTGGCCCATGTCTGGTAAGCCTTGCCAACCCCTGGTCTGGATCCTTTAGGACTGGTGTTACCGGTATATGGTCCCGGCGGCCACTCTTGGTCAACAGTTTAGCTCAGGGTCAGCAAACTTTTTCAGCCGTGGGCCGGTCCACTGTCCCTCAGACCTTGTGGGGGGCCGGACTATATTTTGAAAAAAAAAATGAACAAATTCCTATGCCCCACAAATAACCCAGAGATGCATTTTAAATAAAAGCACACATTCTACTCATGTAAAAACACGCTGATTCCCGGACTGTCCGTGTGCCACATTTAGAAGGCGATTGGGCCACATCCGCCCCCAGGCCTTAGTTTGGGGACCCCTGGTTTAGCTGCTGCATTCTGGATTAGTTGTAGTTTCTGAGTCACTTTCAAAAAGCACATTGCAATAGTTCAAGTGGGAGATAACTAGACCATATACCACTCTGGTGAGATAGGGCGCCGGCAGATAGGGTCTCAGTCAACATGCTAGATGGAGCTGGTAGGTAGCTGCCCTGGACTCAGAATTGACCTGTACCTCCATGGACAGCTGTGAGTCCAAAATGACTCCCAGGTTGCTCACCTGGTCCTTAAATGGCACAGTTATCCCATTCGGGACCATGGAATCCCCCACACCACCCATTGAACATAGGGGGAGATAGTGCTTTCCTTAGGCATGGCTGTTGAAGGACAGTTGAGAGTTAGAAATTTTGTAACTTTTAAAAAGATGCTTGAATCTTTCCCTTCACCTGAATCATCTATCTTTCATCTATTGGTAGATTCTGCCCCTTTTGTAGGTGAGATAATCCTTTTTACCTAGATTCAGTCTCAGTTGAGATTGGAAAGGCATCATGCAGAACCAAGCTGAATATTTTGTTCAATTTCTTCAATGCATTTCTTACTTCAGACTTGCCATTTAGAACTTCAGAAGGCATGTATCGTGGTAACTTCTGGGTCAGATTACTGCAATGTGTTCTGGGAGACTGTTCAGAAACTCCAGTATCCAGTTCAGAGCCAATCACATGGACTGCCAATTCATTTTTGAGTGGAATTCAGAGTTTTGACATATGAAGCCTTGCGTGGTTCCCATGTGAACTCTCCTGGACCCAGAGATCAACTTCCAAGGCCCTTTTGTGTGCCTCTTCCAAAATAAATTTGGAGGGTGGCAACAAGAGAACCAGTCTTCTATTTGATACGTAGCTGCCCAATTTGGAATGCTGTTCCCATAATGCCAATCAGTGTTAGAAACTGGGAGAGGAATGCTAGGAGCCATGTGGCTCCTGGGACCTAGGTTGTGGGCGCCAAAACAAAATGTCAAAGTTACTTCTTTTTCTTTTGCTGCCCTGCTACCAGGCCAGGCAGACCTGGGGGGGAAATGCTGCTGGGCAATCAGGTAGTCTGCAGGGAGGTGTGGCAGCAAAAGATGTGTCTTTTGCTACTGTGCTACCTGGCAAAACACCTGATGCACCTGGCAGTGTGGTAGCAATTTTTATTTTATTTTATTTGCTGCCAGGTGAATCAGGGTCTGCAGGGTAGCGTGGCAAATCAGCTGACTGCAGGCAGGCAGGTGGAGCTGGTGCCAATCAGTGTCCCTGCTGTGAAGTGGTAGAGCAGGCAGCTTTCCCTACTGGGAACAGGCACCCACAACCAATGTAGGATTGAAGCCCAGCCTCTCATGCAGCGGCTGATGTAACAAGTGACACCAGCTGTTTGACTAGGTTGGCATGGTTTAAGAGAAATGGCATTGCTGGCCAAATTGGATCCCTGCTTTTGCACAGTAGATTTATTTCTGGCAGAGTTTGTTGGCTAGGAGGTTTTAAAAGTAGGGCCAGGGGAAGCAGGGGAACCTAATTCATGAGGAACCAGAACTTGACTAGTCCTTGCAGCATGAAGCGTCTGTCACTTTGACAAAGTTAAAAGCCAGTGAAAAAACAATAGGTTCTCGTGAGTTAGTAGTGTTAAACACACCCCATTATATTCAGATTTATTCCATTCTGAGAGCTCTTTTAGATTCCACGAATCAGAAATCTCAACAGGATCGGGATCTGCATACATTTGTCTAAAGTGTTGTTCCCATCTCTCAGGAGTAATGTCTGTTTCTAAAATTAAGCGTCTCCTCCAGCTGTTAGAAGCAAGTTGCCAAAAAAGTGATGAGTTTTTTAGTTTCGCAGCTTGAATTAAGCGGGCCCAAGTTTCTTTCAATGCCGCCTCCTTTTTCTGTTTCAAGATATTTTTATAACGTTTTTTAAGCTCGCTAAGTTGCACTAGGTTAATATATGGTATAGTTGTTGCGTTGTTTTTGAAATTAGAATATGCAGACGAAAGGGTATCCTTAGCCTTAATGCAGTCTTTGTCGAACCATGGTTGGGACACAGGGGCAGCTGCTTTTGCAGTGAAATGGACATCGTAGCCTAAATGCGGTTTCAATTCCTGAACCAAGTTTTCATAGGTCTTTACTGGATTATGTTCAAAATCTGGTATCATCAATTGCTGTCTTATCTTGGTAAGGGATTCTTTGGCTAGAACCTGTTTTAGTTGTTGGTCTAGTTTTGTAGTCCACTTTTTTCTACATTTGCCTTTCGTTTGAGATAGTGTTGCAGGTAAGCCACATACCTCAAGACTATTCCTCAGATCGGGGAAGGCTATCTGGATATAAATTGGAAGATGGTCACTATCACTGTAAGGAAGGACCTTAAAGCTCACCACCTGGGCCAGTAATGGTCCCAAGACAGCAATGTAGTCCAATGTGGAGGCTCTGTCTCCTGAAAGATGTGTAAATTCGCCCGGATAATCTGATGGGAAGGAGCCATTTATAATATGAAGGTTTAGTTTGTTAGTTGTCAGTGGTAAACATAAACCTGCATAGTTTGCTGTCGTATCTTTGGAGCATCTGATAAGAGGCATGTGTGTCACTATGACAGACATAGATTCCCTACTGTCTAGAACTCGGGTAGGGAAGGCGCCGGGTGAGGACTTAATCCCGCCTGAGCTGATTAAGAAAAACAAAGAATGGTGGTGCCCTGTGTTAGCATCACTATTTACATATATTGATAGCACAGGACACATTCCAAAAGACTGGGGTGTCGCCATTATAATTCCCATTTATAAAAAAGGGAGCAAGTTCGAACCAGGAAATTACAGGCCAATCAGTTTACTCAATATTGTGAGTAAACTGTATTCCTTACATCTCAAAGACAAATTTCAAGATTGGCTGGAGGTGGAGCATCAAATTGCAGAAGAACAGGCAGGATTCCGGAAAGGAAGAGCTACCATGGACCATTGCCTAGTATTTCAACACCTCATCGAGAAATACATATCTTGTAAATCTTCCTCCCTCTTTGCGGCCTTTATAGACTTAAAAACCGCTTTTGATTCCATCTCGCGAAATAAGCTTTGGGAGAAGATGAAATCCTCAACAATTGATCCTCGCCTTTTCCTTCTTATACGATCAATATATACAAACACAAGCTGCTCCCATCAGGGACATCTGACATGATGGGTGCCTACTCAGTTGGGTGTCAAGCAGGGATGCATACTAGCCCCCCTGCTGTTCAATTACTTTATTAATGATATAATATCTAAACTATCAAGTCCTGATTTCCATCAACCCAAACTGGCAGACAGGACTATTTCCATTCTCCTGTATGCGGACGATGCCCTGATCTTGTCCAGGACTCCAGTCGGATTAGGACGGGTGCTCTGGTCCCTTGCTTAATATTGTAAAGAGGCCTGTCTTACTATTAACTATCAGAAGACCAAAGTAATGACATTTGCTAAGCGTCCTAAGACACGACCTTGGAGTATCAATGGACGAAAAATCGAGCAAGTCCATTGTTTTAAATACTTAGGCATAGTCTTCCACGATAGAGGGTCGAGGAAAGCCCACTTAACACACGTTGTGGCTGCAGCCCAGAAGTCCACCTCTGCAATCTTAGGTTTTTTAGGATCCAACGGTGCACACTATGTACCTGCGGCTCTAAAACTCTTTGAGGCTAAAGCGCTAGCTCAATTGCTTTATGGGGCTCAACTTTGTGCCCCCCCCACCAAATCTGATCCTTCTTGAAAGGGTCCAGTCAAAATTTATCAGAGCAGCCCTCCAGGTACCTCCATGTGTGCCAAATGCTGCTCTTCATCTTGAAACAGGCATGGTCTGGATCGAGACTCTGGATGCAGGCCTGTAACCTTTGGCTGAAAGTTCATCTTAATCCTCAGGGCCTTGCCCCATTGATATTAAAAGATAAACATCGCTCCTCTTGGAGCAAAGCCATAGAAAACAAGATGACGAGTATAGGTTCTACATCCAGCTTACCTGTGTTGACAGCAAGGGCATTAGTCAAGCAGAGGTTAATGGCTATCGAGAGGCAAAATAACTTACTGGTAAGTAAAGTCCCTCTTTTTTTAACCCCGGAGGAGCGGAGATACTTACAACTCGCAGCTAGGTATTTTACTCAGCTCGAGGTCCCATCCCACAGAAGGGCGTTCACACTGCCCCGAAATCATGTTCTGCCATCTGCCTTATTGGATGGGAAGTATAGGGGGGTTCCTTTAGGTGACAGACTCTGTCCATGCGACTCTGGAGAAGTAGAGACTACAGACCATGTGCTTCTCTGTTGCCGCTTTTATAGGGATTTATGGAATGAACTCATCTCTCCGCTACTATGTGAGTTTCCTGGATGTCCCGAAGAACACTATACTCATTGGCTCCTCTCAGATGCCAATCCTAAGGTTACAGCTGCGGTGGCAAAGTTCTGTGCTGTCGCTATTAAGCTTCGGTCCGCACAAATAGGTGGCTCCTGATCCTTCTTTCGATTTAAGTATTATAATAATCTGAATTGTTGATTCTTTTAATTAATTTTAAATTTATTCTTTTAAAGCAATAATTATTAATTTTAATGTACTTTAATTTTAAGACGGCCAACCCCTTTTAGATCAAATCTCAGATCAATTCTAAATTGCATTTATTATTGATTATGTATGTGTCTTTGTGTGTGTGTGTGTGTGTGCTGGTCGTCGACCGTAATAAAGAACTACTACTTCAGATTTATTTATTTTGCATGTAAGGCAGAGAACTTTTAGGCCTGATAGATGAGGCAAAGCTGCCTCAGCAGATTTAATGAAGTTAGCCTTCAGGGAAACTTAGATGTTTCAGTGTATCTTTTGTCATCTCTCAGCAATGTTTCACAGCTCCACCTGTACAAACGTAAAGATGCCAGACTCACACGCTCCTGGCTTCCAAATGCCAGAAATTAGACTAGCAAAGTGATGAATGACAGGGGGGAGAGGGGTTACTTGAATAAGATTGCTTGATGTTGGAAATTTGGAAGTCATACCCAATGGATCATCCCAGTTACTCAGTTGGTTTTCTGAACAAATTTTTAAAATGCTGTGTTTCCCAGTTTAAGGCAGAATTCCCAGTTTAAGGCAGAATTCCCAGTTTAAGGCAGAATGTTCTTAAGGAGGAGAGGGTGGGTGGGAGGCTGACTATCAAGTATTCAAAGAACTCTCTAGGGATAACTCCATTCCTCTATAATCTTAAGGGCAGAAGTCTTTTAGGAATTGAGGTCACTGTTAATACATTAATATACTTAATTTGACATCCTAAAAGGGCTTTCAAATGATGGATGGCTGTGCAGATAACATCTTTAAGAGAAAATTGTTCAAATTATGGATTGGGACTGAAACCTTAGATTGTAAATACTAAAGGTAAAGAACCCCTGGATAGTTAAGTCTGGTCGAATTTGATTATGGGGTGCGGCATTCAACTCCGCTTTCAGGCTGAAGGAGCCGGCATTTGTCTGTAGACAGTTTTTCTGGGTCATGTGGCCAGCATGACTAAACCACTTCTGGGGCACGGAACACTGTGACGAGTGCCAGAGCGCATTGAAATGCCGTTTGCCTGCCGCAGCGGTACCTATTTATCTACTCACGCTGGTATGCTTTTGAACTACTAGGTTGTCAGGAGCTGGGACAAAGCACCAGGAGTTCACCCCATTGCTTGGATTCAAACCTTTTTTTTTCTTTTATTGTAAATACTATTAGGGTTTTAGTTGACTCTGGGGATCTGCAGTAGTAGATAAAGGAAAAAGAGGTACAGTGTTACCTCTAGTTACGAACTTAATTCATTCCGGAGGTCCGTTGTTAACCTGAAACTGTTCTTAACTAGAGGCATGCTTTTGCTAATGGGGCCTCTTGCTGCCACTGCGCCGCCAGCACACGATTTCTGTTCTCATCCTGGGGCAAAATTCTCAACTCGTAACTATTCAAGGCTAGTGGAGTTTGTAACCTGAAGCATTTGTAACTCAAGGTACCACTGTATAGCTTCCTGAGCAAACTGCTTAATTGATCTAGACTGAAGTTACAATGTATCCAGTTTGACAGGAATTTGAATTGTACAGTCGTACCTCGGAAGTCGAGCAGAATCTGTTCCGGAAGTCCATTCAACTTCCAAAACATTTGGAAACCAAGGCGCGGCTTCTGATTGGTTGCAGGAAGCTCCTACAGCCTATTGGAAGCCGCATCGGATGTTCAGGTTCCAAAGAATTTTCGCAAACTGGAACACTCACTTCGGGTGTTCGGGAGCCAAAACGTTTAACTCACAAGGTGTTTAGGGTCCAAGGTATGACTATAGTTGCATTGATTTTGCTAAATGAGGAGCTGTAAGGAATGCTTCTCAGCCATTAAATCATTATTAGAAGGTTAGCTAGTACTCAGGTTTTGGGATTTTATTTAAATTTTATTTAAATTTGGCTAGACCAAGCCCCTTCATGATCATCAGAATTAAGAACATTAGATTTGATAGTGGTAATGTTAAAACGTTAAAATCAATAATATGATCTTTATGAGATAAAGTCAATATTTTTTTCCAATCTGGGAATTTTTTAATGTTTTGTTTCAGTTCTACTTCGTTGTTGTTGTTTGCTTAGTATCATTAATTACAGAATCCCAATTCCTAATATCAAATGTCACCCCCACTTCCAAGAGATTAAAATTAAATTAACTGGCTGTTGATTAGATGAAGGTTTTCTGAGATATACACTACCTGTCATTGCATTAACATTCAGTTTCCCATTTTTTTAAAAAAACCTCAGCTTGTCTACCACCAGTCCTCAAAAAATCCCCAGGTGACTCCAAAATTTATATTGGGCATGAACCACTGTTTGGCCTCTTGCTTTTCTCATCCTCACAGCATCTTGCTTTTCTATAACTTCTCAAGGTTTGGGTTTTGATGCAGCAGTTGGGCACAGGAAGGGAGACAGAAGTTCTCTGCATTTTCACATCTATTTTCAGCTGTCTGCCCCCCACCCCCCTGCTGCCACTGCTTCAGTGCTTTTTTAAAGTTGAAAATGTTTTTCAATCCAAGATCCCAGGCAATTGTGTCAATGTCACAGAGGGCAAACAAACCCTTCACTCTAAAGGAGAAAATGGCAACTGAGCCATTGCTTCCCTGCACAGCAAGACTTTTTTCCTGTTTCAGTTGGTTGTAGGAGCAGGATGGGAGTGCACGTGGTTTGCATGTCCACATTCTGCACTTACATTCATGATTTAAAATTCATTAGACTTTAAAGAGCTCTAGCATTCAATCACTAATGAAAAATGGAGTTTACAAATGTCTGACTTGGAGATAGAGAGCCTGTCGACTTTCTGATGTTGCTGAACTAGAACTCCCAACTTGTAGAGAGCCACAGCTTGTCCATCTCTGCTATAACTCATATAGTCCAATTAATTGGCTGCTAAAACAATTAACAGTTTGCAATGAAATACAGCTTTTATACTCTGGTTTTGGTCCAGAGTATGACTCAATTCCATCCTCCACCACTTTCCCTCAGTTTATCTTTAGTTTTGTTTCTCATCTGAATGTAAGTTGCAGACTGGGTTTTCAGTAATTTAGCAGAGGCCAAAGACTGTTCTCAGCTTTTATATATGAATTTAAAGAATGTTTTTATCCTGCTCTTTAAACAAAAATATGCTACCCAGGCAGCTTACAAATGAAAATAAGGCAGCCTCGTTCTAATACATACAGTCTAAAAGACACAGCACAAAGAGTTTGGAAGGGAGAAGGAAATCAGACAGCATTCTTAGTTATAAGGTTCTTGTCAACTGGAATAGAATAATTTGAAGAGGAGGAACCAAAAATTGCTGGTTTTTCAGTACAGTATTGCTGATGGAGGGGCTTGATACTCTTCCCCTAGACAAATAGAACATACAGTATTATATAATAAGAGTCATGTTTCTTTCTAATAAAGTACAGTACTTATATGACCATTTATGGGTTGATAGGCTGATGTTTCATTCCCATTTTTAGAATATTTATTTTCATGCTCTGTAGTGAACATGATGTTAAAGATACAGTGTTAAGGTTCAATATTCTGTTAGATTTTGCTACATGATTGATTCTTGAGGGCAGATAAAGCCTTCCTATTGCCCTTGTGCTGGTGTGTTTAAAGAAAACATGTTTTGTTGCCCATAGACAGATAGTTTTTTGGCCTTTCAGTCAATACCTGGAGTGGGCAAATTTGCATGCGTAGTTTGAGTAAAATGTACATCAGGATTCATATCCAGAAAAACTGCCTGAGGATTGGAAGCTAATATGAGGGTGTTGTACCTATTTTTTCTAGACTGCCAGTTTTGTGGCAGGATTGCTTTTTGAATGCAATAAAATGCTTGAAGAGTTCAGTAAGTGACAGGGGCTGCTTAACTGTTTTCTGCTGTCTCTGATATTTTGGAGCAAGAATGTTGAAAAGTGATGTTCTGGTATTCTATTCTATTTGTTTATACTGTGTAGTTTAAAACCCTTTATTGCCACTGTATTTGAGTGACTTGCAGTTGGGTTAATTTTTCTTGTAATATCTGATCTTTTATCAAAACTGTTTCCTTCCAGTTAATCATCAGTAGAAATCCTGAAACAGTTCTGAGGCACTTAAAGTAATTGAACTGGATTAATTGTAGCTGTTTCAGTAAACTCAGTTCAATGCACTTTTGTTTGCACTATAGTACATAAAGACCAGAAAATCTAGTTTACTGCCCTGTAAACAACTTTGAGCATGGAATTATGTGTAACAAAACTACTTTAATTGTCTGTAATTTGGATTTAGGTAAAAGGCTAGTGGCTTTGTTAAATACAGTATGAATAATCTAGTATTGCTAATAGGTACATAGTGGATTCCAACCTGAATCTGTACCCTGGAGTAATTTTATTTGGCTTTTGGCAGTCCTACCTAGTTTTATTCAAGGTGTAGTAGAGAAGTTGCCCACTATCTTAATCAAAGAAAATGCATTTCAAAGAGCTGAATTTTTAGAAGCTCACAAAAGAAGGACTTGAATTATGGTGGATGATTTATATCTAATAGTACAGCGGTGGGGAACAGGATCCAGTTGGAGGACCAGATCCTGCATTCCCCCTACCCTCACTCCCAGCAGACCATTTTGACAGATGGGCAGATGACAGTTTATTTTGTAACATGCCTTGAACTCATCACACTGCAAAAGATGATTACAGTTCACCAGGGCTTGAAGTCACCACTTATTGGCATTGATGTAGAGCCCTCCTTTTGGGCAGTCCCCACAAAAATGTCAGAGAGCAAGCGTAAATACCGTATTTTTCGCTCCATAGGACGCTCCGGACCATAGGGCGCACCTCGTTTTCAGAGGAGGAAACCAGGGAAAAAATATTTTTCTGGTTTTCCTCCTCTAAAACCCATGGTTGTTTTTTTTTGAGAATCAGCTCAAAGTTTTGCAGCTTTTTTTGCAAAGGGAAAAGCCCTGCTTTTTGAGGATCAGTTCAGATTTGTGCAGCTTTTGTAAAGGGGGAAAAGCATTGCTTACAAACCAGTAAGCACCAGTAGCACCAGTACAGACCAGTAAGCACCAGCAGGTAATAGGAAGCAAGAGGAAAGCAAACCAGTACAAACCAGTAAGCACCAGTACAAACCAGTACAGACCAGTAAGCACCAGTACGCACCAGCAAGTAATAGGAAGCAAGAGGAAAGCGAACCAGTACAAACCAGTAAGCACCAGTACAAACCAGTACAGACCAGTAAGCACCAGTACAAACCAGTACGCACCAGCAAGTAATAGGAAGCAAGAGGAAAGCGAACCAGTACAAACCAGTAAGCACCAGTACAAACCAGTACAGACCAGTAGGCACCAGCAAGTAATAGAAAGCAAAAGGAAAGCAAACCAGTACAAACCAGTAAGCACCAGTAGGTAATAGGAAGCAAGAAGAAAGCAAACCAGTAAGCACCAGCAAGTAATAGAAAGCAAGAGGAAAAGTAACAGCCCCAAATGGCTGAAAAACTCAATTTCCCAGGATCCTCAATTTCCCAGGATCCTACTGTGCAAGGGGCCTGGGCGGGGCAGGAAGGGAGCTAGCTCCCTTATCTCCCTCCCCGATCTCCTGCAATCAGCTGTTGAGCGGGTTCCTTTCAACACTCTCTTTCCCTCTTGTTAGCCTTTAGCTCTTTCTAAAACAGAAAAAGCAGGATCTGCCTTTCCCCCCTGGGCTCCAGGGACCATGCATTCGCTCCATAAGACGCACAGACATTTCCCCTTACTTTTTAGGAGGAAAAAAGTGCGTCTTACGGAGCGAAAAATACGGTACTTAGGCAACAGCTCTTTCTGATAAGGGTCCCAGGCAGTTGAAGAAGCTTGCCCCTTGATGGCACCAACTCCTATAGTAGCGCTAGCAACTATGCCACTCCAGGTTTGTTTTAATAATATGGTGCCTCAATAAATTTTAATTGGCCACGGCAGCAGCTAATTTAATAGTTACTAGTTTTGAAAAATATTAATTGCGTCACTTAAAAATGTCTTATTTTTCTTATCCTTCCTCAAATGACTGTGGAAAGTGTACATAGTTCTCCCTACTCTGTCCTGTCATAAGCATGTGAGAAGAACAGGCTCAAGGTCTCACAGTGAGCTTCACTGCTGAGTGGAGTTTTGATCTCTTATCACCACAGCCCATGTCAGTACCTCTTTGCTGTTCCATATTGTGTCTCACAGGAGGACATAACCTTTCATGTTAATGCTACTCAAAATGAGCTTGTAATTTGACTAGACTTATCTTAGCCTTGCTTTGAAATAGGATGCAAACACATATATTTGAAATCAGTTTTGGACTGCTTTGCATTATTAATATACAATAGTATATAACAGAATAAACAAAGCCTTAAACATCTCAGGACCACAATGCCTCAAGGACAGTCTCCCCACAAAACCATCTGGGACTCTGATCATCATCTTACTTCCTCCACGAGAGTTCCGGAGACTGGCAACACAAGAGCAGAACTTTTCTGCAGTGACTCCCTGATTGTGGAATGCTCCAGGCTTTGCCTGGCACTGTCATTATATATCTTTAGGCGCCAGGCAAAAACGTTCCTCGGCAACCTGACCTTTGGCTGATTAATATTCTATTGCCTTTTAAATGTGTTTGTGGGAGGGGGGTTATTGTTTTGTTTTGGTTTTGTTCTAACCATTAATTTGTGCTTTTATCTTGTGTTTTTATCTTGTGAACCACCCTGAGCTCTTCAGATGAAGGGCAGCATATTAATTAATTCATAGTAGAAGTCCAAATATTTACACAATCATTCCAATCAGTGCAATGTCTGTGTTTAACCGAACCAAATGCAGATTATTATTAATCATATTGCCTTGAAAGACTGCTTTCTAAGCTTTCTCTGAATATTTGCGTTCAAAGGAATAGGATCAATAAATTGCTTAAATAGCAGGAAATGCCCAAGAAGCGTACTCTGGTGGAATTTTGTCAGTAATGACAATTGACAAAGAATTCATCAGCCCAGCAGGTAGAGCACATTTTATGTATTTGATAGATTTATTTCTCCTGTCCACCAAAATGAAGCAGGGGGCACCTTACAACAGTGATAATAAAATAATAAGAATAAAACATGTTTTTAACCAAGAAATAAAGTCAAATACAAGGAACAGCAGCAATAAAACACACTACTTCAGGGATTTCCAACATAGCACCCACAGATGCCTTCATTGCTGCCCCTAGGCAAGGGACTCCAGACTCTGAGCTTTCATTTTAAAAGCAGGTTTCTAACCCTCCTAGAAATGATCTCATGAAGCAAAATGTGCAGGTACACTTCTTGCAATTCCTGTGAAATGAGCCAGTCTGGCTGCTCCTTGCCTGTCAAGAAATTTCAGCCAATAATTGAAGTCAAAGCTGTGGTTGACAAGTGAGTTGTTTGGACATCCTGGGGTCCTAAGGATCTTGTGTTTCCCTCTCCCCTTTAGTGCATTTCTCCTGCTTGTGTCTTATTTTCTGGTAGTCCTTAGAATCTCAATAGTTTGCCCTTCCATTCTAGCTGCTAGGGAGAAAGCGTATTTCCCGTAGTGGATTAATCTGAGGTGAGGCACTCCTTATAAGTTACTTTCTGCTAATACTACTACATAGTAGGATAAAGAGGTTGGTGAAGTTGAGTTGCCTTTGTGGAATTTGGTGATGTGATGGAGCAGAGTACTGTGGATTAAAATGAGTGGTTTTCTGTTTTGGGGTTTAAACCCTACTTTTCTTCCCTTGTAACCAGTTTGCCTTGTATGAAATGGGTGTTTTGTGACTTGTCATATGCACTGTAGTTGTCATTATATAAACAGGCATACCACCTGGCAGTTATTTTGTGACAGCGCTTGCTGAAAATTCCAAAAGTGCCAAGAGTCCCAGAAAAGTTTCAGACCCTGTCTTTATATAATCTGGGATCTGACCTTAATTTTCCATACAGGCATTTTCCCCAGCCTACATATGTCTAGTTATGCCTCTAACACTTTGTTTTAAATGCTAACTGAACATCATATGATGCAACAACCTTACAAAATGCTTTAAATATGAAAACAGATATATTTTGTTAGTTCCAGGGATTATTTGTTCAAGCAGTAGTTCTCTGTTTGGTAGAGATCACTGCTTTCAGGATGGATTTGTGTGTATAGCTTGTACACAGGGTTGCTGGGTAAATTACTTAGAATAGTTTGCTTGGAGAAGTAGTTTGCTTCAGAACATCTTTAATAGTTCTTCTGAGCTTCAGAAATTGATGGGAAAGTTAGGCAGTTCTCCCACATTTTTGTAAGTGTGATGCAGAGAAGGCATTTTTTAAAGCATTCTGGATAGTTTTTATTAGGTGTTGGGAAATGGAAGAGCTGGCTCATGCAGTAATGAAAACAATGCTGTTGGATGCCCATCTTGGAGTACATAAGATCAAGTATTCCCCCCCCCCTACATTTTTATTTGGAGCTACCATACTCTGGATAGTTTTGGGATAATGAGACACCAGATTTCAATTACAGCCCATTTTGCTTTGGGGAGGAGTTCTACTGAGAATGCAATTGTCATTTTCAGTAAGATTTGGCTCACTAGAGTGCCCATGGTTGTGGCACTTCACATTGTGAAGGCACATCATACTTGTGTGCATTAAATTTGTCTGTTATATTTTGAGAAAGATACTTTATTCCTCAGATCCTTTGTAACTTTTCTTTTTTCTCTCCATAGATGTGGAACATGATCTCTGAAATGGGATTAAAGCAGCGTCACTGACTTCAATATACACGTCATTTTTTGTTTTTGACTTAAAAGTGCCATGAGAAAATTTGCGTATTGTAAGGTGGTCCTTGCCACCTCACTGGTTTGGGTCCTTCTGGATATGTTTTTGTTACTTTACTTCAGCGAATGCAACAAATGTGATGAGAAAAAAGAGAGAGGCCTACCGCCTGGAGATGGTAAGTAGTACTTAGTGACCAGAGATTAAGTTGTCAAATACCACATAAAATAAGTGAAGTAATGGGCAGTTTACGACTACAACAGATAGGAGGAATGTGTGTTTGTTTTCTTCTTAAATTAACTGGACCAGAATTAGTGTAGTTCCCCCTGCCCACTGAACAGTAGACCTTTTATGTGGTATCAGAGACTGTTTGCATTTCTTTCATTTCAAAAGAATTTTAACATGCTGGTTGAGAAACGCATGCACAGAATTTGCTTGGATACACTGAACTAACATTTGATTGCTGGCTCTCAAAAAAATGATTTCTTCTGGGAGGGAGAGGAGGGCAGAATAAGCTATGGTCCTATCCAGCTCTATAATTTTATGTAGGCGGTGCAGAACCTTGGGGCCTGTTCAGCTTTACTTTGGCCCCATATAATGAGCCATTTGTCTCTTTCTTCCCCAGTAAGCACCATCATCTCATTTTTTCCCCTATGGCACCACCGCCCTCTCACTCCATCTTCTGCCCTCCCTTGTGTTTCCTACATTTCATCTAAACTGCTTTGCTCTCTCCTAGACACTAAACTTCAGGTTTAAACCCTCACTTATTTATTGTTAAAAAGCAGCTTTCGTTGTTAAGACACTGGCCCAGTTCACCAGTATGGTTACTGTCTGAACTAGACAAGTGTTGCAGACACTAATGTGGATATTTTCTCAAGTTATTACATTATTTTAGTAGGAAGAAAGATATATGATACTAGATTTGTACAAATGGTTTGTAAGAAAAACCTGAAACATGACTAAGGTGTGTCACACAGCAGTGTCATTGCACAATGGGTTGATGCAAATTGAGATGACTGGAAATTAAAAGCTTTGAGAGTAATATGAACACAGAATCGGACCCCTCAGGCCAGTTGACCATTCCTTCTTAATGGGATGGGTTTTTGGAAGGCACCTGTGTGGGAATTTGTTTTATGTCTGTAGATCAATGCACACTGATCAATGCAGCTGGATTATCACCTTGTTGTGGTGATTGGGTTTACATGTTCCTATGACTTGTGAGCGAAGCCGTCAGGAGTCTCTACTCCCAGCAGGGTCACCCAAGGTGGTAAGGTCAAAGGGGAGGAGCTAGACAAAGAATGATCCAAGAAGTCCTCAGCGGTAGAACAGGCTATGACGAGTGCTGATGGCTGCTAGACAGATCACTGATTAATACGTTCCACGATGGCTAAACCTCAACGTGGGCTTCAAGGAAGGAAACCCAAGGCGCAAAATGAACACTCAAGCCGTTCAACATCTATTAAGCGGGATTGCTTCCAAACGACTCTTAAGGACCATCTGCTTTCAGAATTCCCTGATAACATCGAGGAACACTGGACCAAGCTAAAAACATCCATTATTGCAGCCTGTGAACAAACTATTGGATACCAAACCAAGAAACACCAGGACTGGTTTGATGAGAATGATAGTGAGATTGAACACATTATTGACAAGAAAAGGAAGCCCTTTCAGATCTGGCAAAGAGATAAAAACTGTGCCACTAAGGAAAAAAAACCCTATGCCAATGCTAAAGCTGAGGTTCAAAGAAGAACCAGAGAACTAAAGACCACCAGGTGGATTTAAAAAAGCTAAAGAGATCCAGCACTTAGCCGACACTCATGATGCAGAGCTTCTTTAAAGCCACAAAGACCATCTATGGGCCAATAAATCATGGCATATGCCTCCTACGCTCAGCAGATGGTACCACACTTCTAAAAGATATAGAAGCTATTGCACTCCGCTGGAAAGAACATTACCAGCATCTCCTTAACCGCAACTCCCCCATAGCTGCTCAGGTACCCATACAAATTCTGCAAAAACAAATTAGAGATGAACTTGCAGTATCTCCAAATCTGGGAGAGTTGTGCACAGCTATTAACCAAATGAAAAACAACAAAACCAGCAGACCTGATGGGATACCTGCTGAAGTCTTCAAAGTGGGCAGAATTGAACTTACACAACAACTTCACAAGCTCATCAAAAAAATCTGGGAGAAAGCAGACTTTATGGACGTCAAAATTCTCAACCTTTTAAAAAAAGGTGATAGAATGGATTGCGGAAACTACCGTATTAAGGCATCTTTTTATTAGCTGAGGCCAGCAAAATTCTTGCAAGTCTCTTAGCAAACTATATCTGAGGCTGCCCTTCTTGAATCCCAAAATGGTTTTCGACCTTCCAGGGGGACAGTGAACATGATTTTCATCGCTGGACAGCTTCAAGAAAAATGCAGAGAGCAAAACCAACCTCTGAATATGTTGTTTATTGACCTGGCTAAGGCCTTCGACACTGTAAATCGTAATGCCCTGTGGACTGTCCTGAAAATCAGCTGCCCAGATAAATTTGTGAACAAAAGGAAGAAACATGCTATGAGGAAGGCACAATTGGCAAACCCTCACCATGATCAACTCCTGCCTGGAAACCTATGTCCCCACTGTGGAAGGATGTGTGGATCCAGAGTTGGCCTCCACAGTCACCTACAGACACACATCGTTAAAACCGTTTTCATGGAAGACAATCTTATTTGGCTATGAGTGATCGCCAAAGAAGAAGTGCTTCTTAACATTTATATATTGGCAGGCAAACTACTTGAGTATCTATTATGTTTTGATTTTGTTAATTTGCTTTGGCATTTTGTTTTCATCTGTTCATCTTTTCCAGGCATACACGTGTCATAATCAGTATGTTATTTTACAAATATTGTTACAGAATAGCCTGTATGCAAAATCAGAGTGAGTTATATAAGCTTGTTTTAGAGAATTGATGCTTTTATTTTCTATTTCATACAATTTTAAACCCTATTTTCTCTTCTTTTCTAAAATGTCTTTCCATTTAGTGGATTTTTAAAAATGGGGTTACTGTAACAAGGGTTATACCAGTGTAAGTACAGATGTTAAGTTCCTTTTAAATTCTTTTTTTAATACAAACATTTTTTTTTAGTACCAGAACTTGTACAAAAACCTCATGAAGGCCCTGGAGAAATGGGGAAACCTGTTGTCATTCCTAAAGAGGACCAAGAAAAAATGAAGGAAATGTTTAAAATTAACCAGTTTAATTTAATGGCAAGTGAAAGGATTGCACTCAATAGATCTTTACCTGATGTCAGATTGGAAGGGTAAGTGCATTTACAATGCTATAAAGGTATATTTAGTTTAAAATGGACTCTTTTTGAATTATCTTATATAATCATTAGTGTTGAAAAGAGCAACATTGAAAAAGAGTCTCAGAGTTTGTTGATATATATTGCACTTTCTGTATTCTTCAGTGTGAACGACACTTTAGCACCAAATCAGTATACAAAGTATTTTAACACTGGAGTATTTTCCAAAAGTTAGATTAAAGTTTATGAAGCTGGTTTGTGAAACTGATGAGAGTTTGAGATTTAAACTATCTCAGATTTGCATGTAACAACATAGTATGCTTTTTGGTAAGTGAAACTAAACATCACATAAGTCATAGTCCTGCATATGTGAATGGAATAAGAGAAAGAGAAGAGCCTGAAGTGCACTTTGTACCTTCCTGCTTATGCTACTAAAGCATGGGTTAATAATAATAACAGCAACAATACCCCAACCACTGTGGGTAACTTCCAAAACATATAAAAACATAATAAAACATCAAATATTAATAAATTCCTGATACAGGGCTGCCTTCAGATATCTTCTAAAAGATGTGTAGATCTTTTATGACCGTCGTTACATGGTCCCATCAGCCACTCCCAGTCACCTGTCTGGCAGCAGCATTCTGGATTAGTTGTAGTTTCTGAGTCACCATTAAAGGTAGAGTACATTACAGTAGTCCAAGTGGGAGGTAACTAGAGCATATACCACTCTGGCGAGACAGGGCGCAGGCAGATAGGGTCTCAGTCAACATACCAGATGGAGCTGGGAGATAGCCACCCTGGACAAAGAATTAACCTGTGTCTGCATGGACAACTGTGAGTCCAAGATGACCCCAAGGCTGCCTACCTGGTCCTTTAGGGGCAAAGTTACCCCATTCAGGACCAGGGGGGTCCCCCACACCTGCCCACCCCCTGTCCCTCAGAAACAGTACTTCTGTCTTGTTGAGATGCAGCCTCAATCCACTGACTGCCATCCATCCTACAAGTACCTCCAGACACTCACACAGGATGTTCATTGCCTTCACTGGTTCCGATTTAAATGAGAGGTAGAGCTGGGTATCACATACTGGTGAACACCCAGCCCAAATCCCCTGATGATCTCTCCCAGTGGTTTCATACAGATGTTGAAAAGCAAGGGGAGGTGAGTGCTTAGGGGTCCGAATACTCATCTCTCAACACCACTTTCTGGATATGGCCTAGAAGGAGCAGTACCACTGCATAACAGTGCCCCCAATTCCCAACCCCCTTATATGGTCCAGAAGGATACCATGGCCAATGGTATCAAAACCTGTTGAGAGATCTAGTAGAACCAGGTAACAGTTTTCACCTTTGTCCCTGGCCTGCGAGAGATCATCACCCAGTGTGACCATGGTGGGGTCTGAGTCCTGATTGGAAGGGATCCAATTGGCCTGTATGCCTGGAGTTGTTCACTGACCACCCACTCAGTCACCTTGCCCAGGAATGGAAGATTTGGGACTGGGTGATAATTGGCCATTATGGCCGCATCCAGTGATGGTTTCTTAAGAAGTGGTTCAATAACCACTTCTTTAGTGGGTCTGGGAATACCTTCTCATAGAGGGAAGCATTCACCACGCCATTGTCCAGCCCTGCCTGGCTTGCTTTTATGAGCCAAGATGGGCAAGGATCAAGGAAGCAGGTGGTCTGTTTTACTTGTGCAAGCAGCCTGTCCAGATCCTAGGAGGCAGCAGGTTGAAATTGATCACATACAACTTCACTAGACAGAACACTGGCACTCTCCCACCCCGGCCCTGCTACCACGGTGGAGTCTACCTTTTTCTGAATCTGAACAAAGTTTATCTGCAATTTTTTTTTTGCAAAATCATCACAGAAGATCTTGGGATCCTCACCAGACCCCAATGGCAAAGGTAGTTCTGTTAGATTACAAATCACCTCGAAGAGTCTCCTGGTACTGTTTTCTGCAGATTTAATAGAGGTGACAAAGAAGGTCCTCTTCGCCGTCACTATCGCCACTTAGTAGGCGATAGGTTAGAGCTCTAACCTGTGTTCGTTCTGATTCTGAAACAGTTTTTCACCACTGGTGGTCTAGCTGTCTCAGCAATTGTTTCATCGCCCTCAGCTCTGGGGAAAACCATGGGTCCATCTGGACTCCATGCAATTGGAGAGGGCACTTTGGAGCCAGATAGTTGGTAGCCCTGGTTAACTTTGCATTCCAGCAGCCACAAGGGAATTGGCTGAAAGGCCATCAACATGGGATAAGACACCCCTTACCACTCTGGGCCAAACGTATTCAGGGACAGCCCCGTGGAAGCCATGCTTTCCACTATTCCGAGCAGCCCCTTGTAAGGTCGTGTTGGCATGGATGTTCAAATCCCCTAGGACCACCAGTCTGGTGTCCCCAGGAGAACATCCGACATGACCTGAAGCAGCTGGGCAGAGACTCCTTGGTGCAGCGGGGAAGTCAGTACACTAATGGGAATCCTGTACTGCCCCTATTGCCCAACTTCCAGAACATACACTCAGAAAACTGGGTCTCCCCAATAGGAAGCCTGGCACAAGCTAATGACTTCCTAAAAATCACTGCAACCCTGCCTCCCCGCCCACATGGCCTGTGTTGCTGTGCATAAGAGAAACCTGGTGGACAAGCAGCAGCAAGAACAGGTCTGTCAGCCATGTCCAGCCAAGTGTCTGTTTCACATGCCAGGTCAATTCCTCCATCCATGATCAATTAATGGATGGCAGTGGTCTTGTGAATCATTGACATGGCATTGCACAGCAGCAGCTTAAGGTCATGGTGGTCAGCTTTGTTGATACCAGTATCCTGGTCAGGACCAGACCTGGAGGCAGGGATGGTCTTCAAACAATGACTAAATCTGCCGCCCTGGTAGTGATATTGTCTGGTCCTAGTGTAACTCCTTCTCCTACCTGTGATCACTGAGGTTGGGTGTCTGAATGCATTCCCTCTAGTAGAACCTGCCCCAGCCATTCTGTTGGCTGGGGTCCACTCCTGGGCAGCCCTGTCCTTCCCCCCATAAAACAAAATAACGTATACACCTAACTAACGTAAAAAGGTAAACTGAAAAAACAAATGCAAGTTGAAACAGTTAATTCCAAGGTGAAAACACTTTAAAACAACCCCCCACAAGTTGAAACTCTGTCCCCATTAAATGGTAAGTTTCCCACAGGGGGCTGGCATAATTTAGGGTTATGTTTCTTCTCTACATATATACGCATTTTCAAGACATGTGTATCTCTTTTCTCTAGAATGTATGTATCTCCTTTATCTAAAATAATAGAAATTCATCTACTTACTCTGACATCTGAAATCAGAGTTGACATCCAAAAATTAACCATTATTTTCAGTGTCATACTAATTTCTTACTATATAGGAATCATGAGTTACTGAAAGCTAACCACAAGCATGCTAGCATACCACTATAAGTTCAAATATTCATTTCCTGTATCTCCCAAGTGCTATTCAGATAATGCTTTCTAATTTTCCTGCAGAATTGAGACTTACTCACTTTTTTATTTAAACCTTATTTAGTGGAGTAAGGTTCTAGTAACTTAAAAAAAAATCTTACCCATAAGCATGTCCTATAGCTCTTCCTGTATTGAAGAATCATAGGTAGAAGGAACTACTGATGATCAAATGGCAATTTTTGTTTCTGTTTCTCATTTTCCCAAACTTCAGATTATTTCTATATCCGTTTGCAAACTTTTACAAACATTTCTATTGAAAACCTGTACACCTTTTTGTGTGCATTTCCCCCAATACACATTTTTGCAAGCGGTTTTCGCTAATGCAATTTTATACATTGTTTTCACTAATCTCTGTATTTTTGTGCATTTTCCTCTGTGTTTTTTGTACACATTTTTACATTACATTTTTTGCATTGCAAAATTGAAAAGTACAGATTCCAAAGTATGTTTCATTTTGTGGATTGTTTTGAGAAGTGCAAATTTGGTTGGTTTGCATTAAAATGCAAACTGAATGAATTGCCACATCAACTCTATTGTGTGGCACAGCCCAACCCTGTTGGAAGCTTCTATGAACTTTTATGCTAAGAGTAACTAGATGTATCATGAAATTAGGTGGAGTCAAGCCTGAGCAGAATCCCAGATTGTTTTGCTTATAATTCTAGAAGACTAGAAAAGAAATGTATCTTGTGATGTGTTCCTGCCTTGTCCCTGAATTTGTGTTTGAAGGACTATTTGTAGTAGGAAAAGAGAACTCACATGTGCTGAGACTTCATCAGTTGTGTCTACTCATGGAGAGAACTATATTGAGCCTATGAAGTATTGCTCCTGCTGCTAGTTAATGTGTGGTATTGAATCACACTGCCACAGTCTCTGCCATGCTGGTGATACCAACAAATATTTTCAGCTTAGTTGGTCTCTAAGGTGCTACTGGAAGGATTTTTTTTTATTTATTTTTTTACTATGGCAGACCAACACCTATCTGTAACTTAGCCATGCAAGTTAAGGATGGCTAAACTAAAAGTGTTTTCCTACATAAATACAACTTATAAAATATGTGTATTTTTGATTTCATCATCTCTGGATAGAATGATCTTGATCTGTTGCCAGTGTTGCTAAGAGTCAGTGTGCCTCAGCAATACCCTGCAACCAGGGAAGAGACGAGAACAAGCAGGAACTGTCCAGCCCTCCCTGCTCGTTAGAACAGATGGTAGACAGACCTTGCTTCCTTTTTCAGGAATCCAACACATGGAACTTGCTTACATATGTTGAGTGTAATTGATGATGGAAAATTTTAGACCTTAGAAACTAGACGAACATATGCATATTTTATAGTAACTTGAAAATTGCTATCAAGTACATGGGTTCCCAAATGGTGGTCCTTGGACCACCTGTGGTCCACAAACTGCATTTGGGATGTTTGTAAAAAGACAATGAAATATCATGCAGGATATATAGCACAGCATACTACAATTGCTGCAGCAGGCAGAGAAATAATAAAGTGGTCTGCTAAGTCCATGACCAATTTTTAAATCTTTGGGGAAAAGTTTGGGAAACACTGATCTAGAACTCCACAAATAATAATTATGCACTTGCCTATAGCTGTGGTCATAATAATTCTTATATTAAAAACTTTGATACTGCATGAGAGTTAATGTTAGTGAAATGGTCTCTAGTGTGTTTGCTCCTGAGTTTGTTTTAGTAGTAGCAGAGAACATACCACATCGTGTATTCAGAAGAGTTCTAGATCTTTAATTATTTTCCACAATAGCTGTGGTCCCTCAACCTTCTATTTCAGTAAATAAGTTTTCAAGGTTTTGTTTTTAGGTACCAATTTCTCATAAGTTTCATAGCTAAATTATTTTTATACTTTCCCTGGTGCTTTTAACAAAAAAAAAGTAAGGGGTTATATCCAGTGCTGTGTCAGTGGGTTGTGTTGATGCAATGTGACTTGGGGGCACAGAGAAGGAGAAGAAATCAATATTTGCCCCAGAGCACCCTCCGATCCTGAAACTGATTTTGAGGGTGTATGGGAAGCTTGAGAGGAAGAGAAAGTTCCATTGGGCACATGGAAGTCCCTTGTGTTAGCAGAGCTGCAGTGTTGGATACAACGCAAGGTAATCACTTCAGCTTAGTCCTCAAGAACATGGAGTTCCTCTGTTTTCTGTATTGTGGAAAACAAAACAGTTGTATAAAAGTGGTGTCTCTGCAAGTTGTTTATATGGGGGGAAAACCATGTAGTAAAACTGTAGCATCATCATCCGTTCAGGAAAAAAGACAAGCAAAGCATTTTTAATATCTATTAAACAATAAGCACTAGAAAAAGAAAAGGATGACAGTGGTAGACCATATAGCTAATTTGTAGTGATCTACCTTTGTGGCGCTGTGATCTAAACCACATAGCCTAGGGCTTGCTGATCAGAAGGTTGGCGGTTCAAATCCCCGCAATGGGGTGAGCTCCTGTTGCTCAGTCCCTGCTCCTGCCCACCTAGCAGTTCGAAAGCACGTCAAAGTGCAAGTAGATAAATAGGTACCGCTCCGCAGGAAGGTAAACGGTGTTTCCGTGCGCTGCTCTGGTTTGCCAGAAGTGGCTTAGTCATGCTGGCCACATGACCCGGAAGCTGTACGCCAGCTCCCTCGGCCAATAAAGCGAGATGAGGGCCGCAACCCCAGAGTTGCCCGTGACTGGACCTAATGGTCAGTGGTCCCTTTACCTTTACCTTTGCAAGACACCAAAAGCTATGTGGTTGGGCATTACCTTGTACCTCATTCCTACGTATAATCAACAAATCCAATATTCAACTGTTGGCAGTGGGAGTTTTTTTTATCAAATTGTAAAATAATATCAGATTAAATGGAGATTTTACTGCCTGGATTGAGCTAATATATGCTGACCCAAATGCTTGCATCTTCATGAATGGAACAAGTTTTGACCCATTCCAAATGAATACAGGAACCCAATAAGGATGCAGTTTGTCACAATTTAGTTTTTGCATTGTCTGTAGACTCATTAGCAGAAGCTTTTAGACCAGATAGAACAATTAAGAGAGTAACAATAGGGAGAGAAGAACTCAACATTAATCTTTATGGAAACAATGTAGCAGTGATTGGTTGTAAGAGATCCAGAAAAAATCATTTGAGAATGTACTTATGTTAATTCATGAATTTAGCATGGCATATGGATATAAAACTAATTCAACAAAATCTGAACATTGAATTAGTGAGGGCTTGAATATGAATAAACTGGTTAAAGAGAATAGCACCCTAAGTTGCCATAGAGAAACTTACTAATCAAATATCTGGGAATATATTAAAAATGCAAAATTTAGGAGATGTAGTAAGTATCCTTGCCCTTTCCAGTTGCAGCAGTGTTGGGGGCCAGTGCCACCCTCCCAACACAATCCAGTGACAGGGTGCCTTTTGGCAGCAGCCACTGGCCTTTGGAGGCTTGCAGCCTGCCTTGATGGCCTCAGCTGTGGATACAAGGCTGCCCGCAAATTGGCCTATCGCAGGCAGGCTAGGGAGCTGTCTGAGCCCAAGGGACAGGCCCAGCTGAGCCTGCAAGCTTTGCTTGGGTCTGTTCCGGGGGTATATAAGAAGGGTTGCCCCTGACTTTCTCATCCACTTGTTGCCGGATCTCCCACCCCTCCTCTCCTTGTATTCTGCTGTGTAGCTTGACCTTGCTATGGACATCATTGGTCGTATTTGAGGCTGGGCAGGAATTTCCCATCCAGCAAATTGGCTCTCTCCTTGTGGTTTTCCCAGCACGGTGTAGTGGTTAAGAATGGTGGACTCATAATCTGGTGAACTGGGTTCGCTTCCCCGCTCCTCCACATGCAGCTGCTGGGTGACCTTGGGCTAGTCACACTTCTCTGAAGTCTCTCAGCCTCACTCACCTCACAGTGTTTGTTATGGGGGAGGAAGGGAAAGGAGATTGTAAGCCGCTTTGAGACTCCTTAAGGGGAGTGAAAGGCAGGATATCACGTCTAAACTCCTCTTCTTCCTCCTCCTCCCTCATAGCAATCATTACAACTTTGGCGGTTTAGACATTGGGTAAGTTTTGGTCAGAGGGGAGGTTGTAGCCTTTGCATGCTGCTCTGAAGGAAAGGGCTGTCCTGTTAAAGGAAGCTGCATGGAGCTGCTTATGTCCAGAAGCCCAGGTGGGATTAGTGCCATAGCACTCCAATCCCATCAGGGGACACACATTCCTATTTGATGTAAGTCATAGGCCCTGCCCCGCTTCTGGATTGGCTTGCTTCCTGGGTGTGCAAAGTATATTCATGACAGATTAGTGGTGGAGGTAAGAAAAAAATAGTCCATTGGATGCACATGGAAATTTCATGGATGGGCAAAATAGTGGCTATTAAAATGTTGGTGCTTCCAGAGATGCTTTCTTTTAAATCTTCCATTAGGAATAAATTATAAAATAATTACTAGCTGGCAGTATTATGTTTGGGGTAAGAAAAAGCTCAAAAGTTGCTGCTAAAATGATCAAATTTTAAGAATGGTGGACTAGCCTTCCTTTCTTTAAGTAAATAATATGATTCAGCTGTGCTTACAAATTTACCACAGTAGGGCCACCCAGACAGATCTATCATATTAGAACAATTCATTGTTTCAGCAGAATTTTTGAAAAAGACTGACACTACACAAAATTTGATAAGGGTATTAAATTAAATCCATGTACCAAATCTTTATGAAATCTTTGAAGTATATATAAACATAAATCAAGTCCAGAACTATCACCTCTCATAGAACTTTAACATAATGAAGAAATATAGGAAGAGATTTTTTTGGGGGGGGTATAATATAGTAAGATTCATGGGCATTTTGAACAAAGAATATAATTTAAAGAGGGTACTGTTAAAACTTGCAATCAGATTGTTAATGATATACAACAAAATTATCCTCTCTTTTATCAATACTTGCAGTTGAGAAATATAGCCATACCTTATTGGTAAGACATGGGCAGTTTAGAGAAAGGATAGAATTTATAAATTTGATGAAACTCAAAAAAATTACTAAGCAAATTATACAAAATCATTAAGATTACTGATACAACACTTAATACAGGCAATCCTCAATTTGCCTGGGTGTTGTCTTCCTGGCACCCCCCGTGCATCGGTAAAGCGTGCATAAGCCCACTTTGTTCCACCCTTTTCTGGGTCCAAAATGACCTATGTGTTGGCTGTCATGCGTCAATTGAACACACGCTAAATGGTCTCCACCTGTACTTCACCTGTAAATGGTAGGGAGGTGTGGGACATGAGATGTTACCGGGTCAGTGGAGTTGGATTTGGCAAAATGTCCCTTATACAATCAGCTTAAGACCTAAAGCAAGTTTTTATACATTCGTCTTTTGTTTATTTAATACCACTATGACTCAGTCATATCTATGATACAAGTAATTTATATTGGAGGTGTAAGGCAGTTGATGCTGGAATGTTAAGTACTGCATTTTTCCGTGTATAAGACGCCCCCATGTATAAGATGGCCCCTATTTTTTTTAAACCAAAAATTAAGGAATTAAGTTGTTTAGCTTTTTTGCGGGGTGGGGGAGGTCACTTCCGCCAATCGCTCACCCGCCTGCCTGCCAATGCTGATCGCTTGCCACATCCACTGCCGATCGCACACCTCTGTGTCTGCCTGCTCGCTGCCACCAACAGCCCACCTGCCCACTTGCCGCAGCCGCCAATCACCTGCCCAATTACCACAGCCACAGCCAATCGCCAGCAGGCCTTGTTGCAGCCACCAAACACCCGCCCAGTCGCTGCTGCCAATCTCCTGCTTGCTTCTGCCATTAATCACATGTCCCCCCCTCTGCATTCCCTATCTGTGTATAAGACGACAAACAATTTTGCCTATTTCCCCCCCCCCCAGCAAAAAGCATTGTATTATACACGGACAAATACGGTACATCTTTGGCTGGTGTAGTAAAAGTTATTGAAGTGATAACGGTGTCTGCCAATGGATCCTTTAATTATTTGGGCTAACAAAGTATCAAATATTATTGGAAGTAGGGAATTCAAAGTTTATGGACAGCTGCTAGACTGATCATCTGTTGTATTTGGGGAAAAGTGAGCACTGGAGGAAAAGGGAACTAAAGTATGGGGTATTGTGAATATGGTTAAATAGATAAATATTGGGAGAGTCAAAGAAGGAAGAGAATCTGATCTCTTTGTGGGAAAATTGAGTGTATTTATTGGTTAGTAGTATAATAAGGTACAAGAGATTATCTCTCGCAGGCCAGGGACAAAGGTGAAAACTGTTTCCTGGTTCTACTAGATCTCTCAGCAGCTTTTGATACCATTGGCCATGGTATCCTGCTGGACCATATAGGTGGGTTGGGAATTGGGGGCACTGTTATGCAGTGGTACTGCTCCTTCTGGGCCATATCCAGAAAGTGGTGTTGAGAGATGAGTTTTCGGACCCCTGGGCACTCACCTCCCCATGCTTTTCAACATCTTATGAAACCATTGGGAGAGATCATCAGGGGATTTGGGCTGGGTGTTCACCAGTATGTGATACCCAGCTCTACCTCTCATTTAAATCTGAACCAGTGAAGGCAGTGAACATCCTGTGTGAGTGTCTGGAGGTACTTGTAGGATGGATGGCAGTCAGTGGATTGAGGCTGCATCTCAACAAGACAGAAGTACTGTTTCTGAGGGACAGGGGGTGGGCAGGTGTGGGGGACCCCCTGGTCCTGAATGGGGTAACTTTGCCCCTGAAGGACCAGGTACGTATGCAGCCTTGGGGTCATCTTGGACTCACAGTTGTCCGTGCAGACACAGGTTAATTCTTTGTCCAGGGCTTCATCTATCAGCTCCATCTGGCATGTTGGCTGAGACCCTATCTGCTGGCGCCATGTCTCACCAGAGTGGTATATGCTCTAGTTATCTCCCACTTGCAATGTGCTCTACCTTTGAAAGTGACTCAGAAACAGGGTGGATTTGATTTAAATCAAACTGATTTAAATCACTAGTCTCAGGGCAGCAGCATTCTGAATTAGTTGTAGTTTCTGAGCAGGGTGGATTTGATTTAAATCAAACTGATATAAATCAGTAGTCAATAAGGCTCAGGGTGAATTTAAATTTTAAAAAATCTTATTTAAATCAAAAATATCCGATTTTTTTTAATCTACTTTTTAAATTTAAATCGCATTTTTTTTTATTTAAATCCACCCTGAGCCTTATTGACTACTGATTTATATCAGTTTGATTTAAATCAAATCCACCCTGCTCAGAAACTACAACTAATTCAGAATGCTGCTGCCAGACAGGTGACTGGGAGTGGCTGCTGGGACCATGTAACACCGGTCATAAAAGATCTACATTGGCTCCCAATATGTTTCCGAGCACTATTTAAAGTGTTGGTGCTGACCTTTAAAGCCCTAAATGGCTTTGGCACTGATTACCTGAAGGAGCAACTCCACCCCCATCGTTAAGCTCAAACACTGACCTCCAGATTCAAGGGCCTTCTGGCAGTTCCCTCATTGTGGGATGTGATGCTACAGGGAACTAGGCAGAGGGCCTTCTTGACAGTGGTACCTGCCCTATGGAATGCCCTCCCATCAGATGTCAAAGAGATAAACTACATGACTTTCTGAAGGCAGCCCTGTATCAGGAAGTTTTTAATATCTGATGTGTGTTTGTATTTGTACATTCTGTTGGAAGCCACCTAGAGTAGCTGCGGTGACCTAGTCAGATGGGCAGGGTACAAAATAAATCATCATCACCTACTAACAAAGCTATGCTAAAGATCATATGCAAAGGCTTGATTAGTCTTTGCAAGAAATGGTGCCTTCTCAGTTGCAGATCTGGTATGTTTTTATATCCACCCTTAGATTTGTATGATTACCTATACTTTCTTTCTTTCTAGAGGCAGGTTAAAAGCTTTTCTTTTCTGTTCCTCCTTTGGTAGTTGAATTGTTTGATTCTGTTGTTAATATCTGATAGGTTTTTTGTTCTTTGGTTTATATTTTCATTTTAAAGTTGAAAAGCAGTATAAAAAGGTATCAAAATCACCTGCTCAGCAACACTGTCTCTTGAGTGCTGCCCATACTCTTAGATCAGGGTATGTAAAACTTGCTTGGAGACACATCTTGTTTTTAACTTGTGTGTGGATATACAACTCTATTTTGGACTTTACATATACATTAAATTAGTTATGTATGGATTGTGTTTTTATTTAGATGTATGAACAAGGTCTTGCATGTTTGTTTAATACCCATTGTGTTTCTAAGACGGTCTACCTACTGAGCATATGTGCCTTTAAAAAGTTAATTTTTTGTAATTAGCATAATTATTAAGCATGTTGATCTGATCTATTAAAAGTAATGTTTTGAAAATACTTTGACCAAGTATTTTTTTGTCTGGTCTAATGTGCACATCTAGTCCTTAACTTTAGATCTTGATTTCTTGCATTCAGACCCATTTAATTTAATTTGGTATTCCATGTAAAAAATGAAGAATATTATCCCACTAGTGATTATGTGATATATTTTCAGTTGTATGAATTGGGTGATCTTTTGGAAGTTTTCTGAAGTCTCAACAGTGGAAAAGGTTTTGATGGATGATTTTGATCTTTGGATGCCAGATTTTGTCTTGTCCACAACCCCCGAGTTTAATGCATCTGTGGCTTGAGGTTTATTCCATTGGTAGGGTGTTAGCCTCTCCCCAGTCTTGGTGTACATTCACTCAAAAATTCATGCTTATTTCTGTTGTGTGCTCTCTTTTCCATGACTATGCTTTTAGATAATATTTCAGGTAATTCTGTGAAAGGTAAAGCAGCTTTAACACCAAAAGTATCCATTTTGGCCCACAATAAAAATTCAGAAATCATTAGGGGAATAGCTTTCTGAGACCAACCAAAATGTCTTAAAGTGTGTACTTTGATAACCTCTGTGGAGGTAATGTATTAGTAAGAAAGATGATAGGAACATCACCTCCAATGTTTAGAGTTATGGTTGCTCAAGACCCACACAAGGTTCGGCTTTGAACTAGATTTTAAGTAGGTTTCACGATAAGGAGTGCTATTTTTCTAGAAAAAGAGGTGCCGGAACTCACCATGAACACCTGCCTTGTTCTCTTACAATGACAATGGCACCTACCTGAGAGGTGTTGGAACTGAGTTCCATTGAGTTCTGGCTGAAAAAAAAGCCCTGACAATAAAGTAAACTGATGATAGCAGCCTCCAAAATTCCTAGTTGATCGCAAGCAAAGGAGGTGCTAATACATAAGTCCGCTGTGATTCTTGTTCTTTCTAGGAACTTCTGTCCTAGAGGAGAGTTGGAGATTTAAGAGTTGCTTCTCTTAAATACACAGCAATACTCCATGTTTGGAGCCCATGACAGAATTGACCTAGGATTTTCTTTAGGCACCTATATTTTAAAAGTGGATTTTTCTGGGAAAAAACCAGAAGTCTAAATCTTTTTAATTTTTCTTCTCAAACGTAACTTTACATATCCTAGATTTGTAATATCTTTTACTAATACATACAGTCTGGTATTTCAGCCTTCATCTAGTTAGCATGTAAAATAATTTTATATGGCAAAGAACAGAATTTTAAGTTTTTCACCAGAAAGCTCTCTTGGGTGGCAGCTGACTTATGCCATAAGCACTAGAAAATCTTCAGAACTTTCTTTATATGAATTCTGCTTGAATCTCTAACCACAATGGTTTTAAGGACCATTTTGGATTTTGTTTCTAGGGTCTAAAGAAGATTTCTACTTGAATCATGAGATATTGCAACTTTCTTGTATCAGAAGAGAGGAAAATTTCATTCTCTTGATGTCAGGTAAATTATGAAATAACTGTTAAGGTCAGACTTGAACTTGACTACAAACCAGTGTGTGGATGCTGAAAATATTTAGCATACATAGGCTACTAGATGGAGTAGTGTCTCTTGGAGACTTAACACACAAATTCCTATTGATTTTCATAAAAGTATTGCTGCTTAGCCCTGCTGCTTCTTCAGGAAATGTTCCACTATGCATTTGTCTTGTGCCTGTTTTCCGAACTATTGGCAATTAAGTTCATTGTTATCATACTGCCTGTTGGGTGGGATTACAAAACAGGCGTTCAAGTTTGATATATCCTGTATGGAACAAAATCTCAATGAATACTTCATGTCTTTTAGATGCAGTCCTGTGCCCATTTATATGGGAGAATATCCCACTTACTTCATTGTGACTTATTTTGAGTAGATATGTATTAACAAGGGTTCGAACTTGAATAAAATATTGCAAGGGCCCAGGTAAGCCCCACCCCACATAATCACATGATATGACACACTCACAACATTTGAATAGCAATGCCCGTCAACCTTGGGGGGCCCTGGCCCCCTCAGATATTTGATTGGGGGGCCGAAGCCCCCCTGGCCCCTAGGAGTTGGCTCCTATGATATTTAAGATTGTGCTGTACATCTATAAAATATACCTTGGGTGTGTGTGTGTTATGCATTTCCTGCAGTACTTTTTCCCTTTGTGGCATTTTTGAACTATTTTGAACCAGTGACATGCTTGGCCTCGTCTGAGGGTTGCCTAGAATTATTAGCAGTTTTGACCAGTTCTGCTTCCGATAATCCATGGTACTGTAATCACAATTGATGAACTTTACCTGTTTGTGGGTACATAGAATGTAATCAGTCGAGTATTGATTGATTAGCCGCTAGGGTATCTTTAGACCTGAAATATCTTATTGGGCTGTTTAATTGAATGTGAGTGGTCCTTTGTTAACCTTATTCTGCTGTTAACATAGAGCCAGCTCAAGACACTGGCTCTTTGAAGACTGCTATAGAATATTTTGTTGCGTTTTAGGTGATCTACATAGACATTTCCTCCTAGATTAAGAATCTTCTACAGTGGTACCTTGGTTCTCGAACTTAATCCATTCCGGGAGTCTGTTTGACTCCTGGAACCATTTGAAAACCAAGGCACGGCTGTGTCGGACGTTTGGCTTCCAAAAAACATTCGCAAACCGGAACACTTACTTCCAGGTTTGCGGCGTTCGGGAGCCGATTTGTTCAGCAACTAAGCTGTTCAACCAAGGTTTGACTGTACCTCTGCTTCACAGCTAGGTGGCTTTAAATATGTCTTATAACTATAAAAATAAAGCAGGTTAGTGTTGCTCCAGACACTAAAGGAGCTTCAGAAGTTTTCTCATTCAGCCAAAAGAGCCTGCTGTATGGAAGCCCTTTTCCACGTCTCAACATTACCATATTGTGACTTGGAATTTAAATGGTTCTCATGATCATCCTATCAAATCTGTTTTTGTAAAGGTTTGTAGAGAGCCAGAGTGGTATAGTGGTTAAGAGCGGTAGTGGTGTAATCTGGTGAACCGGGTTTGCGTCTCTGCTCTTCCACATGCAGCTGCTGGGTGACCTTGGGCTAGTCACACTTCTTTGAAGTCTCTCAGCCCCACTCACCTCACAGAGTGTTTGTTGTGGGGGAGGAAGGGAAAGGAGAATGTTAGCCGCTTTGAGACTCCTTCGGGTAGTGATAAAGCGGGATATCAAATCCAAACTCTTCTTCTTCTTCTGGTCAGCCAGGCAGCAGCTTCATTTGTCTTGTCTTGCCGGGAGGAGGGGATTTCAACTACCGCACTGTGTGTATACCTACCATGCATTGTATATTTTAATCTATTCAATATTTTGGCTAATAGGATGCATTCCCACATTTACCTCAGTCAATAGAAACAATAGTCAAAGTACTGTATCAAGGACTGCCTTTCATGCCTAGACATTTTGTAATCTATACTGCTTTACCAGTTCTCAATCCTGACTCAAATCAGTTCTTCACTTCTAGCAGAAAAAGCAGAAAAAACAGCTCTCTGCTTGATGCACAGGCTCATCAATTTCCTTTTCTTGTGGGGAGTTTGAAAATACCCTGTGCTTTGAGCTTCTATCCAAATTTGAAGGCTGCTTGCCTTTTGTACTGAAATTATTGTGGCTTTCTTCTTAATTTTAACTGTAAGTAATAGAACTTGGCATTTGAAATATGTGTCAGTATGTCTTAAACCAGGGTAACTAGTGTAGTACTCAATTCCTTTAATTTTAAACCATTTTGTTACTGGTATGCTACTTTAACAGAATATTCCATATTCCTAAATATACTGAAAAGATTACATTCTAACTATCGGTGATAGCTTCTCTTTATTAGATTGTAAGTTCTTTTCCACTTGAATGAGAACGTCCTCTCCTTTCAGAGTTGTCAAAGCTACTTGATGTTTTGTGACATGTAAGTTAGTTTAACTGGTTAAAAGCCAAAAAGTTTAATTTACCTTGTAAGGAGCTCCCAGGCTTACTAACAAAAATACTTTCTTGTTAGCAAACAAATTGTGATCCTCTTTTGCATTTGATGGATACTGGGTTTTTTGAGGTGTACCTCCATACCAGGGGAAACTGTTGTCTCATGAGAATAGGCTTCTAGGATAAGTAGTACATTTGGAACTGGACAGGAAGGAAGAAGTTTGCATATTCTTGGGGTCTTACATCGTTTTCATAGGGGTAATATTCCATGCTAATGGAGGAGACCTGAGGTGCATTTACTGCTTTCTTTAGTGGGGTATCTAAAACTCAGCTTACTATACCTTCATAGAAAAAATGGAGAATCTTTTGGATCAAAGCACTAAGATCGTACTTAGTGTGGCAGAAGAATATATACCAGCATCCTGAAAGCACTTCCCTAGGATGGGTAGCATTACAGATGTTGGGAAAGCCCCATTGTTAGAACAACATTTGAGGTACTAGTCTGCCTCCTTCAAGACTGTTTCTGCCTCTTGTGTATGTAGAGCTTGATCCAGTACTTTGCAAGTTGTAGTTCTGTTCTGATTACGGTAGCTGTGATTGGGCCAGTTTCTGATACAGTGGTTCACTCACTGCTTGGAGCATTGGTGGTGGCGAGGTCACCAATGGCATCTTCAGCTAGTCTCTGAATAATTATAAAGGATTACTCTTTGCAATCTTTAGCCATAACCTGGAAATCCTCTTCATGCGTAAGAACTATTTTAATTGAACAATAGACCTGACAGGAAATTCATTCTGCATCTGGACATTCTATTCTGCATGATGCATGTTTCACACAGCTAATTGTGCCCATAATTTTCTTGTGCATTCATTGATGACCTATGCAAGTTAATGCTATTAAAGCCTTCTTGCTTCAGTGCTTCAGTTGAAATTGAAATGGCTAGTGTAGCATGGGCCAAAGGGCATTTTTACAGGTGAATTCTGAATGCATCAGTGAACAAGGGCCTATTGCTAAAAGCTTGGGGGAAAGGGCCTTTTCAGTGATGACAACCCATTGATGAAACACCCTCCCCAGGGAAGTTCTCCTTGTCCCTACCTTATATTTTTTTAATATAAAGAGAATATTTTTTTTTATTCAAATGTAATAATAAAGGGTTCATTTATTATTGATTTGTTTTATTTCTGTTTTGTCTTAGGTGTAAGACAAAAGTATATCCAGATAACCTTCCTACAACAAGTGTTGTAATTGTCTTTCACAATGAAGCTTGGAGTACTCTCTTGCGAACTGTACATAGTGTCATAAACCGGTCACCACGACACATGCTGGAAGAAATTATTCTGGTAGATGATGCTAGTGAAAGAGGTAAGATTGCATAAGGTGCAGTTTGGGCATATTGCATGAATTCAAAAAAACTGAGTAGCAAACAAAAATGAAATGCCAGTTGCTGATGTGACTGTAGTTACTGGACAGATTAGAGCAGTTTTCATCAGGTGAAAATGAAATGCCTGTTTTGATAGGTGGAGTGTAAATATTTATATTTGAGAAAGCCTCCTTTAAGTCAAATGCATATGGTAGAGGAATTGATTCAAGTTATAGATAGCAGTGGGGAAGTGTGGTGTTGCAAAACACTTCATGCATAACTTTGCAGGTCTGCAAACCCCATTTTGGCTGGGCAGGTCTTTCTTTACCTTCCCTAAACTTGACATCATATATGATGGCAGGTCCACAGGGCTTGACCAGAATGGCCTGGCAGATCTAAATAGATACATAGATCACCTGTTTTAGATTAATCATAGGACTAATGTACTTGCATAGGTTGTTTAATATTAAATTCATTATTATTTAAGAGAAATGCAGTATTCACAGTTTTAAAAAAAATCAAATCGGATTGTAAAATTCAATTTTAAAAAGCAACCTGATTCTTTTAGGTTGTTTTGTAATCAGTATTCAAAACAGGGATAGAAAAGCTAGGAGCCAAATGGCTCCTGGAACTTGGGATGTGGGCACCAAAACAGAATGTCTAGTCGCCATTTTGGGGCGGGGCGGCAACACTTTCTATTTATTATTTTGATAAGTACAATTCTCATAAGTGACACATTGTTAATATCACATTTTTAACAGAAATCGTTAATACATGTTTAATTTGGTGTTTACCATAAAAATTTTGGTACCATACTTCAGTTTTCAAAACACTCTATTCTTTATTCTTAAACTCCTTAACATATTGTCTATCCTTAACATATACTTTGAAGCTTCAAGGCACATACATTTCAGTAATCCTTGAGTGTCAGCCAGGCGCACAAAGTGGCACCCAGACTTTTTGAGGTGCTCACGAATGGAGAATATTTAGGCGCAAAATGCGCCTGGACTCCCTGCTAATTTTGAACCCTGTTTGTAATCACCAATTTTTACTTACCATAGCCCTTATATGAACTTGTATAGCAAGTATATAGCATAATATATAATCCACGCTTCTCTGTGCTAAAAACATTATCCATACAGGTACATACATTCACTCTTTTGAATTTAATGAATTCATTAAAGCTACCCACTGGAAGCAGTCCTTTGAACACTTCACAGACTGCATATGTTGAAATAGAGATTACTCTATGCCAGGGTAAAGTAAATCACACTCTTCAAATAACCTAGGGTGCCCTTAATGCTCAAACATGCATGAAATGAATATTCATTAAATAGTGCCTGTTTAATCTCAAAATCACTTTTTAGTTGGATTTTGCTGTATTGATAAGTACAGTGCACCCACATTCTGTTTTTCCTTTGGAATTGTAATGAACCTGCTTCTTAAGAGAATTCTTCTGCCTTTATGTAGAATTATTATTATTGTGGATTTCTTCATTGAAGCAGTGTTGGAATAAAGAGCTGTCGTGTGAGCTTTGCTTTTAAGAGTTTTCTAAATGTAAAGATAAAGGACCCCTGACCGTTAAGTCCAGTTGCGGATGACTCTGGGGTTGCGGCGCTCATCTCGCTTTACTGGCCGAGGGAGCCGACGTTTGTCCGCAGACAGTTTTCCCAGGTCATGTGGCCAGCATGACTAAGCCACTTCTGGCGAAACCAGAGCAGTGCACAGAAATGCCGTTTGGCAAGCCCTTGGCTCAGTAGTTTAGACCACAGTGCCATCCGCGTCCCTAATAGTTTTATAGTACTTAAGTAAACTGTGTATAGTACTCTGAAACCATGTATACCTGTCTCTTCAAGTTGTACATAGCTACATAAAGGTAAAGGGACCCCTGACCATTATTAGGACCAGTCGTGTCCGACTCTGGGGTTGCGGCACTCATCTCGCGTTACTGGTCGAGGGAGCTGGCATACAGCTTCCGGGTCATGTGGCCAGCATGACAAAGCTGCTTCTGGCGAACCAGAGCAGCGCACGGAAATGCTGTTTACCTTCCTGCCAGAGTGGTACCTATTTATCTACTTGCACTTTGACATGCTTTCGAACTGCTAGGTTGGCAGGAGCAGGGACCGAGCAACGGGAGCTCACCCTGTCGCAGGGATTCAAACCTCCAACCTTCTGATCAGCAGGCCACATAGTACTATGCTAATGTTTTCCTTGATGGTGCTTCTGTGACTCACACGGAACTTTGTTAAAAAGAAATTGGGTTTGAAGTTTATCAAACTGAAGGATGCAGGCAGAAAAGGCAGAAAATGTTTACATGCTGGTTAAATACTCTGTAAGTAGGGAAATTGGGCTTCTACAAAAATTTCCTAATATGGAGAGAGTGGGTATCAAATTTTAGCATCAGTTGGCTGAACTGAATAAAGCAAACATTCAGCTTTACCTTTGTATCTGCTGGTGCCATATTCCCAGTAATAAAGTTGATTTGCATAATATTTCACTTTTGTACTGGAAAAAAGAAACATCAATAATACAAGACTACATACTCTTTGCATAATTTAGAAGTGCTAATTTTTCATTTAGAAGAAAAATAGTGGATAAATACCAATTAGTTGTTTGATTACATGTGGAAAAAGTCACCAGCCTGAATCAGAAAGAGAAAAAGAGAGTTTTAATCTTCCATTAAAATCTGCAATTTGGAGCATAATGTGTGTGTCCTGGTTCTGTTGCACAGTATTCATAGTATATTCAGTCTTAAATTTAGTGTTGATATCTGGATTGTTCTGCCCCCTTTTGACTACTCTTGTTGAGAGTTCATTTAGATGTAAGCCACTTTACAATTTCTTAACAAAATTATGAGTGTACATGTAGCTTGAATGCTTCATTCATTTTACCTTTTGTTTGCCATACTTTTTAGAGTTCTTGAAGAGACCCTTGGAGAACTATGTGAAGAAATTACGAGTACCAGTTTATGTGATTCGAATGGAGCAACGTTCTGGACTGATCAGAGCCAGATTGAAAGGAGCTGCTGCCTCTAAAGGCCAAGTCATCACCTTTTTAGATGCTCATTGTGAATGTACAGTAGGATGGCTGGAGCCACTGCTAGCACGGATAAAAGCAGACAGGTGGTTATTTTATAAAACATGTTAAAGGTTAATACTGACTAATGCAGCTACTCTATTTCTTTAAGCGTGACTCATCCTTGGACAAAGTGGGTAAACTTCATTAATCCTTAGAATATGAGAAATTTGTAGTAGAATAATATTTGCACAAAGGATTAATTAAAGAGCAGTGGCAGACCTTGGTAATCTTCAAATGCAGTATGGATGTATTACAGATACAGTTATATGTATAATTAATAACTGTGACATCTCAGGTATCCTGCCATAGCCTGTTACTATTGTTGTTTTCTGTGTTATGCTCATGCCTTGCAGCATGTTTCTCCAGAAATCGAGCAACCTGTTCTCTGTGGTACATAGGAACCTACCATTCTACCAAGTTAAACCTTTGTTTCATTTAATGACTTTTCTGCCCTAACTGCTAGGGGCTATGACCCCATCTGCCTCTGACTACAAATACCTTGTTTAGAGAGGTAACACTTTTGAATATGGTTAAGTTGAGCTTCAGTCTACTACCCTGTATTATTTAATTTCTAAGATTTCTTCTTTTTTCTCCCCCCCCCAATTTTACAATAATCAATATCTCATCACAAATACATACATCATAGTGACTTCCCTCCTCCCCTTCTGTGGTTTCTTCTATTTTCACTTTTGATTACTGCATCTCCCCTATAACTCCTTATAATTGTTACTCTCAACTTTGAAAAGGTTAATAGTTTAACTGCTCATCTTCAGTTAATCTTGCTAATGTAGCTAACTGTTTACAACTGTTTTTAAAATACTCCACATCATTTTCCCATTCTTTTTTTACAAGTTCCCTAATCTTGGTTCCTTATTGTTCCAGTAAGCTTAGCCATTTGTGCATAGACCATTAGTTTTGCCTGCCATTTTTCCTTGGTTGTAACTGCATCTTCTTTCCATCTATTATTTATAAGATTTCTTATCCACCCTTCACCCCACGTAAAATAGAAGTGACAACTCTTGCAGATAAAGGACTATTTCATGTGCTTGATCATTACAGTGGTACCTTGGGTTACATACGCTTCAGGTTACAGACTCCGCTAACCCAGAAATAGTACCTCGGGTTAAGATCTTTGCTTCAGGATGGGAACAGAAATTGGGCAGCGGCAGTGTACTTTGTTTAATAGCATAGCACTGTTTCTTGTATTCTATGTTGCTGTGCTATATAGTGAGCATGAGCCAGACAAAAGTGAACATATTAAGCCAGGCATAGGCAAACTCTGCCCTCCAGATGTTTGGGACTACAATTCCCATCATCCCTGACCTCTGGTCCTGTTAGCTAGTGGGATGATGGGAGTTGTAGTCTCAAAACATCTGGAGGGCCAAGTTTGCCTATGCCTGTTTTAAGCCTCATTAAAATAACTGAAGCTATTTCAAAGACACTTGTAGATACTTAACAATCTGGATCATGCCTATCATTGTACTAAAACTGAAACTTTTTCAGAGATGAACTGGAAATGAGATGCTCATTTGTGGTGTAGGGCTGATATTGTATGTAAAAAAGTTTGCTCTCCTATATTTTGTCACATTCTTGCTTTTTCTCTTCTAATGGTCTATGCCATTTCTTTCTTTAGGAGAACAGTAGTTTGTCCAATTATCGATGTAATCAGCGATGATACGTTTGAATACATGGCAGGTTCTGATATGACTTATGGTGGATTCAACTGGAAGTTGAATTTCCGGTGGTATCCTGTTCCTCAGAGAGAAATGGACCGAAGGAAAGGTGACAGAACCCTTCCAGTCAGGTAAAGGGAGCTGATGAGCATTATTGGGATATCCCTTCATGCATGTGTCTAATTCAGGGGTCAGCAACCTAAGGCCCATGGGCTGGAAGCAGCCCACAGAAGTCATTTGACTGGCCTACGAGCCGCCCCTGAACTGAGTTGCCCACTTGCACACTGCGCTAAAATGACGCAGTGCGGCGCCCAAAACCATGTCTGCACGGACGCAGACGCTGAAAATTGCGGGCATGTGTGTGCGCGTGATCCAGCCCACAGAGGGATCTCTGCGGGACCAATCCGCCCCAGGCAAGATAAACCTTGCTGACCCTTAGTCTAATTACTCAAATAATACATAGTTATATACTGTTCAAATAATACAATCCAGGTTTAATCAGTTCCCAAGTCCATTTCTACATTAAAAAGAACTATGAAGGTGCAAGGAACTGTGAGGGAAATATGATAAGTAATCAGCGACCATTAACTTTGTTTTTTTTTTAAACCAGTAAATTAAGACACATCTTAGAAAGCCTGCTGAAACAGGTAGATCATACAACTTTTACTAAGTGATTGCAGGTTGAACACTAGGAAGTGTGTTCTCCCTTAACTGTGAGCATCTAGTTTGAACAGGGAGGTCCATTTCAAGTTAGTGACCAGCATGCCACCTTTTCTAAACCTGCGGCAGTGAAACAACACTGTTTTGGCACAAAACAACTTCTTCCCTAAACATGCTCTGGGGGTTTTCCCCAACCCTCCAGAGCATGGTTATGGGGTACACAAGGATATAGGAGAGGAAGGGGGAGTTCTGTTGCACAGCCCAAAGTGCTTGTGCTAACATAATTGCTTAATTGGATACTACCTATGGAAATTAATGGACCTAAGTTAATCATGTATTAATTTTATTGAAATTAACGTTCTGAGTTGGACTGGTATTAGATGCAGTTCAGGATGTTGCAACATCCTTCAAATCTGTGCTGCCTTCCTGTACTCCCAGACTTGCAAATGCCTCCCTATTTTTCACCCTCTGGCAACAATTTTAGCTATATTTTCATTGGGATAGAGTTCACTGCTAAGAGTAATAAATGTAAACATTTTCATATTCCTTTAGGACGCCTACAATGGCAGGAGGCCTTTTTTCTATAGATAGGGACTATTTTCAAGAAATTGGGACATACGACGCAGGAATGGATATATGGGGAGGAGAAAACCTAGAAATTTCATTCAGAGTAAGTAAACTTCATTTTTATTCCCATGTACTGCAGTTTAGTTTACTGTATACAGACATATTTTGAATGTTACCAGAGGGAAGAGGAAAATGTGTATAAACAATTCATAAAAGGTAAACAATTAGTGCTATCTTTCAACAATAGACTATTTTTTAAAATTAAAAACAAATTCAGGGAAAAGAGAGAACAGCTGCTTTGCCAGAGTGCTCTGGTGCAGTACTGCAATGCACATGCTTCACAGCTGTAAACAAAAGCTCTAGGACATCCCAGTACTGTATCTGCATGTGCAGTTGACTGAAGAATAGTTAAACTTGGGTAGAGCCAGCATGCTACCATCTTTGATGTTTCAGTAATACTGGTAAGTGCCTAATGTCCTTGCTGCAACAGAATGGTCTTGCTATGTTATCTGGATGTGATTTCACATGGGCTGGAAGTGGGACATCTGCGATGAGTTCTCCATGAAATGGTGAAGGGTGACATCCACTGGTCAAGTGTGATGTGTAAAAATAATTTAAATATACTTAGTAAAATTATAATGCAGAATTATTACTCATGCAGTTTTAGTTTGCATAGTAATCAGAACCTTTTTTTTCTAAAAGACTATAGAAATATGTTTATGATGAACTCTTGACATTTTCAGATTTGGCAGTGTGGGGGAACTTTGGAAATTGTGACATGTTCGCATGTTGGACACGTTTTTCGAAAAGCCACTCCTTACACTTTCCCAGGAGGCACAGGGCAGATTATTAATAAAAATAATAGACGACTTGCAGAAGTTTGGATGGATGGCTTCAAGAATTTCTTCTACATAATTTCCCCAGGTAAGCAAGGAATCTTCAGCATTATATAGTGCATTAAAACTGATACGATGAATGTATAAAGCCATCTGCTCAGAATATTGATTCATCTAGCTCTGAAATGTGATGCTAATGCAGTTTTAGGCTGTGTTAATAGAAACCATAGTTTCCATCTCATGAGAAATAATAGTTACACTTCATTTTGTACTAGACAGATCTCATCTTGGAGTATTGTGTCCAGTTGTGGAGGAGGACTGTGAGAAGGATGTAGAAAAATTAGAGGGCAACAAAGGTGGTCTGTGGGATTGAGGAGACATCATATGAGAAAAGATTGTATGAACTGTGTAGGTTTAGCCATGAGAACAGAAGGCTGAGGGGACTGAACGGCTATCACACAATAGAAAGGAATCTCTGCTACTCTCAAGCGGCAGGAATAGATCTGCAGAAGTAGAGATTTCAGGTGAACATTAGGAGAAACTGCAGTAAGAGTAGTCCAACAATTGAGCCATGTACCTAGAGGGATGGTGGGCTCTCTCACTGGAAGACTCCAGGTAGAGGCTAGACAGCCATGCATTGCAGATGCTGTAGCTCTAGATTTCCTACATCAAGCAGAAGGTTGGACTAGATTCTGTAAACATTTCTGTACTGTACTCTTAAAGTAGCATCGTTAGGCATAATTCAAAGACTGTACAAAAACTACCCTGTTTGGCTGCAATTTCCTTGGAATGTTCAGACTCCTGCTACCTTATATTAAATGTTCATTTGTAGCTCTGTAAGCAATTTTCATGGAAGTTGGTCTGTAGATAAGAAATTGATGCAGCCTCACAGTATCAGATAAAACTGGTTTTTTTTAAAGGCATCCATAACTCTTATAAGACTTTTTGTGATAGTAAGATACCCAGAATAAAGGTATATAATGATCTTGCTTCAGAATCTGTCCTCAAAGATCTATGTAAAGATTACTCTTCTCACCCAGTCTAATTTTTGTGCAGGTCATCTATTACTGTACTTATTCAATTAAAACTGTAACTAACTATGAGATGCAATTTTCTGCAGGGGTTACAAAGGTAGATTATGGAGACATATCATCACGACTTGGACTTAGACACAAGCTGCAGTGCAAACCGTTTTCCTGGTACCTAGAGAGTGTTTATCCTGATTCCCAAATACCACGACTCTATTTCTCTTTGGGAGAGGTAATGATTTTAAGACCCTTACAGTTTTGAGAACTCTTAATTAACTGTTGAATTCTTTAATATGCCTCAAGTGTTGAAGTAAAAAATGTGTGTCAACGGCACACCTGTGGTTTTTTTTTATGTGCAAAGTTTTAAAGTTTGTGTAATAAGATTAAAGCAGATTTATTTCTCCCATGTGTAAGTCTTTCTGTAATGCTGTAATATAAGAATTCAAATCCTTAGGTCATATAAAATCTAAATTAATATTTGGAAGGAAATTCTTTTCCAGAAACAGAGAATTTACATGCTGCTGGTAATGTGCACTGTGCTTTTAGCTAACAGCTTCTAAACTTAAGTACGGTAACCACAGGCTAGTGATGTAGCAGGGATTCTAAAGAGGAAACACTTTTTTTCTCAGAACAAGTTCTTTTCCTCTTATTATGTTCAGCATGTTTCTATACTGCCTCTTTTGTAAATAATTTTTCATTAATTTTCACAGATAGTAAACAACAAAATAAGGCAATCTAACATTTGAACTTCTAATAAGGAATCCTACTATTTAGAAGTCTTCTTTTGAGGTTCTTTAAACCTCAAGACCCCTTCTTCTGGTTCTTTACATCTTACATCATTCTCTGCATTTTGTTATCATTTTTATCCAGTTGTTACTCCTTAACATTTTCTAGGGCCTTACTGCTTACAAGTGCTTAATCAAACCCTGCCAGTGTACCAACTTGTTTACAATATTTCTGCACATATACAATAAGTTTTTCCACTTCTCATTGTCAGAGTCTCTGGGTTTTGCCGTCAGTTTTGCCATTCCTGCGTATTCCATAAATTATACTTGCCATTCTTCTATTGTTGGCAACTTTTTAAACTTTTCTCTCTGATTTCCTCAAAATCTTTTTTGACTTTAATTGATTATCCACTTCTGTTAACAGCTCTCTGTACGTTGGCCATTTAGTCCTTATGCTAACCTTTTTTACTGATACGACTTCTCGTCGGTGAGATCCACCATGGTGTCTTTTGTTCTAATAAATCCTTATATCTCTCCCATACTTTTAAAGTTGCATTTCTTACTATGTGGTTCTGGAATCCTTTGTGCACTTTGGCTTTATTATATCATAAATACGCACGCCACGCAAATCTATTGTCATGTCCTTCTAAATCTAAAAGATCTGTGTTTTCTAATTTAATCCAGTCCTGAATCCAACAGATACAGGATGCTTCATAATATATATTTAAATCTGGGAGGGAAAAACCTGCCTTTTAATACAAATATTCCCAAAGTGGTTAACATACAACAGCTTTAAAACTCCTGTATTTTATTTAATAAATCTTTAACTTACCATACAGAGTATCTACCCTCACAATGCAGTTTGCAACATATATAATAAACATTAGAATTCTGAATTATTAAAATAAGAAACAATAAAAACGATGCTCCCAATGGACATCAAAAGCATTTCCCTGGGAATGAATCTTATTAATGCATTATATTAGGGTTACCATACGTCCTGAATGAATACTGTAGTCAGAAGCAATGTCCAGGCAGAAATTGCTAAACTGTCCGGGAAAATCTGGAAGTATGGCAACCCATGTTGGCATTGTCATTATTGGCAATTTTCCTTAAAAATAGCCCTACATTATATGCTATATTATAATAAACTAATTTAAAAGGCAGATGCAACAGTAAAGGTACACACTCTCTGGTCAATCAAGCCCAACGGCCTTATCGAATAAAAGGACTGTTGCTTACCTCTAAAATGAAGCCAAGGAAGAATATAGACAGGGACTTTAGAGTCATAGTCAAAATGATGATTAGAATCTGATCTTGGATGAACAAAGCTAAGTGGACCACTAAGGCTATTATAATGTTTGATCTGATTAATCATCCTATTCAATTTCAGGTTGGACAGGTAATCTCACTCCCTATCCTTCCTCTCTCTCGCCCAATTTAAGGTTAAACTAATTTGATAATTTAGAGTGAATGCCATAATTACCACTCCGTAAGTGATTCTCATGATCACATATTGTCGTCTAAACAATTGTACTGATTTTCACTAAACTTTAGATAAAACTTTCCACATTTTAAAAATCACATTGACTCTGAAACATCTGTTGGACTATGCAAGAATATCCTTGCTTTCATCAAGGGGTTCAGTGAGTTTAAGTTATAAGTCTTAGTGTTATTAAAATCTCAGGTGTTGGATAGGCATGGGTAGCTTAGCTGGTGTGCAAGCTATAACCATTCTTGGGAAAGTGTAATCTGGCCATATTATCCATGCCCTAACTAAAGTTAAGTTTACAGTACTGTAGTGCATTCCATGTGGGGTTCCCTTGGGAGACTGGAAAATCCAACTGATTCAGAACACGGCTTCTACTACTGCAGTGCTTACTCCTACAACACTGTAGAATACTGGTTTACTGAAAGGAAAGCATTGGAATGTGGGGAGGAAAAAGTCTGTTAGGTGACAGTTGGGGAGAAGTAGTAGAGTAGAGCAGCTGAAGAGAAAGATGAGAGAAAGCAGTGGACTAGGGAAACTGAGAGCGGGGCAAGTGGTCCAAAGTTTAACCATTGGGAAAAAGTGAGCTATAATAAAACACTGAATACCATTATATTTCCAGGAACAATCACTGACTTTTAGGAGTCTAAGGATCTAAATAGCTCTTGAACACCATGCTGCTATTCTATGCCTTTCGTTTTATTGGTGGTTTTTAAAATTGTGTGTGCTGCCTTTGATAATTTGATTTGGAAGCATATTGCTGCAAAGTTGAGGCCTGGTATTGCCCTGCATCCCCACGTGGCCCCCATGCCAGAGCTTATTCACTATTTCTCTGCTCTTCCATTGTGGTTCTTTGTTGTATACAGTGAAGGGCTTAAAGAAGGTGCATGGAAAGAGCCTCAAGACTGCTCCTGATATATTAATTTGTTTGTTTGCTTGCTTGCTTGCTTGTTGAATTCATATACCACCCTTCACCCAAAGATCTCAGGCCAGTTCACAGCATAAAAATATAAATTAAAAACACAAGATGCATAATAAAAACAAGAAAAAGGAAAACAAACCAAAAACCACTACCCTCCGGAAGCACATTTAACATGACATAAAATGTTATCAGCCAAGGCCTGGTTGAAGAGGAATGTTTTCCCCTGACCTAAAGATGTATAATGAAGGTGCCAGGCAAGCCTCCTGGGGAGAGCATTCCACAAATGGGGAGCCACTACAGAAAAGGCCCTGTTCTCGTGTTGCCACCCTCCGGACCTCTAGTGGAGGAGGCCCGCAAAGAATGGCCTCAGGTTGGCTCATATTATTATTATTTATTCAATTTATATACCGCCCTATACCCACAGGTCTCATGTAGAGAAATACAGTCTTGTATGTATAGGATGGACAGGGTAACTGAACAGGGCACATATGCAAAGGCTTTCTTGCTTGTGATTTCCAAGGCTCGCATGCAGATTGTCTTTCTAATGTAAACATGTATAGCAAACGGAGTGTGCTGAATTTTTGTTCTTGTCTTCAGATAAGAAACATGGAAACAAATCAGTGTCTGGATAACATGGCAAGGAAAGAAAATGAAAAAGTTGGCATTTTTAATTGTCACGGGATGGGTGGCAATCAGGTAACAATATAAAATTCCTAAAACTAAAATATTAGATTTTTGAACTGTATATAATTAGACAAGTCATTGTTTATGTGAATGTGAGAGTGCATATGTCTGTGTACATGCACAAGCACTGTGTGTACATATGTGCCACAGAGTGCGGAGGAATTAATGTTTTGGGGAGTGTGCATGCATATGTCTGCATGACAGTATGATGCGTGTGTGTGTGCATGTTTGAGTGTTCAAACAGTGTAATGCAAGAATGTGCGCGGGTGGCGCTGTGGGTTAAACCACAGAGCCTAGGGCTTGCTGATCAGAAGGTCAGCGGTTCGAATCCCTGTGATGGGGTGAGCTCCTGTTGCTCGGTCCCAGCTCCCAGCTCCTGCCCACCTAGCAGTTCAAAAGCACGTCACGTCAAGTGCAGTGCAAGTAGATAAATAGGTACCGCTCCAGCGGGAAGGTAAATGGCGTTTCTGTGCGCTGCTCTGGTTCACCAGAAGCTTAGTCATGCTGGCCACACGACCTGGAAGCTGTATGCCGGCTCCCTCGGCCATTAACACGAGATGAGAGCCGCAACCCCAGAGTCGGACATGACTGGACCTAACTGTCAGGGATCCCTTTACCTTTATGTATCTGTAGGACTCTGTGTACATGTATGCATATATGTGTGCACACAGATCTGTGTGTGAGAGACGGGGGTGAGGTATGTGGGGGAGTGAGAGAATGGAGGAGAAGGAGGAGTGCCCCCACTTATTTGTGCTTTGGCCACTCCTTCTGCCAATGGTATGTGGCTCCAGTCACTGTCTCCCAAAGACAATGTGCCCCTTGACCTCAAAAAAGGGTTCCACACTTACTGGGAAGTAAGCCTTGTTAAATTCAGTGGGACCCACTTCTAAATGGAAATAGGATTGCACTGTGACAACTTCTTTATAGGATGCTTTGATTCCTGTAGGACTTGCTTGGAATAATATTGATTTGACTGTTGTGAGGTTGCAAGCTTGTGCAGCTAGAGGGAGCTAATCCTGTTTCATGCTGTAGACCTATTTGTTTTAGGACATGGATGGGTGCTGTTGGGTAATATGGCGGGGAAAGTTGTGATTCCCCCTCAAAAAACTATTGCTCTGCAACGAAGTTCTGCAGCAGCCCTGCCCTCTATCCAGGTGCCCAGTGACTATATCTACTACTAGTTTGAGAAACTCTTTTATGCATTGATTATTCAAACGCTGTTTTCCAAATGTGTACATTGAGGGCAGGTTTAATGTTCAGAAAAACATGTAAAGTGGTATATAGCATGGTAATAACAGGCTGTTGCTTTCCATCAAGGTTTTCTCATACACAGCCAACAAAGAAATTCGAACAGATGATTTGTGCTTAGATGTCTCCAAACTTAATGGTCCTGTCACAATGCTCAAGTGCCACCATTTAAAAGGCAATCAACTTTGGGAATATGATCCAGTGGTAAGTTGTCTTATGACTGAAGTTCAAGTGATTAGAAAATTCAGTGAATATAGATGTTGGTATAATTATAGTTATTGTGGAGTATGCTGGTTGGAACTAGGAGATGGAAGTAATAATTTAAGATAAGTAACATGATGTGTTGCAATTTTTAAACTGTGTTGGAATTAAAGCTTCTTTTTTAGTATTGCAGTTTTGTAAGCAATGGGAGGGAACTCATCTAAGGAAATAATTCATTCCTGTGTTCTATGGATTACAAAGGACACACACACCAATTACACCTGTACCCTAACAAATAACACTCCCTATTTTTTCCACAAACTGCAATGCTAGTTTTACCTGCTTTTCTCAAATTACAGTAATTCCTTGCATGATTAAAGGAAGCGCTGGCGGCCTTGGAGCTTGCAGTCACATCCTGTTTTGTTTTCCAAAGGGCCTGAACAAAAAATGACCTTTTTGTTGGCCCCTTGAATGCAAAACCCTTTCCAACTCTTCCCCATTTCTCATTGTGCAGTGGTGCATTTAAATTTCTGTTACAGCAGCATCAAGGCAAAGCTAGCAATTGCTGTCAGAACATGGTTACGGGTTGGATTAAAATGTCAATTTGCATAAAAGTTTTGATAGTCAATTTCTAGTAGTACATTTTTAAATCTGTGGGCCCATGGTCCATTTATTACAGTGCACCTGCTCTGAGTATGATTTTTGTTAGATATTACCTAGTGTTTTAAATTGGACCTTTTCCTTGCTGATTTAAATAACGATTTAAGTCTATGCTGAGTCATTACTTTAAAACAAAAGCCCCCTGCACTACATTGCAAGTTGCTTTTAAAACTTTAGAGTTTCAAAAGCAGTGTGCACTGCAAGGGAGGCTGCTCATGAAAGGAAACACATTTTTTTAAAAAAACCCTAGACACCCTCCCACAAGCCCTTAAGAATCTTCAGTGGCATTTCCAAGATACCTAAGAGGTACTGAGTTCCATATATGCTCCCAAAGGATATGGACTGCTTGGAGAGAGGAAAACACAACTGTCCCTTTTCCTAGCAGTGGTCCTAACATAAACCTACTGACTGGTGTAGATTATCTCTTCCTCTTCTAATTAAAATATACTTTTTTTTCCTCTTTCCCCTCTCCCCCGCCAAAAAAGAAATTAACCCTTTTGCATGTGAACAGTAACCAGTGCCTGGATAAAGCCACTGAAGAAGACAGCCAGGTACCCAGCATCAAAGACTGCAGTGGTGGCCGCTCTCAGCAGTGGCTTCTTCGTAATGTCACCCTTCCAGAAATATTCTGAAAGGAGTCAAAGAGGAGGATTGACTGGACTACCTCAGCAAGTACGTGGGCTACGTTTTTATGTAGCAAGCAAAGGCTGCAAGGTTTATTGGCCACTGGAGCAGATTTCTAAATCTTGAAGAGCCAGCCATCCTGGTGTTAAGGGTGTGGGACTACATGAGTACTTGTGAACCTGCGCACACTGATGTTTACAAGATTGAAAATAGTTCATCAAAGAATCATTTAATAGAACATTTGGACCGTGGAAACAATCAAGGAAATAGGCACTCTGGAGAGTGGCACAACTTAGTTCGCTTGTACATCAGCAGCCTTGGCCAAAGGTGCTGTTACAAAGATTCCTAAGATTCTTTTACAAGGTTTAATGTTAACCAAGGTATCAAACATAAATGCAAATATAAATGGAGAAGATTTAATATCACAAGGGGGGGGAATCACTGCAGCAAGAATCAGGGTTCAGAGGCAAAAAAACAAATCAGAACTATATAAGAAGTACAATTTGTAATACTAAATATCAGATTTATATGTAGATTTTTTTACTTCGGTGGGGGGGATAACCAAGTGAGACACAATTTCTGTTCAATTGTGTGGTAGTCCATTAATATCCTTTCTTCCTCCCCTGATGGGTCTTGAGCTTATTAGGAGCAAAAGTGAAATTGAGTATAAATAAAATTGGCTCTTTGAATGTCAGTTCAACCTTTTTAAACTTTTCATTTTGGCTTGCAGGCTGTTGGAACTGTTAATACATTTTTTAATCATCTGAAAACTGGAGATGCATCCTTTGATGTGACTTGCTATTTCAGTTGTACTTGGGTCAATCAGCTTTTGACCTTCCATCACCAACTTAAGAATTTGTTAGTAAAATCTGTTAACTTGACTGATAATGCTTAATGGCCAACTCTCTTACTACTGTACTACAGGTTTTGTTTTCACAGCAATAAATCTTTCATTTTTTGACTCCAGTCAGAGCCTACAAATATTGCTTATTCAGGTAATAAGTAGTTGACAACTGAATGTTTCTTGAGAACATTTTTCCACTCCATACTTCGATTGCATTCATATTTACATTGCATTTTTTGAATTGTAATGTTGATCTGCTTTTTTTCCTAATAAAATCTAAAAAAAACCTTTAGAAATGGCCTTTTAAAAATTGATGTAACTGAAGGCCCTATGATTTGCTGCTACATTAGTCCAGCATTTTGAACTTGAATAGCTTCTTTCAGCAATCTCTGAAAAATCAAGCAGTGGGGAGTGGGTAATATTATGGTTCCTAACATTCAAAATGAGCTGTGTTTTAAAGAAACATGGAAATGACTAGGATAATTTTGAAAAGAATGTGGAGTCCTGTTTCCATTCCAGTTGGTTATATGCTGCTTTGATCAGCTATTCTCTCATTTTAACCCCATTATGTGACACATCTATAAAATAGAACCAGAATGCTTTTCAACACAAAATGGGGAAGCTGTCCCCTCACAATTCTCTCCATCATATCACTGTTATATGCAGTTTGAGCGCTAAGTGTTTTATATAAATGTGAATCAACTGTCCTAGTAATGTTCTCTTCAGTTAAATGTTAGCTAAGTAGTCAGAACTAAGGAACCTTGATATATGCTGCAGAGCTTTTCCATGATATTTGCCTGAGTTGTTCATATCTACTATGTGCCTTTCAGATGTGTAATTTGTTGGGTAATATTTGAATTTGAAATACTTTATTGCCACTTGTACAACTTGTATACAGTGAGATTACACAAGCACCCTGTACTCAGCTCTCTTAGTCTTAATTCCCCTCGTTTACTGACGCACACCCACCTAACCCGAAAGTCAGTTGCTCTGTTGTTATCATTTCATTCAGTAGCCTAACAGCCCACGGATAGAAGCTGTTCTTTACCCTGTTGGCGCGACTGTTGGTGTGACTAATCATGCTTCTGTATCTTCTGTCTGAGGGCAGGAGATCAAGAAAGTGCCGGCCAGGATGTGAATCATCCCTGAGGATTTTCCTCACTCTCCTGAGGCAACGGTCTTCCACAATGTCATCCAGCAGATTCACAGGACAGCACATAATATCTTGTGCTGTATTCATCACCTTTTGTAGGCACTTCCTATCTGTGGCTGTCAAACCCGCATACCACACCGTGATGCAGTATGAAAGGACACTTTCTACTGTGGACCGGTAGAAGGAGATCATCAAATGTTGGTTGACATTGTTCTTTTGCAATACTCTGAGGAAGTGGAGTCTCTGTTGGGCTTTCTTAACCACCTGGGTTGTATTGATTTTCCAAGTAAGGTCTTCACTGAGATAAACTCCTAGGAATTTAAAGGAAGAGACTCTCTCCACACAGCCCTCCCCGATGTACAGCGGGGCTAGTTCTCCTCTCTTCCTCCGAAAATCCAACACCATCTCCTTTGTCTTGCTGATATTAAGGTGCAAGTTGTTCCCTAGGCACCATGTAGATATTTTTTGGACCTCCCCTCTATACGCTGATTCATCTCCACCTGTTATTAAACTCATTATGGTAATGTCATCTGCAAACTTAATAATTGCAGTAGATGGGTCAGATGATACACAATCATATGTATACAATGAATACAGGTAAAGACTTAGCACACAACCCTGTGGTGTGCCAGTGCTGATTTTTAAGCAATTAGATGTTACATGTCCAATCCTCACTGTTTGTGACCTATCAGAAAGTGTTTAATCCATTCACAGATGGTAGAAGAAAGTTTCATGACAGTCACCCTTTTAATACCACAGAGACAAGAAAAAGTTCTTCTAAATTAAAGCATACTTCTACAGTAAGAACTGCATGTGTTCTACATTAAGAAGTGCACATAAAAAGCAAGCAGGAGGCTATTAGGCCAGGAATAATCTGTAGTTGCTCTAGAATGTTGCTTGTTTTCTTATTTCTGCATCCTGTCCTTCTAGGAACCCAGTAAGTTTGAAATAGTTTTGCCAGCTGGGTTTCTTGCATCTCTGCAACGTTTTAGCTACTGCCAGACACTGCTTGTCCTAATCCTATGTATGTTTACTCATAACTCAATTTTAGGAAGTACTTGATAGCAGTCTTAATGTTGCTAAAGCAGTTAACTGCGATTGGGGGCAGTGGCTAGTCGTGGAAAGCGAAACCTAAGTAAATGAATGTCCCTGAGTGAGAACAAAATAAAACCCTTTCTCCTGTAGGGATGTCTCTGTCCATCTCTCCACTGGCAGGAAGTTAAATCTTATAGAGAATACACCTTGGGGGCTGAGACAACCCCCTTCAGTTTTACTTCCTGCCAACTCCACTGCAGGTGGTATTGCTGGCTGTTCCAGGCACAGCAAAAGAGAAGAGGCGGGCATGCCATTTGAGAAGGCATTTTTCATTTGTTCTTCCTTGTCTGTTTATTCCTGGCTTCCCTTCTGTTACTCCTGATGGGTTTTAGCTTTCTCTCAGCTCCATGTAAACATACAGATCTGAAGACTGGAATATGAGTTATGAACAAATTAAGCCAACTAATCTTGGATCCTATATACAGTATCTTCCTTCATTCTGATAAGCGTTTTCCTTAAAGTTTGTGTATGCCTCAGGCTGGTCACTTGCTGATTTTGAACCGTGTAGCAGAGGCACTGAACAGCTCACATTAAGTGAGGCCCAGTAAATGGGGACATAAGCCTTGGCCATTAGAAAATTATTAACTATTCTTTATTAGTAGAACTACTATTTTTAAAAGGTCACATTTCCTCAGACTGACCTAAGATTGGATGGGCTAATGGGCAAGGCATTTCCACCATGGTAGATGGTGTATACAGTATAAGTTGATATTTCCTTGGGAAGACCCCAGGTTCAAAGGGCCACCAAGTTGTAAAGTGTGTAGCCTTGGGCAACTTAAGGAGCCTAACTTACTTCGTTGTGTTCTTGTGAGGTTAAAACTGCACTCAGTTGCTTCAGGGCAGGGCAGAATGCACAGGGAACAAATGCCTGTCATTTTTGTTGTTGTTTTTGTTTCTATGACCCTTTGTTACGGGTGGCATCTACCATGCTCTATAATTAAGGCAAGAGAGCACATGCCATTACAAAGAATGGAAAGTTTCACTTCATTCTAAGATGCATGTTTCAGAAATAACTGGCCTGTCTGCATAACCCCTGCTTTAACTGCCACAATTCAGCAACACTTGGTCTGCAGTGCAAGTAACAGCTGGAGATGGAGAAGGAGTCCTGCATCCAGCAGCTTGGGGCATGCAGTTTAAAAAAGAAAGGGTGCCCAAGAGATGAGGCAGATAAAGACTTTGAGCTGTAGCCCCTAGGGAAGGGGGGGGGGAACAATGATTCCACAATAACAACATACTAAGCACCATTCATGTATGAAAGGGAAATAAATACCTGCAAACAGCCAATAGGCACATGTATGTGTTTACTGTAAGCCATGTGGTCAATACTGTGAAGTTACATGTACTCCATAAAGTGTGAACTTATTCTTCAGGTTTAGGTACGGCTGCAGGTTATGGATTTGGCTGAACCTGTAAGAAGAGCAGCTGCCTTGAGAAGAATGTGATGCAAGTAACACAAGCCATAAAGCAGTTGATAGCAAGGCCTTCAATTAAGCAGTAGGAAGGCTTATTGTGTTTTGTGCAGAAGTAGGGCATTTATTTGATGAAAGACCACTTTGCCAATTAATCATTTGGTGTTGGGTGGATTCACCCATTAAGGCTACATGCTGCAGCTCCTCCATAAAGGATAAGTTACCCAGTACACATAGCCCCAATTGCAGTTTGCTTTTCTCACTAGTGTTACCCATTCACTTACACAACGAACAGTAGAGAACTCATTCTGTCAACATTTGCAGTGATTGAGATTCTGCTGCCACGGCAGCACCAGATGTGTTGTCCAACGCAACATTGACTCCACTGTTGTGGGGTCAATTCCAGCTAACGCAGCTTGGTGACCAATTTAAAATTCTAATATTTTTACTGCTTTGATTATCAGTAAACAGTGGTATACAATTTTTATAACCAAATAAGTCATTAGGATCCTAACTTCTTTTGATCTGGAACTGTTTAACCTATAGGATGAAAGAGGATAAGCTTGTTTTTCAGCAGCCATCAATCTGCCCCTTAGCAAGACAGAAAACAGGTATCGATTTTGATATAACGAAGACGAATTATATAACAAAAACTGGTAGTTCTAGAATTGTCTGCCTCCTACTAAACTAAAAAATCCCAATTGAATTTTGCACAAAGGGGAGGTGACATACAATAGAACTATACAAAGTAGTAAGTACATTACATCATTATGAATCGAGTACAAGGATGGCTTGTGCTGGAGTTAATACTGGCTACAAACACCAGCCACAGCAAGCTGTTTTATGCTGCCATCCAGTGAAACTGGTGGTGTTTGATCAGCTGTTTGGTTTCCCCCCTAATTAATGCAGATGGCTTAAGCTATTTTTTATTGGTTTCCCAATGAGCACTTTAAGCAACCTTCTCCTACATCATACCATAGGTTAAAAGTTCATTCTCTTCTCTCTAAATGAGTACTCGAACTATTTTGGTGGTTGCTGCAGACTCCATTTCATTGCTATTGCACTTGGCTCTGAGCTGTAAAATATCAAAATACCACGGCTGTGTGATTGGAGGTTTTAATTACATTAAATAGATTTTAAAGCCAAAATATCTATAAACCAGTGCTAATGAAGTGACAGGTTTCTGCACACAAGCCAAAATATTCACAGAAAGAGTGTCCATTTTAAGGAACGTATGCCACTTCGATCTTCTTTGGTACCTCTGTTTTGAGGGGCTTTGCCAGAGGACTCAGTTCAGCATCTGTCCTCTAGCAGAAATTAACTGTTCACCAGGGCCCTGCCACTTACTAAAGTGTATCTCATAGCTGCCACTTCAAATGTCCCAAAATCTGAGAACTTTAAAGGTTGCGATGTTATTTTGAAATATTTATCTTGCCTCTTCTTGGTCTCGTCATAAAGGGCAAGATCCATTTAATAAAGTGCATTTAAAACTATCAGTTATTTGCTTTCCCTGAAACCCTGAAGAACAGAAAGAAGCACGATCTAAAAATGGCTTGTGCTCAGAAAGGGAGAGAGAAAGTGGGTGCTCTCCAGATCCTCCTCCTGGTTTATTTGCGCTTCAGCTGCTACCCACCAAGTTTCCTGCTCCTTTCCCTCTCGCCTCCGTCAAAAATTAGCAGGAGATGAGACCGCTCATAGCACCTTTCAAGGCAGTCAGGAGAAAGAGCCTCTGAGCTTTGCCTGACCATTTTTCCTTGCTCCTTGTGCAGCTGGATGGGAGCTGAGCTGGCAGCTTGGCCATGAAGACACCTGTTCATACACTCTTGCCCATCCAAGAAAGGAGGGGTTTGAAGCTTCTGTCTCACCCACAAACCTTTTCCCCCTTCAGGCCTTACTTTTTCCTACCTAGATATGTGAACTAAATCTATTTTTGCAGCAGCTAATGATGCATTAACATCAAACTGAAACAGCTTGAAATTAGGTCACAGTTTTAGAGAATATACTGATTTATTTAATGACTCTTAATAGCTGGTCTGTACAATTTTGTACCCCAGCACCCATATAGGTTCAGTTCCCAGTGTGGTGAGTGTAAGATATTGCGTGTCGAGACCCCAAAGCCGCCCTCCCGGGAATGAAATAAAAACACCAGGACACAGAATATAAGGTTAATGTGATTGGGTAAAAATTTGGCCACAACTTTATTGGTTACAGCATGTGAGCGGTATTGGCTTAGGCATTGAGTGGACCTGACTATATCTGACTCCTGCCCGCAGAGCAGGAAGTCCAGTAAGGGTAAACCACTGATAAGGGGAGCCCCGTCGATTCAGACCAACTCGAGTTCCCCTTGGGTTCCAATGGGGTCGTGGCATGGCCCTAGCCCCGCCCCGGGCTTCGGACAAGATCCACACCCCCGGATTCCTTTAACGGACTACCCTTAAGCTTGGAGGGGCAGGCGATGGCCAGGCCTCCCCTCCCCCAACATTAGGTCACTCAATGCCTAACCGCCACCTTACAAAGTTGTGACGATTGCTAAGTGGTAGGCGAAAACCAAATGGCCCAGCCAATCTGCCAAGTGGAAAAATTCCTACCAGGCCCCCGACAAGGGCGGGCGACCAACCGAAGTCCAAAGCAAGGCCATAGGGTGAAACCTGCCTACAGGGAAGGGAGGGAGGGTGGGAGATCCGAGGAAGCGAGCCGAAAGGAGGTCTCTCGGCTCGCGCCTCTCCTTTTGAAAGGGAGCCCCCGGCCACGCCCCCAGCCGGCTGATTGGCCGGTTGCCTGCTGACGCGGCCGGGGACTCCTCCGAGCAGCGAGGGACGAAGTCCCCCGCCCACAGGAAGTGTGGAGAGCGGCTCTGCGGTCCACCGCAACTCCTCCCCACAAGGAGGTGGAGCGGATTTGTCACTAATGTAAGTCACTTGTACACATACCATGAACATGATAAAATAATGAGGCATGAGCAATCATTTCCTTTTCTACATGCTTGTTGGCAACCAATAACTTTTTAAAAATCTGGCTGAGAAAATTACCTTGCTTTCAGCCCATTATTTGGATGACACGGTTAACTTATTTTCTCATCTCTGTCCTCAACTGAAGGTGGTCTTTGTTTTGGCTGCCATCGCTGAGGTAGAGCCCATCCCAAAGCTCTTGAGAGAGATCGACTCCACTGGGGTGAGGGGGCAAGTGGGGAAGCCGATAGCAGCACAAATACTTTCTATAAATTGAGACACCTCATAATAAAGTTACACTGTCTTCTGAAGGCTGGATTTGTCATCTTTTGTGACAATACGTCAGTATATATTGAAATGAGGCTGGCTAGCTAAAGCGGAATAAAGCAGCATTAAAAGCAGACAAATCTGAGTTGTCAGCCAGTGTTTTCCTGTCCGCTGCAGGCACGGAAAAAACCAATTCAACAGTAGAACAACAGACTTCCCTGTGCGTCAGATTTGCTCCTCTCTGGTTTCTTTATTTACCTGTGTCCTCTTTTCCATTTACCCATTCGACTGCACTTAGCAGACAGCTTGAACTTTCTTTTCAGGTAGACAAATACTGCGGAAAACATCAGCATTCTCGCCTGACAACCTTGGATGCTTCTGCCGGCCCAATATTTAACCAAATAGGTTCCTTCTCAAGTGGCATTTTATAATTTAGAAAAATTGCTAATCCTCAAGGTGCAGAAATAAAACTGCTAGCACATTTAAGTACTGGGCCGCACAAGCCTTTTTAGTACTTTGTATGCTCGAAAGGGACCCAGGTGGCGCTGTGGGTTAAACCACAGAGCCTAGGGCTTGCTGATCAGAAGGTCGGCAGTTTCGAATCCCTGCCACGGGGTGAGCTCCCATTGCTCGGTCCCAGCTCCTGCCCACCTAGCAGTTCGAAAGCACGTCAAAGTGCAAGTAGATAAATAGGGTACCGCTCCAGCGGGAAGGTAAACGGCGTTTCCGTGCACTGCTCTGGTTTGCCAGAAGCGGCTTTGTCATGCTGGCCACATGACCCGGAAGCTGTCTGCGGACAAACACCGGCTCCCTCGGCCTATAGAGTGAGATGAGCGCTGCAACCCCAGAGTCGGACACAACTGGGCCTGATGGTCAGGGGTCCCTTTACCTTTTTATGCTCGAAAGCATGTCAAAGTACAAGTAGATAAATAGGTACTGTTCTGGTGGAAAGGTAAACGGTGCTTCCGTGCGCTGCTCTGGTTTCGCCAGAAACGGCTTAGTCATGCCGGACACATGACCTGGGAAAACTCTGCGGACAAACGTCGGCTCCCTCGGCCAGTAAAGCGAGATGAGCGCCACAACCCCCGAGTCGTTCACGACTGGACTTAACTGTCAGGGGTCCTTTATCTTTTTATGCTTGCACCAACACCTTGAATTGGTAGCTCACTGGTAGCCAGTGCAGCGCATTCACAGCCAGTGGTACCATGTTGGTCCCATCAGGCTTCTCCACTTACCAGCCTAGTGGCTACAATCTACATTGGCTGGAAACTCTGGGTCACCTTCAAGGAAACCCCCCCCCCCCAATCTTATTACAAATGACACCAGGCTATCCCAGTCCAGGGAAACCAAGATGATCAAGGGTCTTGAAACCAAGCCTGTTGAGTAAGGGATGAGGCTGTTGGGTATGTTTAGCCTGGGAACGACACTGAGAGGACATACTGTACAGTAGCCCACCTTCAACTCTCTAAAGGGTGGAAGATGGTGGATGCCTGTTGTCTCCTGTTTTGGAGGCTAGGACCTAAACCAATGGGTTCAAGTGACAAGAAAGGGGATTCCAACTAAACACCAGGGAGAACTTTCTGTCAATAAGAGCTGTCTGACAGTGGAACGGACGCCCTTGGGAGGTTGTGGACTCTCCTTGGAGGTTTTTAAGCAGAGGCTGGGTTGGACTCATCTTGTTGGGATGCATTTCAGGGGGTTCTAGATGATCTATGGGTCCCCTTCCAGCTGTACAATTCTACTGCTTAGAGGTTTCTTGGATTAAGCAGCTTATTATTTTCTTAAAAAAAGTAATTATGGGCAACATGAACCTCCTTTATGAGGATATACTTTTGGAAACAAGTGGCTTTTATTACCTCTATTAATCAAAGCAAAACGGAAGCACAGCTCCAGCCCTGAAAAGTTTAACATCTTCATTTTGTAGGTGGCATAGCCACCTTTGCATTGTCCTGAGCACGGACCATGCCTTTGAGTTACTCTTCTTAAAATGGAATTCTTATTGTGCAAGTTGGCTTACAACTCTCATTTCTGCCCCCTTCCTTCAGGGTGGGTGTGAGTTTTGAAGAAGAAAAAGAATTATCATAGCTCAAAATTGTTCTATTGAAATAAGTGCTTTTGTCTAACTAGATATTCAGATATGCTGGTTGCTTGGCCAGCTGATGCCCAGACCTAGGGTTTAGCCTGGTCTCGGGCCTGAGTTCCTGATAAGCAATTGCTGCTTTGTTAGAAAATACATGTTCCCCTTGAATTTCAAGTGGAGATAGCAATGTCTCACTTTGGGTAATGTTTGTTACCGTATTTATGCGAATCTAATGCGCACCTCAATTTGAAAGGCATCCTGATTTGGTCCTTTTTAGATAACCAACTAACATAAGTCATATTTACTGGTATCTGCCCTTTCCTGAATTTGAGTGCCTTTGGTTAAAATGAAAAGACCTCATGCTTTCCATTTAATTACAAAAAGAAATACTTTTTTTGGGGAAAGGTCAGCTTGCTAGTACATGCTTTAAACATTCTGATGATTTTCAGTCATGGAGGAAAGTTGCATATGCTGGGTTTTAACTGTACTCTTAAGTTTTAATCAGAGTAACCAAATAAAGTAATGCTTCCTCTCAGTTCACTGGCTATTCTATCCCAGCTGGAAATACAACCACCTACCGTAATCTAATAAAATATTTTCTCTGCAGTGGTACCTTGGTTCTCAAACACCTTGGTACTTGAACAACTTGGAACCTGAATGCTGCAAACCTGGAAGTATGTGTTCTGGTTTGTGAACTTTTTTCAGAAGTTGACTGTGCTCTATTTTGAGTGCCACACTTTCGTTTTGAGTGTTACGTTGAGGTCTGTCTGTTTTTGCTATTTATTTTGCATTTTTGTGGCTTTTTCTTTTGTTTTTGTGACTCTGTGGAACCCAGTTCAGCTACTGATTGATTGGCTGTGACTGATTGCAATACATTGTTTATTGCTTTCATTTTATGGATCAATGGTCTCGTTAGATAGTAAAATTCATGTTAAATTGCTGTTTTAGGGGTTGTTTTTAAAAGTCTGGAACAGATTAATCCATTTTGCATTACTTTCTATGGGAAAGCGCGCCTTGGTTTTGGAACGCTTTGGTTTTGGAATGGACTTCTGAAACGGATTAAGTTTGAGAACCAAGGTACCACTGTATTTACATTTTTATTTTGAATAATAAAATTGGGGGGGGGGAATCAAGAGACGTAGATGGCCTAACCAAACCAAGATGCATGCAAGATCAGACTGCATTTCTACACAACAACAGGAAAGGAAAATCCCTTTCAAGGCACCATCTTGCACAGTACTTTGAAAGGCGCTTTGTAAGCAAGACATTCGGAGAGCCCTTTGCAAAGTCTTATCTTGCAAAGCTCCTGCAAAACAGGGTGAATGTTATGCCAAGCAACTGACAGGTGGCCAGCTCTGCCAACCTGCCAAACTTGTTCTGCAAGAGGTGGGGCAGACCCAGTTCTCACCACAGATTTAGATATTCTGAGTAGCACCGAACACCTGTTTCCAGTTGGAAGAACTAGGGAAACTAACTCCGACCCTCGTCTCCATGCTGCTCATTCGCACTGTCCAGAATGTCTAACCAGGGCTGCATGCTCTCAGTCCAGCATGTGTGTGTGTGAAAGAGACAGAGATTGAGATTCTTCATATCTAAGAACACAAAAGGAGTCCGGGCCAAGGGACAATCAGAAGCCAGCATCCCTTTTCCATCAGTGGTCAGCTAGATACTTCTGACAAGTCCAGAAAGACGGCATGAACAACCCTCCCTTGCCGTTTCCCCAAAGCAGCCGATATTTAGAGGTAGGCTCCAATGAGGTGCTGTGGCCAGTAGCAGCCGATGGATCATCCTATATCCTACATATATTGGCCAAGCTCATAAGGATGTGTAAATCAGTAGCAGTCACCACAACCTGCATGTTATGTAAGTTAATTCTGGGATCTGTGAAGCAGCAGCTAGGGAGCGGTAGATGAAATTCTGTTGCTGTGTTTGCTGCTCCTAACAAGGTCAGTGCAGAAGGCTAGAAAACCTTTTACCAAAACGTGCAAGTAGAAGCTTAAGTGCACATGCACACACAATCTCAACACTTAGCAAACCAGCTGTATTTACAAGTTCAAATATACCAAAGCCATCCATACAATTTCCCCAAATACTGATTCCAAACTCTCCTGTTTAAAACGCAGAGCCCAAGTACCACTTCTTAAGCCCTAATGTAGAACTTTGATCCCTAGAAAGATAATGTAAGTACAGTATTTAATTATTGTTGTAACAGTGAAGTGATGCTACACTTGAACTGCATCCTCTAATGTCTCAGAAGGTAGATTTGAGTTGGTAGGATGGAACAAAAAAAGTATATATCACATCATTTTTTCTCCCTCTTTTTGCCATTTTTGTTTTTTAGCCACTATACTTTACTACCATCTAGTGGTTTCAGTAAAGATTGCAATTAATTGGCAAAAGTCTTTTCAGGAGTTAGTAATTGCTATTCCATGCAGCTATGGCTTTAAATCTGTTTAACTTCCATTTCCTTATTTTTTAAAACCACCAATTATTATGTGATCATCATCACAGACATGACTGGGAGTCAGGCATTGCACTTTGGGCTGAGGAGCCACAGTCGTAAACGATGCTTTCTTGCAGGAGTGCCAACTTGAATAAAATATGGGGTAAGCCCAGCCACACATAATTGAACACAAGATGCAGTGCATGCAACACACCATTTGAATGGCAACACCCATCAATGGGGGGGGGAGGCTGTCACCCTCAAATATTTTATTGGGGTGTTTGTGAAGGGACCTCGGCCCCTAGGAGCTGGCTCCTATGCTTCCTTGCTAAACAACAAACCCTCCAACATTGCTCCGATGAAAATAGAGGTGTCCTAAGGAAAAGCAGGACACCGCGGGATCAAATCGGAAACCGGGACAGCTTCTGTGAATCCAGGACTGTCCCTGGGAAATAGGGACACTTAAGAGGGTCTGAAACCACATCCTTCAGTGTTTGATAAGTGGGACTATTATTTAGCATTTCCAGTTTAACTGCTGTTTGGATTGGTCTCAGAGAGAGGCTAGGAGCTACGAGCACAGGAGTTGCATGACATTAACACACCCATCTCCATTTAGTAATCCCATCCTGTAATCCTTAATAAGGCCCAGTTAGTGGAAAGTGAGCCTGGAACTTCTCACTGCTAGCAACTGCCCCAGCTGTTCTGTCCTCCCAGCCCCCCTTCTGGCTCTTGGAGAGGGGGGTGGGGTGCTGTGTGACCTGGTATTTATTCCCTGCTGTCTACCAGCTGCTCTGATGCCTCCCCATGTTCCACACGAGTGCCGAGGTCTCCTGATCCAAGCTCTGATGCCTCCCCAGTAGCTGTTCCACACGAGTGCCGAGGTCTCCTGATCCAAGCCTCAAGGACCCCCAGTAGCTGCTGGTGCCGCCTTCTGAGTCGTCCTCATCCTGTCCTGACACTGGCATCATGGCATCATTTGACTACAGTCGTACCTCGGAGGTCTAATGCCTTGCGACTCAAATGTTTTGGTTCCCGAACGCCGCAAACAGTTTGCAAATGTTATTTGGAACCCGAATGCCCAATGTGGGTTCCGAGGCTTCCAATTGGCTGCAGGAGCTTACTGCAGCCAATCAGAAGCCATGCCTTGGTTTCCGAATGTTTTGGAAGTCAAACGGACTTCCGGAACAGATTCCGTTCGACTTCCAAGGTACGACTGTATTACTATGAAAATAAGGCTTGGCACCTATGGGAGCCTTGACAAAAAGTAATTCAGATAATGAGAGGGGCAAAACATGGTTTCATTCCTATTAAACTTTTACATAAACAACCATGCTACGGGAATCTCATCTCTTTCCTTCCCAGCCTACCATTGCGGAAAACTAAAGGTATTTATTGGTCTATCATTTCTCGGCCTATCGGCTACGATCAGGTGTCCTGAAGCTCTTCTGGCATCCTAACCTACCTCCTTAAAATGTAATACTCCTCCCCACACTTACTGTGTGTAACCTGGCACTCTGTGTGTGATGCTCTCCACACCACTGTACGATGGAAATGCCAGCAGTCACTGCAGAGAGCCCCCCTGGAGGATCCCTTCACCCAAAACACCACCACTGCCAAGAACCCAGGAATGGAGGTTGCAATTGGCAGAGATCAACAGGCCCAGGCCACTATCTCCAGGCCACAAGACGAGACCTGATATGCTCTATATTTGAGGGCCAATCTATTAAACAGATTTGGGGACTAGGGTATTATTATTTTTTTAAGACAAGGTATTGGTCATTGTTTATGCCAATAGCATGGCATTCTACTTGAACGATCGACGCTAAAAAATGAGGTTACTTAAATTCAGTTCGTTTTGCAAGTTCGTTTAGAATAATTAACAGCCACCTGCTCCAAGTTTAGCATTACGTTTTTGGGTGTCCAATCCCCGAAATGTAAAACGGCTGCTTGATGGTCAAGACATTTGAACAAGTCCATTTTTTCCTATATTTGGACTGATATTCAAAGAAATGCTTCAGCTTTGATTTTAATCATGGTTAAAGTAATGCATGTTATCATATGTTACAATGTTTAAAAGTTTATGTATGTAAAACATATGGAGTGAGAGGTTCCAAAGACCTTTGGTTGTACATTGAAGCCATACACAATGTACCGGTACATTCAGAGACTGCACATGACAAGGAAAGATTAGGTGGGTGAAAGATTGTACACAGTTCCTGAACTCACTAAGGAACCTTAAAGAGCAAAAAAAGCTTTAGCAGACTGCTAGACCTAGAAACCTATGTCATCATAAATTGGTTAGTCTGTTGCAGTAAAACACAACTAGGTCTTGTGGCACCTTGAAGGCTAACACGGCTCCTGCTGTGGAAGTTGTTCTCAGAGAAAAACCCTGCTAAGATTTCAAGGAACCACAAAGCTCCTTAGAACACAGATGAAAACCAAGGCCCTTTGACCCATACACCACCAGCAAACTTAAGCCACTTCCATGCGACCATGGTTTCCTACAAGTGAACTGAATCTCTCTAAAATGAGATTTTATAGCCTGGATCTTTGCCAACTCAAAGATTGCACGATCCTTTTCATAAGGAACCCGAGTTCTCTCCCTCCCCTTTTAAAAAGATACTTGGAAACTTCTTTCATCTTTGTTTTACTGACAGCAGATGGAGACTTATTTGCTGTAATTTCTGAAAACTCTGCGTAAAAATCTTCATTTATTTGGACAGCTGAAGTGTATGTGATTTATTCTAGCCAAGTACCTTGGTTCTTGAACTTAATCTGTTCTGAGAGTCTGTTCAACTCCTGAAACTGTTTGAAAACCAAGGCATGGCTTCCAATTGGCTGCAGGAGCTTCATTCAAGTGGAAGCTGCGGAAGCCACAACTGACGTTTGGCTTCTGAGAAATGTTCGCAAACCGGAATACTTACTTCCAGGTTTGCGGCGTTCGGAAGCCATTCGGGAACCAAGGTACCACTGTATTTTCATGGGGAACATTTGCTTAAAGGTGGAAGAGGGCAGATGTAAATCTAACCAAGTTTTAATGTGAACGATCACCATTGCACTAACTCTGATACAAGAGACAGGTAGGTAGCCATGATGGTCTGCCATAGTCGAAACAAAATAAAAAATAAAAAAATTCCTTCCAGTGGCACCTTAAAGACCAACTAAGTTTGTTCTTGGTATGAGCTTTCATGTGCAGTGTGCAAGCGCGAAAGCTCATACCAAGAACAAACTTAGTTGGTCTTTAAGGTGCTACTGGAAGGAATTTTTTTTATTTTGTTCTGATACGAGAGTAAGAGATCTCTCTCCCAAAGCTCTTTCTCCAACAGTTCCCCTCTCATTTACAGTTACGCATGAGGAGTAAGAGCCCTGAAGTCTTACTTTTATCTGAGTTTCAGTCAACAGATGGTCATGATTTTATTGCTCTGACCAGTAAAACCACATTCTGGCGGGTAACCTCATAGCTGAAAAGCCATCTGGAGAAAGACTTTGCCAGGATCTTCCCCAGCCTATCCTTCCTCCACTCCTTAGCCCAGCAACCTCCCATGAACTCAAAATTTGCTACTCCTATTTGCACATACCTCGTATAATTGTGTAAAATAAGCTGAAGTCAAAATTAAAGTCGAAAGAGAAAAGAAATTACACTTTCCATGGAGCAGGGCACAGCCATGTTGCCAGAGTATTGTGCTGGTATTTTAGAAAATCATGTTCTCACTGGAGCAGAATAAATCCATCTTTTTTGTTTTCTGAGCCAGAAGCAAAGGTAAAGCAACTACAGAACACTGGCCATTTTCTTCCTAGCGGGAGGGATTACTGAGAAAGACTATCGATAATGAAAATGTAAATTGAGCATAAAATGCATTTTTAAAAAGAAGTTGGGGAACTTTGCAATGTGCTTTTCACAGCTGACCAACATGCTTTGCATCCTGTTCGCAGCACAAATATGGAGAGTGAAATGTCAGAATGACTTTTTTTAATCAGTATACATAATCACTCAAAAAAATTGATCTGTAGCCACGATCCATCTTCATTTCGTCACTTCCAGTGGCATGTACGTTCAGATACACATCCAAATGAACATTGCCATCCCACTCTACACACAGTTACTGCATACCTCCCAACATTTTTGGAGGGCAAATTGGGGGCATACCCCCACCAGCCCACTGCCCCCTCACTCCCTTGCTGCCACCACAACCATCCTTCCTTACTGCATGTCCTTGCTTACACCTTTGCTGTCATTTTGTCCCTCCGTCTTTGTTCAAAAGCCCTTCTAGGGTCACAACAGATGCTCCCTGCCACCAGGCATGGGCCCCGGCGCAAGTATTCCAGCCACACCACCAGGGCCGGATTTAGGTTTGATGAGGCCCTAAGCTACTGAAGGTAATGGGGCCCTTTATATGTCCAGCTGTCCTTTGTCAACAACAAATTGTCGCTGTTTTTTGTGTTGAATATATGCTATATGGTAATTTATGGACCTTAGGGAGGCGAGTAGCGCTGTGGGTTAAAACGCAGAGGCTAGGGCTTGCCGATCAGAAGGTCGGCGGTTCGAATCCCCGTGATGGGGTGAGCTCCCGTTGCTCGGTCCCAGCTCCTGCCAACCTAGCAGTTCGAAAGCATGTCAAAGTGCAAGTAGATAAATAGGTACCTCTGGCGGGAAGGTAAACGGCATTTCCGTGCGCTGCTCTGGTTCACCAGAAGGCTTAGTCATGCTGGCCACATGACCCGGAAGCTGTACGCCGGCTCCCTCGGCCAGTAAACGAGATGAGCGCCGCAACCCCAGAGTCGTCCGCGACTGGACCTAATGGTCAGGGGTCCCTTTATCTTTACTAATTTATGGACCTAATAGGTATCTAAAGCCATTTGCACATAACAAAATATGTATTTTATCAAAGTAACTGTTGAACAGAAATACAATTAAGGAGAAGTATATTAATAGTGAAATACAACTCTATATATAGAATGAGCAAACCAGTGATTTTTAGGGAGCTGGGCTAGCAGGTGGGGCCCATTACTTACACCATAGGAGCCTACACAACACAAAACACTGTTGCTGTATGTAGGTTTTATTTTATTTGTTTTTTATCTTATATTTTGGAAATGTACATCCAGGTTTTGTTCCCTTTAATTTTTTGGGGCCCCCAAGAGAGTGGGGCGCTAAGCTATAGCTTGTTTAGCTTATACGTAAATCCGGCACTGCACCCTCCCATCTTTGCATACTCCCATGATGCTCTGTGTTCCCTGTCCTCAGTGGGGGCAACCAATGCAGAAAGGGGTGGGGAAACTTGCAACACAGCAGCTGGTATGTTTTCCTTACTAAACACAGTATGGGGGAAATGGGAGAAGGTAGAGATGTGTGGCTCCGGTATGCAGCCACAGGTTAGCCATAGAATGTAGCTCAGCCTTCCCCAACCATGCTGTGGTCCAAAATACCTGGAAAGCACAAGGTCTGAGAGGTTGGCCTAATTCCTGCCTTATATTCCTTTGTACAAAATGACCTATAAACGTCAGTCAATCACACACACACAATTTTCCTGTGTGACTGAATTTTTGTTGGAAAAGGGCAGGTGTGGGATTTTTGGCCACTGTGTGCCAGTCTTACTCCACAACTAGCAGAAATCGAGCCATGACCAGCCATAGGTGCAGAATAAGGAATCTGTTCAGTAAGCACATCTGAATATCTAGAGAGGAAGGTGGGGTGGGGTGGGGGAATCAAACAATATTTTTTTTTTTAATTTTTATTAAAGATTTTCAAAGGTAGTACAATGTCTCTCTCAATTTTTTCCATACAATATTTTTATAATCAGTGTTGGTGAGACATTAGAAAAGAAAGGGGGGAGGGGGGAAGAAGTGGGTGGGATCGGGGAGGTAGGTGGGGTGGGTGATCTGTGTAGAGATTTTACTTGAAGAGTAGGGGTTGGGTCAGCATTGTTTATGTAGGTTCTCTGTTGTTTGCTTGTGCTCGTTTGGCGGTGAGAGAGGTCGGAGTTGGCTTGGGTGTGGTTGTTCGTTTGTGGTTGGCTGTGGTGAATCGGTTTCCTGAGTGGTGGGTTGGTGGGTAAGGTTCCTGGTGCCATATTGATTTGGCTGTGTAAATTTTGGGGATTGTCTTGTTGTGTGTATGTGATGAAGGGGAACCATACCGGGGTGAAGGTGTCTTCTTCAGTTTGTCCCCGTGTTAGTTTCAGTTTACTGGTTAGTTTTTCTAGTAGGGCTGTCCCATACTGCTTGGTACCGATCCATGAACTCCTGACAGGTCTTTCCAGTGTCTGGTTATGATGTTTCTGGATGCTGAGATAGATGGATTATGAGTTCTTTGTGTTGTAGGTGGGCATTATTGTCTTGGAAGATGTTTAGTAAAGGAATCAAACAATATACCTGGTGGGAAGATCCTGTCCCCGACAGGAAACATACTAATCAATTAGACTAAAGCACTTATTTCAATAGAGCAATTTTGACTATGATAATTCTTTTCTTGTAAGACAAACCGAAGACATGTCACTGGAATGTAATCTTTCCTCTTCAACTCACACCACTCAAACTGTGTTGTACTGTATATTGATTAGGGCCGCAAAGTTAATTAATTAAACAGATGAACCAATTTAGAAAATCAGCTACAAAAGTGCCCCCAATTATTCAGGCAGCAGTTACAAATGTCAAGCACCGTCTGAAAAGTAGCGTTCTCCTCCTTGCACACAGGAGGAATGATGCTAGGACAAAGTAGATGTGCTTCCTGCTGCAGGAATTAAATTGGTTAATTCACAGTGCAACCCTGTGCCATCTAAGAGAAAGCTTCACTGAGTTCATTGGTGCTTGCTCCCAGGTAAACAGCAGTAGGCATGACACATTATAGCAGAATCCCTGGCAAGTTTACACAGAAGTAAGTTATCTTAAGTTTAATGGGAATTACTTTCAAATAAGCGCACATAGGACCACACCCTAACAGACATTGCCTTCTGTTCTTTTCTTTCTTAAACTTGATTCCAAAAAGTCAACTGGACTCTTCTAATACGTTTTCTGTTGGCAGAGTTTCCGTTGTTTACATCTTTAGAAAATATTTGATTTTCTCTGCATATCAGAGATAACTGTATCCTCTTTTGATCAGGGTAATGAACCTTCAGTCTACAGGCCAAATGTTGTCAGCCTCTCTATCCATTTGTTTTAATAATTCAGTATTTCTGATTATACATTCCCCCTCCCCCTCATTTTCATGGTACTCCAAAGTTTTTTCCTTAAAAATAAACCAAAGCAAAAGAGAAAACTAATACCACCAAATTAACCACTAGGTGGCCACAATTTCAGCACCTTGTCTTAAAGTCTTCCTATGAAAAAATCCTGCGACTCTTAGGTTATATTGCAGAATTTCCGTATCTTCAGTTTTCTTCCCACATGCTGTAATTTAATTTCATTCTATAGAAACAGCTGGTGAAATGAAGGCTTTGCGTTTAAAGGGCACTAAACCGCTTCTGGTGAACCAGAGCAGCGCACGGAAATGCCGTTTACCTTCCTGCCTGAGCGGTACCTATTTATCGACTTGCACTTTGACATGCTTTCGAACTGCCAGGTTGGCAGGAGGGACCAAGCAACGGGAGCTCACCCTGTCGCTGGGATTCGAACCTCTGATCTTCTGATCGGCAGGCTCTGTTGTTTAGACCAAAGCGCCACCCTCGTCCCATACACAAAAGCATAGACTCTCCTTATTTAGCAGAAGTTGTTTATATAGTACCTTTGATTAAGGTGATCAAACATTGAGACCTGCAGGCATAGCGCGGTATACAATTTTAATTAAATAATATTATTAATCATAGATTGTGGCTTTGGAGTGGCAGCCATCAGTATGGAAGTATATAGCATAGCACTAGGGCTATTTCCACTTTTCTGATGTGATAAGACAACCTCCACTGTTAGAAGCCAGTCAAGATATGAATATTTGTTAGGCTCACACGGACTCAGGCTCTGGTTGACAATGCATGTGGGTTGGGAGGAACAGATCATGCATCCAAAATCTGCCACAGTGAAACAGCATCTGGGAAACCATGGCCAGCCAGATGCCTGGAAGTCAGGCATTGATTCCAGGGTCCAAGGAGAGTGAAGGGTAGCCCCCTGGTCATTGTCGTCACCGTCTTTGGCGATCACTCGTAGCCGAGTAATATTGTCTTCCATAAACACAATTTTAACAATGAGTCCGTAAGTGACTGTGGAGGCCAATTTCTGGATCCACACGTCCTTCCACAGTGGGGACATTGGTTTCCGGGCGGGAGTTGATCACGGTGTGGATTTTGCCAAGCGTGCCTTCCTCTTAGCACGTTTCTTCCTTGCGTCCTGAGTTCAAGTGTCTTCAAAGCCCATGACACCTTCTGGTAGGCTGTTCTCCAACTGGCCAGTGTTTTCCCAGTTGTCAGTGTTTATACGTTACATTACTACATTTTTAAAGATTTGCCTTGAGACAGTCTTTAAAACCTCTTTTGTTGACCACCAGCATTACGCTTTCCATTTTTTAAGTTCAGAATATAGTAATAGTTGCTTTGGAAGATGATCATCAGGCATCCGCACAACATGACCAGTCCAACGAAGTTGATGTTGAAGAATCATTGCTTCAACACTGGTGATCTTTGCTTCTTCCAGTACAATGACGTAAGTTATAGAAATGGAACCAAGGGGTTGATGCAAGTGGCATTCAGTATTTAGTTTCATTTTAACTGGAGTGGAGACTAGATGGGTCATTTCAGGTAGAAATCGGTAGGGTGTGAAACCCAATGCTTTCTATTTTGATAATAACAGAATATTTTCCGTAGGCTGTTTTGGGCACAACTCACTTCAGAAAGTGGTATATAAATAATATCAAGCAAGCAAGCACACACACTGGAATGGAATAAGGGGAAAAAATACTGTGTTGTGAACCCATGGTGACATCTCTACACACTTTTATCATATTAAACATTTATATTCGTGGGAGTGGGTGGTGACTAACTTTTTTGGCTCTACCTTGGCCAACCCACTCTCTCGCTTACACAGAGGAAGAGGTTACAGGTAGGTAGCCGTGTTGGTCTGCCATAGTCAAAACAAAATAAAAAATAAAAAAAATTCCTTCCAGTAGCACCTTAGAGACCAACTAAGTTTGTTCTTGGTATGAGCTTTCGTGTGCAGGTATCTGAAGAAGTGTGCATGCACACAAAAGCTCATACCAAGAACAAACTTAGTTGGTCTCTAAGGTGCTACTGGAAGGATTTTTTTTATTTTTTATTTTGTTTTGACAGAAGAAGAAGACAGGCAAGCACAACCAGATTTCAGCAAATTATGAACTAGGTGACCCTCAGAGTTCCTTCCAACTCTACCATTTTATGATTCTGTAACTATTTCCAAATAGTCCCTTAATGCTTAAATATTGGCCAGTTATTTGAGACTGGTCCTGTTGTATTTTAATAAAATATTTGCTATTGGATTCCCGTTGTTAATATTTTTTTCAGCAGATACATGTATTACAGCAATTCTGGAGGCCACCAACTTGGAGTGATTTATGCTCTTCTGTTTTTTGTAGTTTCTGCTCATTATAGTTTTGCCATGGAAGTGAGACATCCATCATGTCAAGACTGCCAAATACTTAATGAGCCACATTTTACGAACCTCTTCAGCATGGCAAACCCCAGCCATTCTCTTCTTGGGCAATAGTTAGGGAGCAATAAATCTCTACTTTCTGCTGGGAGCAACTGTAATCTGTGAAGTGCTGCAATCCCCCAGCTTTGCCAAATGAAATTAAACCGGAGAGAAAAGTATCAGATCCCAAAGGATCTGCTGGTGGCTCAACCTGAGCTTATGAGTAACTGGAAAAGACATGTAAGGCCAATCTGTTGTAGAGTACTATACTTGAAGTATCTGAAAAGAATATATTAGTATCTCCACCCTAGTCATTCCTCCTTCCTCATTCATCATAGACTAAATATTACCAGTACAGACCTGCAAGAGAGTGCGTGTCAGAAACATTCATAAATACTCCTAAAAGGTTAACATACAGTAGTGCAAATGAAGAAGGCTGGAGCTCACTTCTTATCTGATTAATAGACATTTTATAGCCTGCCCTTCACCAGGCAGTCCCAGGCTGAGTTACATCAAGTGCAACAGCTCAGTGGTCAAGCATGCAAAAGTCCCAGGTTCGTTCCTTGCAATCTCTTGGTCGGGATGGGACTGTCTCTTGCCTCAAACCCTGGAAAGCTGACACCTGTCCATGAGGACAATGGATGAACCAATGGTCTGACTCAGTACAAGGTAGCTTCCTAAGTTCCTACTGCAAGTAGGTCATGCAATTGCAAATGCATTGCTAGAACATAAAACTAAACCAAATCAACAGTTAGTCGGAAACAGCAACAACCAACAGGAGAGACATTCTGGGTTCAAGTCACAAAATGGCTGCCATGGGGGTGTGGCACAACATAAAATCATAGAGTCATGGTGGAGGTTTTCCCATAACTGCCTTTTCATTCTAGAAAAGACAAACTGTTGAAATTCTGCATGCCATACTGCTGTTAAAGGCACAAGATCCCTGTTTCCCTGAAATGCCGACCCTAGGCTGCCCTGTTAAACACAGAGACTTACTCCTAAGTAGAAATGTATACCATTTTACTGAAAGTTAATTGTACAGTAAATGCTTAGCTGAGTGCTTGATCAGGAGGTAAAGGTAAAGGGACCCCTGACCACCAAGTCCAGTCGCGGACGACTCTGGGGTTGCGGCGCTCATCTCGCTTTACTGGCCAAGGGAGCCGGCATTTGTCCGCAGACAGCTTCCGGGTCATGTGGCCAGCATGAATAAGCCGCTTCTGGCGAAACCAGAGCAGCGCACAGAAACGCTGTTTACCTTCCCGCCGAAGTGGTACCTATTTATCTACTTGCACAGGTGTGCTTTCGAACTGCTAGGCTGGCAGGAGCAGGGACTGAACAACGGAAGCTCACCCCATGGTGGGGATTCGAACCGCCAACCTTCTGATCGGCAAGCCCTAGGCTCATGAGGAGACATGCCTAAACCTCTTTGCAAAGTTTTCACATTTGCCTTTTGTGGGAGGGGGATTGTTTTTGACTCACCTAGAGACTGAGGACCCTTCAGCCCCCCGACCCTCATAATATATTTGAGGGGGCCGCCCCCCTGACAAAGCTGAGAGGCATGTGCCCGTGCCATGTCCTGTGATCAATTATGCTGGGCATAGCTTACCTGCCAGCCCCCAGTGTTTTATTCAAGTTGGCCCCACCGCCACCCATATTTTTTGTGCAGTACTGTTTGCAGAAAATACCGTACTTTTCCATGTATAACATGCTCCCATGTATAAGTCGCCTATTTTGGGGCCCTCAAAATTAAGAAAATGGGGGAGGGGGTTGCCCAGAGTTTTTGGGGGGGGGCGGAATCACTCACCCGCCTGCCCCCAACACTGCCAATAACATACGTTACAGGAGCCAACAATCGTCTGCCTGCTCACCGCCAGCAGCTGCCAATCACCACCAGTCACGCAAACAATTGCCACTGGCAATCTCCTACTCGTGGCAGCAACCAATCACCCGTCCCCACTCTGAACTACCCATGGATAAGACAACCCCAATTTTTTTTACATTATTTTAATAGGGGGAAAAAAACTCGTCTTATACATGGAAAAGTACGGTGACTTTCAGGGACTGCCCAATGTCAAATGAATCACCCCATGAAAGATGCATCCTGGTTGCTAGGGGGAAAGGAAGGACAAACTATAAGACAGGCAGGGAAATTCACTAAAGGGGAGGGGGGAAATAGCAGCTCCTCAGGACCCCAGGGATTCCTATTGCTGGGTCTAAAGAAAGGGGAAAGGGCACACAGGATAAATAAACCAAACCTTTCCAGGGAAGATAAATAAACCAAACCTTTCCAGGGGTGTTGCTTTATGGAAGCCAAACCCGAGAATCCGAGACCAGAGGGAGGAGAGGTGTCGCTATCAACCTCCTGTATCTAAAGGATTGTTGTTTAATTAATAAAAAGAGGGGAGAGACCAGTGGAGGGAACGGGGGAAGTCCCCAAATAGAGAAGCTGCCAGTTAGTACTGCCACTTCTCCTGCTCGTTTCCCAACACGAACCAGGAGAAACTCGGGCTGTTTCAGTACATCTTTGGGCTTCACAAGGACAATAACTAAACTGTCCTCTCGGCCTTTTGAGCACCAATGCCACAAATTTCTCAGCACCATAGCTGTTGCACTGGCAATGACGACAGGATGGTATCAACGGGAAGGCAACCCCGAGCCACACCTGAGGGCTCCCTTTTATTAGCAATCTCACGCACAGGCTAATGATTAGTTCCACAGGAACAACTTCAGGGAACAAATAAGGAAACATATAGCCCAATGGTGACACATCCATACCATATAAGGAAATGCTCTTACACAGGGTACTTTGGTAACACCCCAAAACTTCCCACCTGACATCTTCATTGCGTACGTGCTCATCCTCCATGCCTCTCCCTTAATGCACCCCTCCCGCGACTTTTCCAGTACTTTCCCACCACTCCTTTGTTCTGCTGTCCCGCTGACCTGTATATCCCTATCCTGATGTTCCAGTGTCAGCGTGGTTTGCCAGTGCTGTATTTCCAACCTTTGCAGAATCGACGTGGTTTGCCAGCGCCAATCCGACCATAATCCCTACACATAGCCAGGCTTTATAACCAAGCTTTCTCTGAGCCAAGCTTCAGAGGCAAGCTTTCTCCAAGAATCCACACCAGCATAAATAAATAAATAAATAAATAAATAATAAATTTTTATTTATACCCCGCCCTTCCCAGCCAAAAACCGGGCTCAGGGCGGCTAACACTAATTAAAATCACAGCAAAAACATAAACACAATCAATTTAAAATAACAGATTAAAATACAAATTTAAAAATTCAATATTAAAACTGCAGTCTCATTTTCAAATAACCCACCAATAAAAGAATGAAGCATAAATATCAAACAGAAACCAACCCAAAGGCCAGGTGGAACAGCTCCGTCTTGCAGGCCCTGCGGAAAGATGCCAAATCCCGCAGGGCCCTGGTCTCTTGTGATAGACTGTTCCACCAAGTCGGGGCCAATACTGAGAAGGCCCTGGCCCTAGTTGAGGCCAACCTAGCATCTTTGTTGCTCGGGACCTCCAAAAGATTATTATTTGAGGACCTTAAGGTCCTACACGGGACATACCAGGAGAGGCGGTCCCTTAGGTACGAGGGTCCTAAGCCTGCACATTTTGCTTCATGGCCTTATTTCTAGGAGGGAGAAATAAAAATGAAAGCTCAGACATTAGGGCCCTTGGCCAGTAGCACCAATGGTACCCGTGAGTGCCAGATTGGCAACCCACCCCATTACACACAGCACATTTTTATTCTGTTAAGCCTTTGAGCTGAATTTGTATGCCTGCCTGAAAGTTATCTCATTCACTTAAAATAATGGTAGGAACATGTGTTTTGACTTTCTAATATTGCCTTCATTCTCAATCACATTCTTTTATTTTGCATGCTGAAATGTACAAAGCATGTGCTCCTCCCATGGAGCTATAATATAAGACTGTTTACAGTGGAAAAGTCAACTACTGAATTATACCTCTTCTAAGAGCCTTGGCATCTCTAATGCAAGAATCAAACCTATGACTGATATCAGCCACAAACCATTGCCTATATCCGATTTCTCCCTGTCACCTGAGTTGGAAGAAGTTTTCTTCCCGTTTTGTAGCAATGTGCTGCGAAAGACAAGTGAAAAAGAAGGATCAGTTTTGACAAAGGAATAATCTATTCACCTTCAACATAAATATGCTTAGGAGAGCAAAAAGGAGATGAGCTGTAGGGAAATCACTGCAGCAAAAAAGAAATATGGTTTCATAAATACTGCTGCTGCTGAAGGAGCAAAAATCATATTATTAAAATAATTATTATCCTGACCTCCAAAAATTCAGCAGCTAGAAACAACAACAATTTTTGGTCAATAACTGTGTGCCATTAGGTTAAATCCATAAAATGAAAAAATAGCAACACTCTCATGTTAATCAAAACCAGAGAGGCTGGAGTGCAGAAAATCAACAACATACTGTTCTTTGTGCTTTGGCAGCAATCTGATATATCTGGAAGGCACAAAAGAGTGTCCCTAGTAGAATCAGAGTTGTAGAGCTGGAAGGGGTCACAAGGGTCATCTAGTCCAACCCCCTGCAATGCACATATATTTTGCCCAAGGTGAGGCTTGAACCCATAACCCCAAGATTAAGAATCTCAAGTAGGGATAGACTCTTCTGAGAATCTCACCATCCAACTAATCCTCACTAAATTATTCCTAATTCCCATCTTGCTTCTTGATCTCCACAAAAGTTATTTGCCTCCCACCAGCTCTGCTAAAAACACAGACAATTCCTGCATATTATATGCATTATCACACACATATTATGTATTTACTCCATGTTCCCTAAACAGATACATACAACAACAGCGCATATAACTGTATAAAAATACTAGCATGTTAACTAAATTATGCTGCAGAAACATAGTACAGCATTGGGTTTGACTCTTACACAAATGTATTATACATGCGTATGATTTGTGTGTGTGTGTGTGTGTGCATAATTTTGTGTATAATTGGTGTGGCTTTCAAAACAACAGCAATGAGCACGAGTGGCTCAGATGAAAGTGCACACTCAGTGCAAAGAGTGATATGATGTGAGCTAAGTTTGGTCATATTGGAGCCACCACATTCTGTATTTAAATCTGTTTTAAACCCGATTCCTCTTCCATCCTGAGGTCTTAGCCACAACCCTCTCAACCGGCCGCCAGAGATTTGAAAGTAACTGAGTGAGGCTAGCAGCATTGCTAAAATAGTGACTGTAGGCCAAGACTAGGGGGGTGTTGGAGGCGGCGCGCCCCATGTGCCACCCTGGAGGGGGGGTTACACTCTGCGCCCCCCTGCAACTCCCAAGCCAAGCCCCACCGCCCAGCAAAAAGCCTCGTCGCTCAGCGTGACAGTGCCTGGCTTGCTCGCTTGGCCAGCGCTCGCTTCGCTTTTCTTCTTCCTGCTGGGTGGAGCCACGGGGGCGAGGGGCGGGTCAGGGAGGGGCGTCCCTGGCCCACCCCTCGCCTCCGCGGCTCCGCCCAGGCCAGCAGCATCAGGAACGGAAGAAGCAAAGTGAAGCGAGCGCCGGCCGAGTGAGGAAGCTTTTTTCCGGGAGGCTGGAGGGAAGAAGCGTCCCCTCCTGCCCACCCGCTGGCTGGCACGACGCCCCTCCCTGGCCCACCCCTCGCCTCCGCGGCACCAAGCAGGTTTGCTGTGCAGGCGCTTCATAGCGCGCATGCACAGTGCTGCTCCGTAGCATGCATGTGTCGTGACACATGATGCATGCGCAACTGAGTGACACCCTGCCCCCGGGTTTGCTGCTCCAGGTGGCCAAGCAGCTCCGTTCACCAGTGTGTATGACATTTTTTTTTCTTTTTGCTGGCATCCGCCTGTCTTCAGAGACAATGGGGTGAAGTCAAACTGCTGGAGAATTGCAGTGTGTCCACTGTGGCTGCAAAGACTGGAGACTGCTGCCTCCTGCATTGTTTCTGCTGCACCAGCAGCACTGAGAGACCTCTCCGGGGTGTAAGCCTGGGCAGTGTGTATGGAAGTCCCCTCTCTCAGCCTCGCTGATGTGGTCCAAAGGAAAGCAGAGCAATAGGCCTACGCTTGGCCACAGGAGTTGCTGGAAGGAGGCATGCAAGACACCATCCAACCATCTTAGGGACTCCAATCCGGGTACGTGTAGGGTTTACTCCCTAGCCTTCTCTTTTCTCATAGATGTACTGCAAGGCAGCCGGTATGGATTTTTCCTTGGGGTTTACTTCCCAAGCCTCTCTCATGAATGAGCAGAGTCGCAAGGCAGCAGAGGTTTAGGAGTAGAGTTCTCCTTCTCGTAGATGGGCTACCTTCCTATGTTGATGGCCCCATCTGCCCCTCAATTCCCTCTACAGCAGGGGTCAGCAAACTTTTTCAGCAGGGGGCCCATCCACTGTCCCTCAGAGATCATGGGGGGGGCTTGTGGGGGCCGGACTATATTTTGAAAAAAAATATAATGAACGAATTCCTATGCCCCACAAATAACCCAGAGATGCATTTTAAATAAAAGCACACATTCTACTCATGTAACAACATGCTGATTCCCGGACCATCCGTGGGCCGGATTGAGAAGTTGATTGGGCCTGATCCAGCCCCCAGACCTTAGTTTGCTTACCCATGCTCTACAGCATGTGCAGAAACTACCTTCTCGAGCATTGAACCCACTACTGGTCTCAACTGCTCAATCTGCTGGAGCCTGTGTTTGCATGCAGGGAAAGTCCCTAACTCATCAAGGGTTTGAGACGCATAGGCTAGCCTCACCTGGTTTAATCGGGCATTTGAAGCAGTCTCCCAGGGTGTGGCTGCTGTCATGACAATACTGCTACACCAATAAGCAAATGAGTACATTATGGTTAGGGATAGGGACGTGGGCAGCACTGTGGTCTAAACCAGAGCCTAGGGCTTGCTGATCAGAAGGTTGGCAGTTCAAATCCCGACGACGGGATGAGCTCCCGTTGCTCAGTCCTAGCTCCTGCCAACCTAGCAGTTTGAAAGCATGTCAAAGTGCAAGTAGATAAATAGGTACTGCTCTGGCAGGAAGGTAAACGGAGTTTCCGTGCGCTGATCTGGTTTGCCAGAAGCGGCTAAGTCATGCTGGCCACGTGACCCAGAAGCTGTCTGCGGACAAATGCTGGCTCCCTCAGCCAGTAAAGCAAAATGAACACCGCAACACCAGAGTCGTCCACGACTGGACTTAATGGTCAGGGGTACCTTTACCTTTAAAATTATGGTTACTTCACTGAGCTCCAGGTTTCAAAACACTTGTGATTACAAAAGCATGTAATATTGGTAATACTGGTAATATTCCATTATTATAGTGCTAAAGATGAAGGAGTGCAATCACTCAGGAAAAAATTATTTACAGCTCTCTGGCAGGGCTTCCTTATGCAACAGTTTATCACTGAGCAGAAGAACAAGAACTTCACAGTCGTTTCGTACCATGAACCAGAGCCTTATTGATGAACTGGTGGAAAGTGCATTTACCGTGCGATGTTGAGCACCTGATGCATTAAATGTCGAAACCTGGCAGATTCACAAGAAAATGGATTGTTCATTTTCAAGCACACGTTGGCTCATTCAATTACAATGTGACAGCAAAAGCAAAGACTGTCTTAGGGAGGTTAATTGAGCACCTCCATTAGATGCAGGAAAATTAGCGTAATGCTTGGCTGACTGAAATGTGGCTTTTCCAGTACTTAACAAAGTCTGCTACGAACAGGTATAAAGTGTGGGGATAGTCTGATTTACTTTACAAGTTAGCACCCCCAACTCCGCTCCTTACTGTAAGGAAGAGTCATTTCACATCCAGATGGCCGTGCAAAGATACTGGGTTTTCCTGGCAAAAGCAAGGGGGCAAAACAGAAAGAAAGAAAAAGTGATGGCCTGGGAAAGCACAGACCTGCACCTAGAAAGCTCAGGACAAATGGCAAATGTGGATGAGACCTTACTCTCTGCTCCTACATGTTGTAAGATTTCATCTTCAAAAATATCGCAAGGTGGGGCCTACTCTCTCCTGCCATTGGTTCTCCCACCTAATGTTGTGTCGTGGGTTCTGATAGCAAGAAGTCCAGCAACACTTCTTAGTGAAAACAGCTCTTTATTGTAAGGGATAAGACAAGACTGGGGATAGGGGGTAGGGAAAGCTCTATTTATAGACACATTGGGACTGAGGGAAAAGATACATTTTAGCGGGAACCAATAATATTCAAACTTTCCGGCGGGACCCAATCAGGCTGTGGATTGTGATTGAACACTTCAAATTGACCAATAGCAATACTTTACCCTGCTGCCAGAATATCTTATTTAATACACAACACTCCCCCGCACCTAGTTGAGACTATACACGTAATCTTTCAAGTATTGCGGAGGTCTTCGAGTCCTACCGGATCGCCTAACCCCCGGTGTGTCACTCCTTGGACTATCCGTGGTCAGACTTCTCTCTCCAATAACCTCGGGTACCTCAGCTGGAGCTGTGTCACTAGCTGACTCTCTAGGCTGACTAGTTGTTTCCGGGTTAGGTTCATCAGTGGTGATCTCGGTTTCCTGACTCTCGGAGCCCTCCACCCCCTGTGGCCCGGAGTCATCCTGACTAGACTGCTGCGATTCACCGGACGCCGGCAGAGTTGTGCGCGGCTCCTCCCCCCTCGGGCTTACCCTGCTTGGGAACCGGCGCCTTAGCTGGTCAATGTGGCGGCGCATTACTCTGCCATCCTCTAACGTCACAAAATATGACACTGGCCCACTGGGTCGGGTGACCACCCCCGGCACCCATGCGGGTCCCCTTGCATAGTTCCGGACCCAAACCAAATCCTCTGTTGACAGGTATCGGGTTCTGTCACCCTCGGCAGCCGGTGGTTCTCTTGTATCGCGGCCCGGCACCTTGTCAGGGTGGACATAGTCTAGGATTGTGGCTAACCTCCTTCCCATTAATAATTCAGCTGGGGACTTGCCTGTGGATGCACACGGCGTTGTGTGCTGCAGGAACAACATCCTTGCAATGCGAGCAGACCAATCCCCTTCCAAGAGGCGCGCTATTGCACCCTTGGCTGTGCGCACCATCCGTTCGGCTTGTCCGTTCGAGGATGGATGAAAGGGAGCAGAAGTGACCCCTCTAATGAAATTATCGGCCAGGAATGCCCTGAACTCTTGGGACACAAAAGCCGCCCCGTTGTCTGATACTATGGTCTCGGGTAACCCATGCGTTGCAAACAAAATGCGAAGGGCCCTGATTACAGCAGCTGAGGACATGTTTGGAACAATTGAGACCTCCAGCCATTTCGAGTAGGCGTCTACTACAATTAAGAACACCTTTCCCTGAAACGGCCCTGCAAAATCTACATGGAGCCGGCTCCACGGGTTCTTAGCCCGCTCCCACCAATGCACTGGTGCCCTGGGCATTTCTGGGTGCACCTCCTGGCACGCTCGACAGGTGCGCACCCATTGTTCAATGTCCTTGTCCATGCCAGGCCACCACACATAGCACCTGGCTAAAGATTTCATCCGAACCATGCCCGGATGACCCATGTGTAATGTGTCCAACACCTCATTCTGTAGAGACCTTGGAATAACCACCCTATCGCCCCACAATATGCAACCCTTATGGAGGGACAGCTCATTTTGTCTTGCCATGAAAGGTCTAAATTTCTCTTCCTGAGTCCCACTTGGCCATCCCCTCCCCACCCACACAAGGACACGGGCGAGGACGGGGTCCCTTTTAGTTCTTGCGGCGATGTCGACGGCCGTCACGGGTGGTCCGGGAAGTGTCTCCATCATCATGACGTGCTCGGCCGGGGCTGGGTCGTCGTCGGCTGCTCCAGGTAGTGGTAGACGACTCAGCGCGTCCGCATGGCACAACAGCTTACCCTTCACATGACACAGTTCGTATTGAAATCCATTCAAAAAGATGGACCATCGGAGCATGCGTGGGGACAAGATTTGAGGCGTTTGTTTATGTGGGCTGAACAAACCCAGCAAAGGCTTGTGGTCCGTTTGAATTGTGAAAGGGCGGCCGTACACGTAGTCATGGAACTTCTTGATTCCTGTGACTATAGCCAGTGCCTCCTTATCAATCTGGGCATAGTTCCGCTCTGTGGGGCTCAAGGTTCTGGAATAGAATGAGATTGGACGCTCCGACCCATCCGCCTCCCGGTGACTCAAGACAGCCCCCACGCCATATTGTGAGGCATCACACGCCAGCACCAGTGGTTTAGCAGCATCATAGTGGGCAAGCGTACTTTCCTTTGACAGCACGCCCCGCAGCGTTTCAAAAGCTCTCTGTTGCGGTTGCCCCCAACGCCATGCACACTTCTTTTGGAGTAGCCGATGCAGTGGTTCGGCTATCGATGCCTTGTGTGGCACAAAGGCGTGATAGAAATTGACGAGGCCCAAGAAGGACTGCAGCTCAGCCTTGTTACTAGGTGTCGGTGCTGCGGCGATAGCCTTAACCTTGTCTTCCATGGGGTGGATGCCAGCAGCATCAATTCTGTACCCTAAGAAGTTCACAGCTGCTACCCCAAAACTACATTTCTCTTTCTTTAGTTTCAACCCCGCATCCCGGAATTTGCATAGGACTGTCTGGATGCGTCCCAGTAGTTCTTGAGCATCCTTGCCCGCAATTAACACATCATCAAAATACGGCAGGACACCTGGCAGGCCCCGTAACAGGCGCTCCATAAGACTTTGAAATATGCCAGGTGCCACGCAGACTCCAAACTGCAGCCTATTCACCTTAAAGGCGCCCTTGTGCGTCACAATTGTCTGGATTTCAGCGGACGCTGGAGTCACTGGGAGCTGCTGGTATGCCTGTGCCAAGTCAATCTTTGCAAACACCTTGCCCCCAGCCAGCTTCGCTAATAGTTGGGACACTACTGGAATTGGATACGAGTTGCCCCTGATGGCCTTATTAATCGTACATTTGTAATCCGCACAAATTCGTATTTCCCCATTAGCCTTCAGGGGTGTGACAATGGGTGTTTCCCATTTAGCAGAGTCCACTGGTGAAAGCACCCCTTGCTGTATTAGCTTCTCCAATTCAGCCTCTATTTTAGGCTGTAGCGCAAATGGAACCCGCCTGGGTTTGAGGCGCATTGGCGCAACCCCCGGGTCCAGTTCTAAGTCAATTGGAGGCCCCTTATAACATCCTAACTCTCCATTAAATAGCTCCCCAAATTCCGTGTACAGGGTGTTAAATGTCTCCGAAGCTATCTGGACCGTGTTGAGCCCTGAGATTCCCAACCCTAAGGCCGGGAACCAGTCCGTGCCCAGCAGGCTAGTGCGCTTCCCTTTTGCGATCACAAGCTTTAATACGGCCTCCCTCTCGCGGAACTGTACGTTCACTGCGCACATTCCCAAAATGTCTATGCGGCCAGCGGAATAGGATTGCAGAGTAGCCGGGAAGGGCTCCAATCTCGGAAGCTTACCTCTAGGAAATAACGATCTGGCCGTGTCCTCCGATACGATGGAGAATCCGGATCCGGAGTCCACCTCCATGTTACACGGCTTCCCTTCGATTAGGACCCGCACAGCTGGTTTCCCTTGGGCTGGAAATGGCACAGTTCTGCCCTCGATTTGCGTGAGGTAGTTGCAATCGTCGAGTTGGTGCGTCGCTGTGGATGTCCTCTGACCTCTTGATTTCGCGGACCCCGACGTGCCACTCGACTTGCAGACCCTGGCTATGTGCCCCGTTTTCCCACAAGCATGACACGTAGCTTCTCGGAACCGGCACTTCCTTCTCTCATGTGATCCGCCGCAGCCAGGGCAGACTCCCTGCCGACCTTTATTTGCTGTGCTCTCCTGTCGCACCATCTCTATTCCCCGCACAGGGCTTTGGTTGGGGCTGACATCCTGGTCGTCCACGGTGTGGGTTGACGCTCCAGCTCTCTTTTCGGCTCGCTGGTCCGGGTCTTGCTCCTCTCTCTCAGCGCTTTCTGTCGCAATGGCCTCACGGAGCGCTGTCGACAGATCCATATCTTGTTTTGCCGCAATCCGCCTGCGGCCCTTGCTGCTGCGAAGGCCGCACACAAACCGATCCAGCAGGGCCTCCTCCAAGTTGGCGAATTTGCAGTGTCTCGCCAGCTTCCTCAGTTCGGTGAGGAAAACTGCTACCGTCTCTCCAGGTCGTTGTTGCCTCTTGTGGAATTCGATGCGCCATGTCATCTTCGACGCTGTCGGATTAAGGTGATTGGAGAGGTGTTCCGTAATGCTCGCGAACGACGCCTCCCGCAGTGTCGTGGGGGCCAGAATTGCCCGAGCCAACTCAAAGGTCTCTGCCCCGCAGCAACTCAGGAACAACGCCTTTTTCCTTTCCTCGTCAGTGACCCCTTTTGCTGCCACGCTGAATTCAAAGCGCTCGAGGTAAGCATCCCAGGCCTCAGTTGCTCCGGGATGAAATGGTTCCATGAACCGTGACGCAGCCATCTTAGTGGACTGATCTGTCCTGTCAGTCACAGGGAGTCTTGTCGCCAGAATCAGGTCGCTAGGGTCAGCAGCCCTCAGCCGGCCTAATTCATCCCACCTTCGTCGCCAGTATGTTGTGTCGTGGGTTCTGATAGCAAGAAGTCCAGCAACACTTCTTAGTGAAAACAGCTCTTTATTGTAAGGGATAAGACAAGACTGGGGATAGGGGGTAGGGAAAGCTCTATTTATAGACACATTGGGACTGAGGGAAAAGATACATTTTAGCGGGAACCAATAATATTCAAACTTTCCGGCGGGACCCAATCAGGCTGTGGATTGTGATTGAACACTTCAAATTGACCAATAGCAATACTTTACCCTGCTGCCAGAATATCTTATTTAATACACAACACCTAAACTGCTGGATTTTCACCTCAGAATGTTCCATAACTAACTTTTCATTCAGTCTAGCTTTATCTCCCGAGTTGACAAAAGAAATACTGGATATAAGTACTCTAAATTAATCCATGATCTCATGCCATTAAACTAGGGAGTTGATACCTACAAGAATGCGATTCGGTGCACACTTGACAGATGGATGAAAGCCACATTAGTGACACAAACACTGTCACATACATAAACAAAACAAAATAAAAAAATCCTTCCAGTAGCACCTTAGAGACCAACTAAGAGTGTTCTTGGTATGAGCTTTCGTGTGCATGCACACTTCTTCAGTGTGTTTCTGAAGTGGTATCTGAAGAAGTGTGCATGCACAGGAAAGCTCATACCAAGAACAAACTTAGTTGGTCTCTAAGGTGCTACTGGAAGGAATTTTTTTATTTTTCATTTTGTTTTGACTATGGCAGACCAACACGGCTACCTACCTGTAACTGGAACATACATAAAGAAGTAGGGATGAAGGAAGAACATCTAAGAAAATGATTTTCCAGCATCTACCTATTTGTAGGTCACAGAAAAATGTGACCAAGCTTTTGCTAAAAGGTGAAGGTAACACCCCTGACTGTTAAATCCAGTCGCAGATGACTCTGGGGTTGCAGCATTCATCTCGCTTTATTGGCCGAGGGAGCCGGCATACAGCTTCCAGGTCATGTGGCCGTTTACCTTCCCACCGGAGCGGTACCTATTTATCTACTTGCACTTTGACGTGCTTTCGCACTGCTAGGTTGGCAGGAGAAGCTTATTGCTAGTCTCTGAAAAAGAAATCAGTAACTATGATAGGCGGCACAAAAATAAGCTCATAGTAGTAAGACTAGATGTAAAACATGTTGACATTTGCTTCAGTCATGAGTTTGCAATGCAAGAAGCATGGGGCATGTTCACATTAGCAGCTTAAAACCAGCGGCATAGCTTGCTACTTGGGTGCCTGGTGTGGGGGCCTATCCTGCAGCCGAGGGCAGGGTGAGCCGCCTAGCTACGAACCCTAAAATTCAGCACCCCTCCCTCTTGTTCTTCAGCATTGTTTTGGCACTCTCTGCAGCGTGGTGCCCAGTGTGAGCGCCACCGGTCCTGCCATCCTAAAACTGCCCCGGCCCAGCCTTGGGATGTGGTGTTGGCATAGGAGAGAATCAAGTCCCTTGTCCTGCCCAGGTGGACCACAGAGAAACCCTCTCCATAAAACTATAGAGATATCCAAATCAGGCCTTCCTCCTGCAGTTGGTAAGATGACAGGGAAACACTTCCCCTGCCACAGAAGATCCCAGCATACCTGCACATTTTGGTTTCTGTCATGGCACCACTGGGCTGCTGCTTGGCCGGAGCCTTTCCCAAACCACGGCCCTGCAAAGGAAGAAGGACATTGTATTCTCCTGGCATAGGAATCCACTCTAGGGCACCAGGGTCCCCCCATAATGTTCTTCTGGGGCACAGCCCCCTCAATATTTTCTCCCCTCCCCCCCACCTGCCTTCCCAGTTCCCTCCCGTCCTCAGTCTCCTGCCTCCCCCCAGCCACATCCCTCCTTCTGCTGGGACAGAGCAGCCCGGCAGCAGCGCAGGGGAAGTTGTGCCAGTGGAGGCAGGGCCCTCCTGTGATGGGGACATAGGGCCTCCTGGGGGGCTGGCCCACCAACCTCTGCAGGGACAGCCTGACTGCTGGTGAGGGTGCCTGGCCAGCTGACCCAGGGAAGGAGGGCGGCAGAACATGCACCTCTGCCATGCTGCCCATGCCCACGTCACTACTGGCTGCCAACGCTCACTGCTCCTGCTCATCCGCCACTGCTTAAAACACCACAAGGCCATTTCCCCCTGCTGCATTTCAAGCTGTCGTCTGAACATGCACACTTATCTGCGCATGAACGGCAGCTGCCTCAAATGTTCACATTACCGCTTGCTCCGCATCCAGCTTTCTAGTTGGACCGAAACTGGTTTGAGGGAAAAACATACCCTACAATGTTATTTGTCAAGAAACTACAGGGTCAGTATAGATTGTGGTGAACACCCTGCAACTGAAGTTTCAAAAACTCGTGCTGGGAGCGCACTGCAACCTTGACTTCACCTGCAAAGGTGCACTTCTCCATTATCTCCAGAGACCGTAGGATGTCAACATAAGTTCCATAGAGTGACAACTAGCAATGTATGTTTGTTGATGTCCCTGCACCCGTGCCCCTGCCATATTGGCAAAGGAAACAGGCCAACCAGGCAGGGCAAAAAAATGCATTGCAGGAAGATACATGTTGCTGAAGCTAACCGACTGGAGCCACACATATGGCAAAATCTGTTTGCCAATAATTAGCTTCCTTCAGGTATTGGAAGGAAAAGCGGGTTAATATGATCAGGTTGGGGGCATTTGCAGAAAAGTGTAAGTGAACAGGAGGAAAGTCCTGCCTATCAGTTGTCCCCTTACAAATCCCCCCTAAACCTTCCTGCAATATCTTTACAAGTCGAACAAGCAAGTGGAACAGGTACGTGTGGAACACAGGCAGAGGCAAGGAAAGAAATGGAAATAATTGATTTCCAAGTGAGGTATTCAATATGCATAGCAAATAAATAAAAAACAGACCTGCTTTTCTCTGCAGTTCAGCATTGCCTGTTCGGGCCAATGTACCCACTGGGAAAGCTATGTGTGGTTAGAACTTATTAATTCAGAATTGGCAATATACTAGAGCCTGGGAGGCAGTGGCGCAGCGGTAATTTCTAAAGCCCAGGAGATCATCTTGAGAGCCCCAAAATGTTTGGATGTGTGTCTAGGGCAGGAGGAAGGGAGGAAAGCAACAGGGTCACCGAAAGAGAAGAAAACGGAACGGAACAAGGCGGCAGAGAAAAGGTGGAGAGAGCCGAGGGAAAACAATGGACAGTTGAGACCACCAAGGCATTCTTCAGTGGAACACCAAGACAAAGCTGTCTCTCCACAAGAACCAGAAAACCTCCAGCAAGAACAATGGCAGTGAGAAAGTCTGAAAGGTGTCTTGTCACATCAATGACATAATTGCACCTGCTCTGAAAAGGGGGGGGGCAAAATTTCAGCTCTCGCTGAACCCCTGCTTGGAGATTCTAGGTGAATGTGGCTCATCGTTGCTAATAATCACACGGACAGAGAGTTCTCCCTATGAAGCTCAACTTGGGAGCCTTGCATGAACCCATTGAGAGTAGAGCTGAAGTATCTGCTCTGCTGGACTGATTGATTCTCCTGAGTGCAAGTCGGAAGTACTTAGAATGTTATGGGTGTTTCATAACTGGAGAAAACAGGTCTTTCAAACAACAACCACCCATTTCTGACTAAGGAATTGGTTTTAAGTGCAGGAATCTTCCAGGACTGCCGAGAACAGCAGACAGGAATAGCCAGCGTACCTTTGAAGCATGACAGAAGACATAAAATAGATTTTTGCTAAAGGTTGACCCTTTTTCAACTTCTCTAGTCTGCCACATTCTCAGACAAGGGTATGGGTTTTTTTCGGGGGGGGGGGGTTGTGTGTGACTATTTTGCTTCCTAAACTGCCACTGGCGAAGCACCCTTCTTCATTTTCAAGCAAAATTACTGCTCTCCTCAGAGCTGTTCGAAGCCAGTTCATAGTAAGATCCATAGCTTAAGAGTCAGATCTAAAAGATGGGGAAATGAGTAGGATGAAGCAAATAAGCACCAAGGGATATTTAATGCAAAAAGAGCCAGTGGTATATAATAATAATTATTATTTTGTATCAGGGATGGGGGTGGGGGAAAGCCTGTGGCCCTTCCTAGATGTGCTTGGACTACATCTCCCATCATCCCTGAACAGGGGCATAGCAAGGGGGGTAGGGGGCGGGCCGCCCCATTTTCCATAATGGAGGGGGTGACAAATTATCAAGGAACAATTTTTTTTTGGAAAAAAAAAATTTTTTTTGAATTTTTTTTTTTTAAATGCCTGCTCCAAAGGTCTTATCTTACTATACTAGGGATTATATAGCTATATATGAAATTTCATGCATATTGGTTAATATCTTGACCCTCCTCCACCAAAATAGCTGTTCACTTGGCTGTTTTCCTATGTCATGAAGGCTGAAATTTCAGTTCAGAGAACACTTACTGTTCCCAACCCTAACCCTGTGGAAAGCCATCTAATTAGACTTTAATTTGATTTTGAGATGTTTTTAGGAGGTAATTTAATTATTGTTTGATTTTATACCAATGTTATGTATCTGATGTTAGCCACCCTGAGCCCGACTTTGGCCGGGGAGGGTGGGATATAAATAAAAGTTTTTTTATTATTACTTGTTATTATTCCTTTGTAAGAAAATATGAAATAACGTAAAACCAATTTTTGCGGGGGGGGGAATCAATGGGGGGGTTGACAAGAAATTTTCCGCACCGGGTACCACCTGACCTTCCCATGCCTGGGGGGGGGGTGACAATTTTTTTTTTGCCCCCGGGTACCAATTTACCTTGCTACGCCCCTGTCCCTGAAGCCCTACAACATTTGGAGAGGACCAGGTTCTCCTCTCCTATTTTATACAGGGCTACCAGTATACTTTATGCTTTACAGAGCAAGAGACAACTCGCTGCCCCAATGAGCTTTCAAGTCTGCATAGTATAAAGAGGGAGGCAGCATATGGAGGAGCCAAAGTTACACAGAAAATCGGGAGTTTGACATCACAGTGTAAATCAAGTTTCAATATCAGGGAGCTGGTGATGAGATGGAGGGGGTAAGGTGTCGCACAGAGAGGCACAGCTCACCATGATTAGCATATTGCATTTTCTCCCCACAGCAAACACCTCTTTTTCTGTGGGAGTGAGAGAATAGCAAGTGGACATCGATGTAAGCATTATAAAAGACATTTTGAAAACCTGTAAGAATTGGGAGAGGGGGCATCTTACATTACCTCTGCTTAAAAATAAAAACTAGGATCAATTTCCTGCTTCAACAGGTGCTACCCTTGTTATCCCAAGTGATGCCACCCATGACTCAGGAGTAGACTGCTGTAGGAGTCCCGTGCTGCCCAGCCATGGCAGAGCTCAGGGGCAGAAGGTCAAGTGAAGTCTCGGGGGGGGGGGGGTGCTGGCCTGGAGGCAGAGTCCATATGCAAGGTTCGGTCCAGTCCTAAAGTCAGGAGTATCTCAGTTCACATAGTCAGACGGTCCGGGGGTCAAGAAAGCCAGGAGTCCAAGGTCAAGAGAAGCAAGAAGCGGCCAGATCTAGCCAGGAATGACAAGTGTTGTTTCCAGCAACTGACTGAGGCTGGAAACCCTGCTTAAGAAAGCTGAAGCCAGCAGGTTCTCATCAGGAGCAAGAAGGCTAATCAGGAGCAGGTGGAGTCCCTCTGCCTTCTGCTCCTTCAGGCTGCTGCTCAGCAGGTAAAGCCAATTCCTGGCCCATGACATAGACTCTCAGGAGACCCGGCAAACCTAATCAGGGTCTTCAAGAAGGTGCTGTTGATTGTCTTGCAGACATCAGCTAGTGGAATTGGGTGGCAGAACAGGCTGAGGCTTAGTGCATTCTGTTAGGATCTTAATCTGGTCTGACTTTGGTGATCTGACTTTCTCCTGTCTCCACTAGCCTTGCCTGTGAGTCCTGGAAGACCTGCTCCCTGGCCCTGACTGACTACAAAAGTGGTAGCTGCAGAGATGGCCAGAGATAATCTTGCCTGTGAGTCCTAGAAGACCTACTCCCTGGCTTGCAGTGGCGTAGGAAGGGGAGTGCGGTGGGTTCGGGCTGCCCTGGGTGTCATCACTGAGGGGGTGTGTGTGTGAAAAATGGCAAAAATAGGAGTTTTTAAAAGATTTTTTTTGGGGGGGGCTCATGAAACTTTTTAGTTCAGTCAACAAATGCAACAAAAAGCAACTGGCACTGGGCGCCATACCGCGGGGGCCGGCACTTGCCACGGGGTCTGCAGTGTGCCCGAGCCACGCGTCTCTGCTGGGAGTGATGTGGTGGCTTGGGCGCCTGCAGGCTCCGCACTGCCTGAAATGGCAGCGTGGGGCTTGTGTCTGCCCACCGCCTCTCCCTCAGCTGCCCTACAGCTGAGGGGCAGGCGGCGGAGAGATTTTGTGCGGTGTGCCCTGCCCTGGCTTGCCCTGCCCCCAGGTGCAGGGTGCGTACGCCGCCCCGGGCACCTGAGCAGCTAGCTACGCCATTGCTGGCTTGCAGGCCTTTTCCCACCTGGTTTGGGAGGGCGGGAGCCGGACTGACTCCAGCTACAAAAGCTGAGGCTGCTGAACAGACACTTGGGGTGGGGTATTGTTTAGGAGTTTCTGTTGAGGGGGCATTGTTGCTGTTACTGATATTATTATTTTTTGTATTTTTATTCTTGGGACTTATAATTTATGTGGAAATTTTCCAATTTGGTTTTGTACTTTTTATGTTTGATTTATTGTTTACAGCTACTTTTGTTATGTTTGTAACTGTGTAATTTTTTTCATGTTGTAAGCCACCTTGAGAATGGTTTTAAGTATGGAAAGGCAGCATACAAATAAAATTATGTATGAATGTATGCATTTATGTGTTCTATATATATATATATGTACCCTGGCTGCACTGACTGGGCTCCCAGTGGAGGCACAAGGCCTCTATGATTCATGCCACTTTTGCCTCTGCAGTTTTTACAGTTACTGATCTGATATGAAGCTCATTGCTAAAATGTGTGTTGTGCAATTAGAGTCACTCATAAGGTTGAACTTTGCCTCTTTACCTGTCCAGGTACCTCTTTGATTCAGCACATTAGTCACAGCCTGTGAAACATCCCTTACTACTTGCAGCATAATGAAAATGCATGGAGAAATACAATGGGTGAAGACATTTTTTCTAACAGCTCCCATAGGCTCCCATGCCCTCCAGTGACAATCACATACCTGTTGCTTCACTGGAAATTACAAGGCAGGGCTTGATGCAAAAATTTTTTGGATGCGGGTGCTTCACGATGGATTCAGGAAACTGAACATTTAGGTCCGTTCACTGGTGGCCCACGGACACTGGACCTGGTGGGGCTGCTTAGTGGCCAAGGGAGTCAGGGAGGTGTGGCCAAGTTTTTCTGGTGTTCTCTTGCAACAATAAGCGAGAGGCATTAAGCACTGAAGTTGTAAAACGTGTCTTACCTTGATTCAGAAGGGGTTCCTGTTGTCACAGTTTCTTCACTGCTTGGAGAAAGGTTGTGTAGCTTCCATCTATTCTGAGTGTCTCTCCATTCTCCTCCTTTGCAAAAAAACAAAACAAAACAAACAAAAAACAGCAGACACTTAAACATTGCAGTTTTATTAATACTTAAGTGTCTTGCTGTGGTTCAGAAGGGGCCCTTGCTGTCACAACATCTATAGTGGGTTCATGCAACAATGACATATTACTGTATATTCTGGCGTATAAGACTACTTTTTAATCCAGGAAAATCTTCTCAAAAGTCGGGGGTCGTCTTATACGCCGGGTGGAGAATCTGCGGTCGAGTATATCTCAAACTCTATATTTTAACTGGAAAAGTTGGGGGTCGTCTTATACGCCAGAAAATACGGTACTTGGAAGTAAACCCAACCAAATTCCATGGGAATTGCTTCCTGATTAAGTAATGTTATGAGGGGTGGTTTTTTGGGGGGTGGGGTTGTTGTTGTTGTTTTTGGCAAGGGGATCAGTCTAGATGATACCTGTGTGCACCCCTTCCAAACCTGTGATCTTGTATCTGTTGGGGCAGAATCTAGAAAAGGAAACCTGCCCAATCAGTTCATTAGTTAAGGTAATGGCTTTGGCTAACCAGTTAAGTGCTCACACCAGAATGAGCTAGGTTGCAATAGCTACTACTAAGTGATGGTGTTCTCCAGGAATAATGGACAGGAATTTTCCTCACACCCCTCAGCTGCCTGGATGCATCTGAGGTTAGATGACGTATATATAGCCGGGAGGGGGGAAGGGGGGAGAGGCTAAATCTGGAGACAAAGAGAGGCATGTCTGCTCTTTGCTGAATCCAAAGCTGAGACTTGGTGGCTTCTCTGGAAGCATAATGGAGAAGCAAGATCTGTTGGGATGTTAATGGCGTGAGCCCCTCCACATATCCCAAAGACACCACAGTCAAAATATGCTGCGCTTAGTTCCTTTCCTTGCTAACCATCACAAATAAGCCTGAGTCCAGATCATTCCTCCATTACCTGCTTTGGGTGGGGTTGTATTCCCCATGGAAGCAGGTTCGTAGTCTGGGCAGATTCATGAACCCATATTTGTCACTCGGAGTGCCTTTAATCAGTTTGGGCTGGTTGCAGCGGCTGTTTCTGGACCAGGATTGTCTGTCCTCTGTCTTCCATGTGCTGGTAATCTCCAGGATAGATTGCTGCCATGTGCTCTATGAAGGGCTGCCCTGAGACTGTGGGGCAACACACATGGAGGCACTGGGACAGGTCTTGTGTTTGTACCCCCTACCTGCCATACATGGCTACAGCTGTGCCAGATGATGCTAAGGATTTAATTCATTGCCCTAAAGTCGCAGGGTGGATTACAGCACTTAACACACAATGTTAAAAACATTTAAATCAACTTATACTCACAAATTATGGTGGGTCCTAAAATATATATACCTCATGGAGCCAAAAGCCAGGGCAAAGAGGTGTGTCTTCTGCATTCACAGAAAACTGTATAATGAAGATGCCATGCACACCTCTGTGAGGAGGGAGTCCCCAAACCTAGGGGCTGCCACTGAGAAGGCCCTCTTCCAAGCCATCACCGCCTGAGCTTCCGAGGGCAGTGGAGCAGCCAAGGATCTCCACCCTCCCTGTCCTCATGTGGTTGTGTTACATCGTTGTGTGCCCTTGCTGTTGCCATTTCATAAGGTCAGTTGCCTGGGAAAAACAGAAGATAAGCAGAATCATAACAAGGGAGAGTGAGGATTCTCAGCCTGCCTTGGTAACTGTTGCCAAGGGAATTGGAACACAGGAAGAGTCATAAGTATGTCAGAAGAACATCTCCTGGACCAGGCCAATGGCCCATCTAGTCTAGCATCCTGTCTTCACTGTGGCCAGCCAGATGCCTGTGGGAAACTAAGGAGCAGAACATAAACACAAGAGCATTGACTCATAGAATTATAGAATCGTAGAGTTGGAAGAGACCACGAGAGTCTACTAATCCAACCCCCTGCAATGCAGGAATCTTTTGCCCAAGGTGCGGGTTCGAACCCACGACCCTGAGATTAAGAGTCTTATGCTCTACTGACAGCTATTCCAAGCTCATCTCCCATGGTTTCCAGCAACAGTAAAGGGCAGCTAAGGCAGCAGGGGAAAGAAGGAAGGGAGTAGCGTTCAAAGAGGGGTAAAAGAGAGACTGGTGCTGAAGTTCTTGCAGTGGCTGCGGTAAAGACTGAACAGGACAGTGATGTGGGACAGAAATCCTGCTAGGACCAGAGGATCCAGCAATACCAGGGAGAAGTGTGGGAGCATCACCTCAAAACATAACTCCACAGCATCAAAAGGGACTGGACAAGTGCTGGTTCACCTCCTCAGAAAAGGATTTGCCTGAACACACCTTTAGTGTTATCTGAATAGCAGAGGCATGCAGCTCTCTGTGTGAGACATTGAGAGAGAGAGAGAAAAGGAAGTGGTAGACCTGGTTTGCAAATTTCTCGAGGGCCAAGTCTACTGAACTGAGTAGACCAACTCTTACCAGATTAAGCAGACCTGTTCTCTGATGCTAGTTATGTAAGCATGTACTCTGCCACAACATCAGGAAAACCAGCCTTGCAGGTGCCCATGGCTATGTTGCCTTCAACACATGTTGATTGCTAAAGTTCAATGGCTGTTCCTCAATGGCTGAAGGTTGGTCTCTCCATCTCTCCTCTTCTACTTTCTACTTGGCTTTCTACTCAGCTGCTCTCCCCTTCACTCCTTGCCCTGCTCTCCAGACCCATCAACTGTCACCCCAGTTGACCTCTCCTCACTTGTTCTCCATACTCCATGTCCTCATCACCACTCCAATGTCCTGGACTGGTGCCTTTGAAGAAGTAGGCAGTACATACTGATTTCATTCCACTCCCTCTATCAAAATTCTGCAAAGCAAAACTGGGTAGTTCCATCCATCCCCATTCCTAACACATCATACAATAATTCAAGTGCAGCATCTGCAAGGGAAAAATCACTTCCTCTCAAAATGCTTTATGTCTGTTTTTTTTTTAAAGACATTTGAGAAAACTGAAATTGGAAAGGGCAAAGCCACACGTGTGGATAAAGTGAGGAAATTGGTTTGCTTTTTGCAAAGCAGGAGTGTGGAGGAGAATCGGAACGATCAGATTTTGAACGGGATACACAACATAGGAGAGGGGAAAATGAGAAAACAATGTTGGCTGGAGCACCACCTTTCATGCTTCACAGACCTCTCTCCTTCAGGCAGGCTTACCTTGCCTGCTTTTAATTTCTAATTTCACATATTGTCTCCCTCAAACTGCCAAAAGTACACTAACACTGGGTAGCAAAGGGACTCATAACTTGACAGACTATTTCCCGCTTCAACAGAGGAGAGGTCGGAATCTTTGCATAAGGTTTGCTGACTCAGTAGAGTACGCTAATATTGTGGTGGGTTTTGTTTTTTTTAACCACATGAATGAAAGCTTAAACTCTGCAAAAAAGAAAAAAGAGAAGAGGAGGAGGAGGAGGAGTGTCAGGGACTGGGCAGAGGAGGAATGGTGGAGACAGCCTCCCCAGCCTGACCCTTCCAGAGAAGAAGAAGACAGTTCATAATTACAAAAAGGGGTTTAGGGGAGGTCACAGCTCAGAGGCAGATGAGGGGGAAAGCTAGGAAATAATAGGAAAACCAGAACAAGACCTGGCTGACACGTTATCACTAGAAAGCATTCCATACCCACCATCTCCCAGAACTTGGCAAGCCTTAAAAGTAGGAGAGCAAAGAGCTTGGAGACAGAGGGCCTTAAGCGGGAACCGTAGGGGTGTGTGTGCTGTTGACGAATGAGGAAGTGGGAGAGAAGGGGGGGTGGAGATTTACTCAGGACAATCTGTCAAGTGGCAGAGGAACCGACCCCCATGGCAGGCTCTTACCATCTGCTTTTTATTCAATATTTATAGAGAGAGATTTTTGAGAATTATTCTTGGAATAATGGCATTGTCCCTAGTAAATCTTCCCTACCCTTCTCTCCCACTTCCTCATTGGTCAACAGCACCACCCCCTCTACATTTTTTACACCTTAGTTTTTATGATGTACCTAGTTGGGAAGAGGGATTAGTAACAACATTTGATTCAACCCAGAATTTGATCTAATTGTCTTAAACCTGCCAGCGCTGATGCCGAGAGGCTTGTATCGCATTGGCTGTTGTTCCCCGGGCTTAACTGTATCTGGCTGGAGAAACTTGGGGACTGTATCAGAGTAATTCCTGTCTCAGGGACTCTACACAACCAGACATGCTTTTACAGCAGTCCCAAAACGAAGAGAGCTTCCAGCCAATCTCCTCATTAGGCAAATAGCTATTGGAAATCTGGGCACAGAAGAGGACGGAATATGTTCAGAGGAAAGAGACAAACACAGCAGCCTCAAATGAGCAACATGAACTCAACTGTTGTGGGATTTGGGGAGTTGCTTGAGAAAGGCAGGCAAAGAAGGAAAATACCCAGTGGCACAAAGGATTAAAAACGGTTTGTAGAAAACACTGAGTAAAATATATGGAGGTAGCGGGAAGGAAAAAGGAGAAGCAGGGAGCAGCCCCCAAAATACAGAAAACCCCACCACCATTATTTCCTAGTGGCCAGGAAGTCCTCCACTGGGAAACGACAAAGACCAACCAAAGGGCGATGCTTTTAGCCCCGCACCAGACAGCACAACCTTATCCTGCAACAACCGAATGTTGCGTCCAGTTGCATACAGAGAAGTTCCGATGCAAAACCAGCTGCCCTTGTATTGGAGAACTCTGTTGTGCAAGTGTAGTGATCACACACAGCACAGGATCCATAGCAATTTTTGCTAAGCTACTGCTATGATGGGTTTCCCTGTTAAGACACAGTAATGCCAAAAGACTTCTTGCAGGTCTCCAAGCCCCTCCATATATTTATTTATTTATTTATTTATTTATTTATTTAACTATATTTCTACATCTCCCTCATCTTATTGCTCAAGTGTAGGAGCAGTATCCCCAACCCCGAGGACCAATAATTATAATGTAAGTTACATGGATGAAACATGCTGTGGCTGTTGGGAATCATCTACATAATTTCACACTTTCCAATAATGTGACTGACTTTGTTGAGGAATCTCCCCCTTTCTGACCTCTTCAAAAAGGGGCTTACATTTCCCAGCCTTACTCTTCCATCCTGACTCCTCTCTTGTCTTTGGTCTCCCCTCTGGGTTTGCCCTCTAATCCTGATATTGTTCCTGGGTTCTGACTCTCAGCTCTGGGCTGCACTGGACAACTCCGTTTTTAATGTATAATAATAATAATAATAATAATAATAATAATAATAATAATAAAAATAAATAAATAAAATAATAAAATAATAAAACTAAAACCATAGTTAAAGCTATGGTTTTCCCAGTAGTAATGTATGGAAGTGAGAGCTGGACCATAAAGAAGGCTGATTGCCGAAGAATTGATGCTTTTGAATTATGGTGCTGGAGGAGACTCTTGAGAGTCCCATGGACTGCAAGAAGATCAAACCTATCCATTCTGAAGGAAATCAGCCCTGAGTGCTCACTGGAAGGACAGATCCTGAAGCTGAGGCTCCAATACTTTGGCCACCTCATGAGAAGAGAAGACTCCCTGGAAAAGACCCTGATGTTGGGAAAGATGGAGGGCACAAGGAGAAGGGGACGACAGAGGATGAGATGGTTGGACAGTGTTCTCGAAGCTACTAACATGAGTCTGACCAAACTGTGGGAGGCAGTGGAAGACAGGAGTGCCTGGCGTGTTCTGGTCCATGGGGTCATGAAGAGTCAGACATGACTAAATGACTAAACAACAACAACAACAAATTTGTATACCACCCTTCAGCCAAAGATCACAACTTAAAAATACAAAATGAAAACACCAAGAAGCTAATGAAGCAAAAGCAAAAGCAAGGTTAATCAATAACGCCCGCTCCCCAAAGAGCACCAGACACACAACTCCTCCTGGAAGTTTTGAGACAGAAAATCACAAGCTAAAATGTTAAAGAGAAAACTCTCCTTCCTTCTTCCACCACGCAGCACCCCCAACAAAGCCAAGACATTTCAGTGGCCTTAGAGAGGCCAAAAGGCTATGCTAAAACCAGGCTTCCTCAACCTCGGCCCTCCAGATGTTTTGAGACTACAATTCCCATCATCCCTGACCACTGGTCCTGCTAGCTAGGGATCATGGGAGTTGTAGGCCAAAAACATCTGGAGGGCTGAGGTTAAGGAAGCCTGTGCTAAACTCTACCCCACATCCATCCACTTACCTGGAAAGCAGGTAACACATTTTAAAAGCCATCTCTTAGAGGTTTAGAATGAGACCTTCCTGCCTAACCCCATTTTAAAAACTTTGAACTTTTAAAAGCAGTTTGCTGCTGCAGAAAAGGTATCTGCAGCGTAAACTTGAAAGAACTCAAAGCTAAAGATATATAATGAATATCTGTAGATCGGATTTCTAAAGCAAACTTTCCATATTCATAACTACGGACGAATGTCCTGAATAAAGTAACAGTTTATTGCGAATACACAGAAAAAAAAGGAAGAGCCAGTGGCTTTTTGCACATATGGTGGCACATTAAGCCGATTTCACAGGACTGCGGAAGGTCATAATCATCTGGTCTCATTAAAAAAAAAAAGTTTTGTGTATTAGCAAGCTGGTCAGCACTTCGATGAGGAAAATGTTAAGTAACAACAATCTGCTCTGCACTTAAAATGACGAGAATTCTTTTTCTAGAATGTAAACCAGAGTGCAAGCTAGCCATTTGGAAAATTCCCCCCTTGGAAAAAGTAACTACAGTATCAGGTTTTCGTAGATAAATGTCCCAAATAGACAGTGTAACTTTTCAGAACGGCTGAAATATGAAGGGAAATATTGCTGGCAATTTTCTGAAGGTTCTCCAGATGGCACTACACCGTCTTTGTTTAGTACTGATGTAGCTGAGGTTATTTCTCATGCTTTTCAGGCCAAGTGCTTCCTCCGTCAGTGTATTGACTGATGTATTATGCACAGGTCATTGAGTCTTACTGCTGCCTTTAATGAAGGGTTTTTCCCTTCTCCCTCCTGTCCTATTTGATTGTGTTCCCCAGTCACTTTTCTCACTTTGCACCAAACCTCATTTATTCGTGTGCACACATTTCCCAACCCTCACTAAAAGAAAAACCCAGTGAAGCTACACCAGTCTGAATGTGCTAAAGGTCAAACATGTTTACATGTTGTCTGTCTGCACTACAAGAATAGTAGTAGTAGTAATAATAATAATAATAATAATAATAATAATAATAATAATAATAATTTAATTATACCCCACCCATCTGGCTGGGTTTCCCCAGCCACTCTGGGCGGCTTCCAACAAAATATTAAAATACAATAGTCTGTCAAACATTAAAAGCTTCCCTAAACAGGGCTGCCTTCAGATGTCTTCTAAAAGTCTGGTAGTTGTTTTTCTCTTTGACATCTGGTGGGAGGTCAGGACAAGGATGTAATAGTACCACTATATTCTGCTCTGGTCAGACCTCACCTGGAATACTGTGTCCAGTTCTGGGCACCACAGTTCAAGAAGGATACTGACAAGCTGGAACGTGTCCAGAAGAGGGCAACCAAAATGGTCAAGGCCTGGAAACGATGCCTTATGAGGAACGGCTTAGGGAGCTGGGTATGTTTAGCCTGGAGAAGAGAAGGTTAAGGGGTGATATGATAGCCATGTTCAAATATATAAAAGGATGTCATATAGAGGAGGGTGAAAGGTTGTTTTCTGCTGCTCCAGAGAAGCGGACACGGAGCAATGGATTCAAACTACAAGAAAGAAGATTCCACCTAAACATTAGGAAGAACTTCCTGACAGTGAGAGCTGTTCGGCAGTGGAATTTGCTACCAAGGAGTGTGGTGGAGTCTCCTTCTTTGGAGGTCTTTAAGCAGAGGCTTGACAGCCATCTGTCAGGAATGCTTTGATGGTGTTTCCTGCTTGGCAGGGGGTTGGACTGGATGGCCCTTGTGGTCTCTTCCAACTCTATGATTCTATGATTCTATGACCTGTACAGTGGTACCTCGGGTTACAGACGCTTCTGGGTCCATTAACCCAGAAACAGTACCTCGGGTTAAGAACTTTGCTTCAGGATGAGAACAGAAATTGTGCGGTGGCAGCGGGAGGCCCCATTAGCTAAAGTGGTACCTCAGGTTAAGAACAGTTTCAGGTTAAGAACGAATTAAGTTCGTAACCCGAGGTACCACTGTACATGTGATGTATGGAAGCAGGCTTTCGCATTTGAATTCCTAGCCGTTCCCCAACTGGGGCTGGATTCATGGAACCCCTTTTCAGTTATTCCAGAAAGGGGGTGGGGCATGCTCCCCTTTCCCCACCAAACAGCTGATTGGCAGGAACTTCATTTTGGGAGGAACAGGGCTTTACGTACAACCCTAACTGCCCTTCGCCCATGCTGCAAATCGCTCCAGGGCAGAAACCCATATACTAGGGAAGCAGGGAAGCAGGGTTATCAACACAGGCTCTTGGTCCCTGCTCACTTCTGGAATGGAAATAAATATTCAGAAATTTAAATTTCAGCATTCATACTCTGAACATGAAATTTTACTGCAGAATGTTAAATTCAGTTATTTTAGATGTGTTGGCTTCTCTTGATAGTCTTGGTGGGCATCAAATATGCACTTTCCTAAGCTGTCAGTGTCACCTCCTGTCAAATGCTAAATACCTTTGCATATCACCAGATGCAGAGCATTATCAGACACTAAATACTTGTCAACTTACACACACAGTCAAATATGAAAACTGTTGTGCCGATCATAGTCGTCAATATCGCTGCACGCCACCCCAATCTCTTCAGTGGTGCAAGAGTTCAGGGGTTCCAGGTGCTCACACATGGTTTTGTTTCCTTGGAATGGGAGACATTGAAGACTGTGGTGACTTTTTGATATTCGGTTTATTTACACATATATACAACCTGATGGAGAGGCTCACAGCATAAACACCCCAAGGGGGTCTTGCTTCTCCCATAGCCACAGCCTTGGATTCAAACACAGATCAGGCATGGTTCTATCTCTCTGGCTTTCCAGTTTACTCCTTCCTGCTTCTAGCTCCTAGCTCGGTGTTTCCCAACCTTTTTCTGATTGTCGCCCCCTTCCAACCTTGTTTCCTTCCCTCATGGGCATAGTCAAAGGGGGGGGGTAGGGGGCAGCTGCCCCCAATAAGTAAAAATCAATACAAATCTGAGGTTCTGCCCCCTCAACAAAAGCCTGCCCCCTAACAAAAATCCTGGCTATGCCCATTCCCCCATCCTACCAGTAGAAAGGTAGCTATTTAAATGTTTTGTTTGTAAAATAGAACATGTTTTATTTATAATTTTTATATACAAAATACAATTACATAAAATTAAAGGAACATAATGAAATATTGTTGAGGCAGAAAAAACATAGAATCCGGGAGCTGGAAGGGACCCCAAGGGCCATATTTCTAGTGCGACCCCCCCTGCAATGTAGGAAAAAAACATCCATGACAGGTGGCCATCCAACCTCTGCTTAGAAACCTCCAAGGAAGGAAAGTCCAGAACCACCCAAGGGAGATCCATCTTCCACGTATTATAACAAGTAAATAACACTTATTTGACCCCAATTATTTCACACAGAGGGGGAAACCTACAGATACAGTCCAAAAGGCTCACAGGGAGTTCTGTAATATGGGAGAATTTTAAAACGCAAGTGCTCCTCACTGACCTGGTGCAAAAAGATCTTGTCATCCAGAGGAGCCCTGGGCCTAGATAAAACACAATAACCCCCCACACCCTTACCTGGGAGTAAGGCCCACTGAACTCAATGGGCTTTCTTCTGAGTAGACAGTTATTTACTAGATGTACGTCAGCAGCACCAGCGACCCCCACTCGGCTAGGCGTTGGGGGTGGATTTCACCCCAAGCTTTGCAGAGCCAGGTTGATGCTGCCAATGGGCCCTGCGCCCCTTGGTAACATCCGAAGGCCCCGATCCACTAGGCACTGGGGTGGATAAATGTGGCCTGCACCTTGCAGTGTCAGGCCCAGGCTGCCACCGGGCCCAGAACTGGCAGCAACAACAAGCAGCTCCGGTTCATCCAGCCCTATCCATTGTAACCACCCACCACCACAATTTACCTGACCTGGTGGTTCTGGATTGCGGAAAATGAGAGCCTCAGCAATTGCCCTCTCCCGCCAGAAATAAACCAGGACAGCTCCAAGAAAATGCATCTGGCAAAAAGGAGCGCTAGGCCCTGGTGGGCTGCCCCCTTACCTGCTAGTGACTGGCCAAGCAGATAGGCAGCCAAACAAATTTTCTTTAAAAAGTTTTCCCCCTTCACTTTTCACTTTCCTCTGTGGCCCTTTAGCCTTGTGTTGTGGCCCCCCATTTACGAGATTTTCACCTGTGTCCCCCTTGGAATATCCTGCCACCCCACAGGGGGCCATATGGCCCCTGGTTGGGAAGCACTGGGCTAGCTCACACACCTCAACTCTTCTCTTTGTCTTGCTAACTGCTAGACTCGGGGGGTGTGGTGGGGGCGGTACGCCCTGGGTGTCATCCCTGAGGAGGGTGACATCGCCGCATCGCCTCTCTGGGATGCTCACCCCGCCCCCACAGCAGCTCACTCTGCCCCCAGGTACACAGCATGTGTGCCGCTCCAGGTGCTGGAGTAGCTAGCACCGCCTCTTGGGGGGGGGCATCCATTTCTCATCTGGCACAGAGCCACTTCCTTTGTTACCTTAATGACTCATACTTAGACCATTACCAAGAAACTTGTCTGGCTATTCTAGCACTTGAATCCTTTTGGATTCAGAAATACACACACACACACGCACACACACACAGCCACTGTATAGTGCCTAGAAAATACAGTGCATGTCAACAACCAAATACTAAATAAATACCATTATCTGTCATCTGTCAGATAGCAAATAGAATTACATGTCAGCTATTAAATAATGCCAATATCAAATCTTCAAATCAAATGTCATAAGATGACAGGCCGGGAGAGAATGGTGCCTCTCCAGCTGACTGATACTGTGAGTTATTCCCCCAGAAAATAATGCCAATTTGATAGGCAGGTTATTGGATATGGAGGTTTTCTCTGTTCGGCAGCCTGTTGTCTCTCTGCTACAGTTAAACTATCTGTGGATCCCTGCTTCCGAATCAGGGCTAATAAATCTGCATTGCACGTTTTATGCACGACTACCCTAAAGGTAAAAATACAAACTTTGCCAAAATTAGCAACTTACTGAAATTATAGCTTGGGCGAGTAGCTCAGAAAATAATATATGGCATTAATTTTGCTTCTCTTCCTCTTCTCACACGTCCAGCCTCACTAACAGATAGCAACTAAATTATTGCCTTGTGACAAATAGCTGAATCATTTTAATGAATTACTGCAGCTGGGAAGGATCGGGGGTGAATGTAAAAGTGTAAAGTGATAATCTTTTGGCACTTTGAAATACTGCATTATTTGATTAATTTTTTTCCAGGACAATTCACAATTCATGAGGATCTACAAAAAAGGAAATAACCTTCTGTTAATGAAGACTTCAGAGTAATCTCCGCAGAAGCCTTTAAAAGTGTTATAAAACCTTATTGGTTTCATTTCTGTATGCTATCTAGGAAATATATAAATTATATTCCCCCCCTTTTATTCACATTAAAATGGTTTGTGATCCAGGGCTCTTAAGTTTTTGAGAGGCCCATTACTATAAAACCATTCCCTTTCTTTGCTGCCGTATTTATCCTCTCTCTTCTTGCTCTCTTCAAAAAAAAATTGCTCAGGTAATAATTGTAATAGCAGCAACAATTCTGATAACAACTGCTACAACAGGTGACTCTCCTTAGCAGCAGTGATAACAGTAAAAGGCCAGTAAAAGTAGAAGAGCATACTAATAAAAACAAAACGAAAACCCCAAGTGCATCTAGAATGTAATATTTCAGAAAACGGAAGAACTAAGAAAAACAGAGAGAGGGACGAAATGAGAGAAGATTTTTGCTATATTATTTTAGCATATGACTCTGGTTTCAAATTGCCCACCTTCGGGGAAAACTTTCCGCACTGGAATGTCTCACGGAGCCTCAGCATGATGCAGAGGAATTTGTGCTACATTCTACAACCTCTCGCCCAAAGTGCCTCCATCATCTTGTGAGGATTCAGATTCAGTTTATAGCTGAACATTATTATCTCCATTTTGCAGAGGAGAAGCTGAGCCTGGGGCCACCTAGTTTCATGGCAAGGGCCAAACGTGAACTGAGACCTCCTTGTTCACAGTTCAGCCACTACGCAACAGCACAACAGTTTTCATTTAAGTTGTTCAGAAAAGATACCCCTCCCTGAGCAGTAGTGGATAGCAATATATCCATCTTTTTTTGTTACCCACCTGGAAATGAGATCTCTTTAAAAAAAAAAAATTATTGAATTTTTCACAAAAATAATTTATGCAGCACCATATAATATCTATATCTCTCACAGGCATATACAAGTATATCCAAATAAATAAAAAGAAATGTTCTTAGCTTCTTCCATATGCAAATCCCGTATCCTTCTCGTATCTTACATGTCTACTGAGATATGTTATATTCAATTTACATGGCTCAAATATATTTTATACAGGTTATATGTCGCTAAAAAAGAAAAAAGAAAAAAGACCCCTCAAAAACATTTTCCCCCCCTTCTGCTTCCCCCCATACTTCCGCTGTTTTATTTTGTCAAGTACTTCCGCGGTTTACACTTCTTTATTGTATTTTCCATCTGCCGTCTATTTAAACTCTAATGCCTTGAAATAAATTCTGCCATTATTAACAATTCTATTCCATTCATGACCAAATTACACATTATTGTCTCATACTATTTGTACCTTTTGAGCTTTAAAGTTGTTGTATATTCTACTTGAAATTCCAATAAAGAATTGTATTTTCTAAACTATGATTGTTACGTTTCTTTTGTTTTCTCATATTGTATATAGCTTATTCAAGTATATCCTAAATTTGTCCCATTCTTTTCCAAAGTTCTCACCTCCTTGTTGCCGAATTTTTGATGTTAGATTTGCTATCCCCATATATTCGACCATCTTTTGACACCACTCTTCTATAGTAGGGATCCTTTGCTGTCTCCAAACTTGGGCCAGCAGGATCCTTAGAAGTATTTTGAGATCTCTTTTCTGACAAATTTTTGATGGCAAACTTTTGGCCTCCAGAACCCTTCAGCAGGGAACACATTAGGTAGGAAGTGGTTCGGATGAGGAAAAATAATTTTTACTCTTCTCTTGAAAATACAGTTAAGATTATTTTTAAAAGCAACGCTTGTTTTTTAAAAAATAGGAGAGATGAAGAGCCAAATTCTTCTCAGATTTCAAAATTAGGAAACTACCCTTCTTTATTACTTACATCTTGTAATTTATGTGTAAAAGAGAACACTTAAAAAATAATCCAAGACTTTATTATGAAGTTGAAATAATCCAGTAGGAAATATGAAATAAAAAAAACAAAAAGCAAAAAACAAACAAACAAAAAAACGGAAACAAGTGAACAGTGGTACCAGAAAGCCCAAAGCTAAAAACAAACAAACAAACAAACAAACCATAAGGTACATGCTCAATAAATTACACATTGAATTAGACTTCCCCCGCACCCCGGGGCAGCCCCTGAAAATAATGACAACCTATGGGATTAAAGCCACAACTTTATTTATTATGAAGTTGAATTGGGCGTTTATCCTTAGCCCCCCAGCCGGGGTTCTGGGTCCAGTAGGATTGGGAAGTGGGCTATGAAATCAAGCAGAAGCCCACCCCCCTATGTTCGCTGCCGCTGGAAGGGGAGGGCAAACCCTGGGCGTTTGGTCAAGCCTCCCCCTGAGACCCCTTTAACGGGAACCCTGTTATCGCCGCCACAATGGGGGCTGGGGTCACCGCCCCACGCCCCCCCAATCCTGTAAAACAAATTCCGCCCAAGGCCTGCAACCGCCAAAGTTGTGGAATTGCTACGGGAAAGAAACCTGAACAGAAATTCCTTTGGCCCTTACCACCTTGAAAGCGCCTGCGTGCCTGTGTGGCAAAGGTGGCTAAAAACAGTTGAGGGAGTGGGGGGTGGGGAACAAACGGCTGCTTCCCAAACAATTGTGTGTACAAATCCCTCCCCATAATCCCCCTTTGGCAACACCTACATTGGGCGGCTGCTGCATAGGTGGAGTCAATAAATGGGAAGGTGAAGCCAACACAGCTGCCTTGATTCAAAATCGCAACCCCGCAACATACCCCGTTTTGATGTGGGGAACGTTACAGCAAAATACGACCTGATACAGAAAGAGTACAAAACAAATACTATGAATACCAAATAATGCCATATTTCACTGGGACTTGCCATCCCTGTGGTTGGCCTATCAGGTAAGTAACAAATGGCTGCCAAATGGGGGCAAAATCCATAGGTTTAACTGCAGTCTGAGATACCCTCAGGGCTGGCTTACCCATAGGTGCAAGAGGGCAGGGCACCTGGGCGCCGGGCTCTCAGGGGCACCAGGCTGAGAGGCCGGGGCCGAGATTTGGAGTCCGGGGATTGACATGCCAGGCCAGCCAACAGCCGCTGCCGAGCAGAGCCGTCGGAGCCCCACAGACTTTTTTGCTGCGGGCGCTGAGGCAGCTGGCCGGCTCCACCCTCCTGCGCGCCTGGGATTGGCGAGCCATTGAGAGGCCCTCCCAGCGCATGCACGCTGCTCACACGAGACAGCTTCCCTCCCGCTGTGGGGAGCTTCCCACAGCCATGGAAGAGAGTTGCGTGCCCGCCACCCATATGGCCCTCCTGCGCGCCTGGGATTGGCGGGCTGTTGAGAGTGTTGGCAAATGTCCCGCCCAGGGTCAGTTGTGAGACTGCCCCGAACCCGGAACAAAGCCTCCTCCCTCCACGGTGGCCACAGCGGTTCCCCATGGGAGAGAGTTGCAGAATATGTCTCTGCCCGCCAGATACAGAGCTGTGCATAAGAGCGTCTATCTCTGGCTGAAAGTAAAGTACAATAACTCATGTGTGAGAAAGCTGCGCGCCTCACAGGATAAAAACAGACACATGTTACACTGGCCTTGGCTTTTGGCTCAGCATGTACAAATATCCCAACAGAGAGGCCCTCCCAGCGCATGCACACTGCTCACACAAGGCGCGCAGCTTCCCTCCTAAGCCTCTGTGGGGATCGCTCTCCTCCCTCCACCCACAGCGGCATGGGAGAGAGTTGCGTGCCCCCCAAAAGCTCAACAACTCTGAGCTGCCCCCTAAAAAAGCTCAACAGCATGTGCCTCCCCCTCAAAAAATGGGGGCGCTGGGCAGTTTTTCGCACCCCAGCGCCACATATGCTAAAGACGGCCCTGGATACCCTTAATTTATAGGTCAATTTTTCAGAAATGAGAATAAACATTATTGTATGGAACCAAATATTTAAAGAAAAACTTTGAGGGCTTCTTCCAGCCCTGTGATTTGGTCAGATGAACAGCTACTCAGGTCCGGCCCACCCAGGAGGCGAGGTGAAAAAGCTGCTTCGGGTGGCGGGAGGCCCTGAGGCAGCACTTCCCATTTCACCCCAAGTGGCAAAACAGGACAGCCATGTGGCTACTAACAGAAAAAGAGAACACTTTTAATTCACAGCCTAGCAAAGCAAAAAAACCAGTCTGTCTGAAAAACCATCTGGGCTGCTGGAACCGATGCCAACGGAATAAGAATGAACAAGAACTTAGCCAAAGTTTATTAATTAAAAAACAGCAACCTTTTTCTTCAGTGCTGCCTTGTTTACTTTCAACCTGCCCGCATATGTGACTGAAGTGGATTTCGGGCGAGAATTTATGCTATGCGCTCCGCTTTGTGCATTCATGTGTTAGCCCTTTGTTACCTTGCAGGTGCAATTGCTTTTTTGGGGTGACATACATTTTATTAACTTTTGCCACACTGCGATTGCATTGAAGTAATAGCATTTGTGCCCTCGGTGTCACATTCAGTGACAGGCCATCAAGTTGCAATTTACAGCAATGGGCTTCTGCAGAACTTTCTGGGAAGATGGGCCTCTTTTTACTGGGAAAAAGCAAGCATGGCTGTCACTGATGGAAGGGTCCCTGCAATGATTCATGAGCTGCATTCAGTCCGGTGGGCCCTTCAAAGCTATTTCCATTTTTATAGACCCCTTACTCGCCACCCAGCTGGATTTTACATCTCGGTAACTTGGCTCTTTTTTTTTCATGCGTTTCCCCCCTCTAGCAGCCATTCAGTTTCATTGCTCTACCGTAAAACACCCAAATGTTGCACGAAGAGTCTGTAAAACCTACATAGCGGCTGTCAAGAGCAGCTGCGGAAGGAATCGACTGGTGCTGCCAATATTTGAGATACTATGTGAGGGACACAGTTTGTGATAGAATATTTAAAAGGTTGCTATGAATGCATTTGAGATTTTAAACCACTCTGTGCCGAAGCTCAGGTCAGGGCCACAAGGGAAAAGAAAACCATTATAAATTGTATTTCAGCTTGTGTGGGCACAGGCTCACTTTTCAGATGCATGCTGAAATCATAAATGTATGCCATAAGGTATCTGATCTCTCTTCCTCCAGCCTCCAAGCATATTCCTTTGGAATAGAGGGATATATTGTGCTCATTTCCTTGGTTGATGTGCTTCCTTTGGCATCTGGTTGGCCACAGACTGCTGGAGAAGACAAGCCTTTGCTCTAAACCAGCAGGGCTCTACCAGATGGATAGAAGTCTGTCCCCCAGTAGGAACGGATACCGTGTCAGATTAATTCCCCAATCATTTGTGGTTCCTAAAGGAAGAACTCCCGGGACATGGAATGAGATGCACACTGGATACATGTGTCCCCAAGTAAGCATGGTAACCATGTGTGCTCTGAGTTTTCTCTAAGGAAAGTCAGGGCCAGGATCCAAAGAACTCCACAAAATTTGAACATGTAGCAAATAATTCCTTCTGATCCATCTTCATTCTCTGTCACTAATCGTGTCCTCCCTTAAAGAGGGCACGTGTTGCGGTGAGACCTGGCAACCAAACCCTTGTGTTGTGGGTGGGGATGATTGGACAGCCACAACACCCTATTGGTAGGTCCCTTGATCCTGGGTTTAATCAGGCCAATGGGATGCAAGCTAGATGGATCAAGGGACCTACAGACACCCATGCACGTGTCCCTGAGCTTTCTATTTCGGCTCATGCATCGGAACACCTGCCCACCTCTCCCTACTTTTAGGGTTTGTGCACTTGACCTTGCTATGCCGTCGTGTGTCATCTGTTGTTGGGACAGGGGCACGGCAGGAATTTTCCCACTTGGCTGATTGGCTGTTGCCATTTGGGTTTCGCCTGCCGCGTAGCAAATCGTCACAACTTGTAAGGTTGCGGATAGGCTCTGGTTCAGGTGATAGGGATGGGGGAACGCTCTCGCCATCCCTATGTGAAGGGTATTCCGTTAAAGGAATCCAGGGACTCAATGGTTTGGTCAACCCTGAGAGGGGTTGTGCCCGTGCCTGAGTCCAGGGGGACATCTGGGTTGTGGACATAGCATGTCCCCGGCTTTCTGCCTATCTGGGTGTTCACCCTAGGCTGGTGCCCTGGGTCAGCGCTACCTGCAACGGAGCAGGGAGCTAGTCGAACCAGAGCCTATGCGACCACTTACTTGCTATAATCAATAAAGTTGTGGCCTAAATTCTGCCAAAAAAAAACCAAACCAAAATTTGAGTCTTGCCTGAATTTATTTAAGGGGGAGGTTTAAAGATCTGAACGCGCAACTGGCGTGAAAGGAATGATCACCTCTCTAACCCTGAGAGACAGCACATATTCTGCCTAGGAGAGCTATTATTTGGTCACATGTGCTCTTATTAGTTGCTTTTTGTCAAATGTATCATATATCATAGGGACCCAGGTGGCGCTGTGGGTTAAACCACAGAGTCTAGGGCTTGCTGATCAGAAGGTCGGCGGTTCGAATCCCTGCCACGGGGTGAGCTCCCGTTGCTCGGTCCCAGCTCCTGCCCACCTAGCAGTTCGAAAGCACCAAAGTGCAAGTAGATAAATAGGGACGCTCCAGCGGGAAGGTAAACGGCATTTCCGTGCGCTGCTCTGGTTCGCCAGAAGTGGCTTTGTCATGCTGGCCACATGACCCGGAAGCTGTCTGCGGACAAACGCCGGCTCCCTCGGCCTATAGAGCGAGATGAGCGCCGCAACCCCAGAGTCGGACACGACTGGACCTGATGGTCAGGGGTCCCTTTACCTTTACCTTTTTATCATATATCATGCTAATACACTTACATAATCCTATCAATTTGTGAACTCATCTTGACAAGCAACGCATGGATTTGTCTCTGTTCCACTGGAAACTAAAGAACTAAATCAGTGGCTACTTCAAATGGACTAAGGAACAAAATACAGTGGATTTTACCCTCTCTGCCTACCTGTGTATCCCTGTATTATAGACCTACACACGTATGTTTTCTACTGGAAGGCAAACAACTTGTTTCCAAGATGCAATTTTAAATGGGAATTTTTCAGTGGGATTCTATTGCAATCCTTTTATAGCGTCTGGTTTGGCCCTAAGATTGAAAGGGGTTTGTGAGGCCCAAAGCAGGAAAGCTCTTTGCATTCTCAAAGATCCCCAAGTTTCTCTGTGGGTGCTGGAGGCCACATTTCTGCACAGCTGACCTTTCTAGTGTACAGTGACCCCTTATTCCATGCCAAGCATTGCCTTCCCCCCTTGTGTTCCGTCACCGCAGTGTCCCATCACAAGCTGTTGGCTACCTGGAGAAAGTATCGCCTGAGTCATGGTCTCACTCTGTGGAACTTTTCTGCTACTTTGTGTCACAGGCAGGATTTGCCTGGGTGGGCAGAGACTGTCGGCATCCTTCGGGGGTCGGGAAGCCAGCTGGCTGGATCATGCTCTTCCAGCCGCGTCGATTCCCCGATCTCTGGTGTGACGTAAATCAGCAACTCAGACTTCAAAGCCTGAGCACACTTCTTTGCAGAGCCAATGGCGCAAACAGAATAGGCGTGAGGCTTGTGGAAATATACTATTCAAGCTACGGATTTATTACTCATGAATCATAAAGAAACATGTCGTCCCTCTCTGTCTGCTCCGAGAGGGAATCTCCAAAGCAAAAGCTATACACAACAGAAGTTCCCAGCAATCTGTCCTGGTGTGTAAACAGACACGTGACACACAACTGTTCCATGTCTGCAACTTAAGGTGGAATGGAATTTTCCCAACAGAGACAACTTGCCTTTTGTTGGCTATGAGAGTCAGCTGTGGATACTGGCCTGCCCAGCACACCTGCCAAATCCAAAACCTTTCCAGTCTTGAAGGGTGGCTGTGGCGAGGGGAACAGAACTATGCCAGCTCAAAGGTTGGTGTGTGTTCCCTCCCTTGTGGGGGAACCAGAGGTCTTTGGATCCTCCAAAGTCTCCCGCAATCCTTTCCAACATGGCCCCAATACATCCCTTTCCCCGTCACCACCACCAACAGAGGAGGGAAGGCCACTAAAGAGGCTTCAGCTACAATGAGGAAGTATTGGTGGGTGAATATCCTTTTCCATGTGTGGAGGGGAGGAGGCTCATAATAGCCTATGGCTCCTGGGGTGCCCTGAAACTGGTTGTAGAATGTTCTTAGCTTTTGTGGTTTCATTGAAAGCATTCTTATGATCCATGTCAATTGTTATGGTGTTTTGTTACACTGTAAGTTGATCTAGGTGTAATAATAATAATAATAATAATAATAATAATAATAATAATAATTTTTATTTGTATCCCACCCTCCCCAGCCAAGGCCGGGCTCAGAGCAGCTAACATCATAAAAACAACACAATATGCATAAAAACAGACATCAATTAATTAAAATACATCTTAAAATTAATTCAGACAAGTTAAAATCTGGGCAGGTGGCAATTATCAGGTTGGAATTGAGAGTGGTTAATACTTGCCAGGGCCAACTGTTTCCACTGATCATACAAGGACCTGTGAGCGGGTTGTTTTATACAAAGGAAAGTAAGTCAAACTGCATCAGGCCCAAAGGCCTGGCGGAAGAGCTCCATCTTGCAGGCCCTACGGAAATATGTCAATAGAGAATTATATATATAATATTTTGCAGGTAATATTTCTATGCATACACATCAGTTTTTATACAGTGGTACCACGGGTTACATATGGTTCAGGTTACATACGCTTCAGGTTGCAAACTCCACTAACCCAGAAATAACGCTTCAGGTTAAGAACTTTGCTTCAGGATAAGAACAGAAATCGTGCTCTGGCGGCGCAGCGGGAGGCCCCATTAGCTAAAGTGGTGCTTCAGGTTAAGAACAGTTTCAGGTTAAGAACGGACCTCCAGAATGAATTAAGTACATAACCAGAGGTACCATTGTATATCGATCCTATAAGATCTGCCAGGGTTGCAGCAGTACCTTTCTACCCCTGAACTTCACCTAAAAGGTCATTCTTTCATCATGGAAAAAAAATAACTTTTTTTTTTGCTAACAGTTTTGTGAAACGCAGGCTGCAAAATAGTAACAATTCATTTTAACATTAATGTGGGACACCCCAGTAATTTTGGACAATTTAATGACAGCCATTGTCGTATTTACTAAATATCCCTAGGTATGGCAGGGCAGCACTTGAATATTATGGAGCCATTTCTTCATCCACCATCCTGTAATTTTTGATATTACCATCATTTCCTCTCTTTTTTCACTCAAATTCCCTACCATTTTCTTGCCACTTATTTATCAGACAGCTGGTTCTTCCAGAGGTAATGCAGTGTGACAGCAACCAGCAGCTCACAAGCGAAGTGATAATAGCGGAACAACTTCAAAAGAATCAGAAGGTTGGTCATCCCCTTATCTGACCATCTTTAGTTTGGAAATTGAGTTTGGAAGGCTTCCTAAAAGACTATCTTATAACAGTTGTGGTAAGCCTCACATTTTCAGCTGTGTTTGGACAAGTTCCTTCAGAAGAAAAAGTAGGCATTCTTTGTTCTTATTCCACCTGAATATTGGTGAAGAAAGCTGTGAAGAAACTTATTCTTGCTTCTCTGAGGGGAACTGGTGGTCGTGAGAACTGGGAACAGGTAGGATTTAAGAGGTATGGCGGTGGGTGGAGGAGGAGGCACTGAGGAATGTTTTTCTAATGAAAATTGGCCCCCCAGCTGCTTTCTTACCAATCAGTATGAAAATATACAGGACCCCTTCAACTCTTCCCTGCAGGAGTGATTTTGATTAACCCCACACAGCTCAAACCTTGCAGTAGCATTTCGGTTAACAAAAGAGTGACAGAGTCGGAAGACCTCTTGTTGGTCAACTAATCCATCTCAACCCTGTGGGATGGAGGTAATTCAAAGCTAGAGCACCATGAAGAACATCTTCTTGAAGATCTCTAGTGAGGTAATTTTTCCCATTATTGAACTGCTCGTACTGTTAGAAAGTTAAAAAGAAATCAGTGCTCCTGTAACCCGAGCCCATTATTAGATCTGGTCCTGCTGTTTGGGGAAGCAGAGAATAAATCTTTGCTGCTTTCTATGTGGCAATCGTTTATGTATTTTAAGAGTGCTACCATGTCCTCATCTGGTCCCATCACCTCCTGGCTAACAGAAAGGGAAGAAAAGGAGGCAGTGAGAGATTTTACTTTCTTGGGCTCCATGATCACGGCAGATGGTGACAGCAGTCATGAAATTAAAAGATGCCTGCTTCTTGGGAGAAAAGCGATGACAAACCTAGACAGCATCTTAAAAAGCAGAGACATCACCTTGCCAACAAAGGTCCGTATAGTTAAAGCTATGGTTTTCCCAGTAGTGATGTATGGAAGTGAGAGCTGGACCATAAAGAAGGCTGATTGCTGAAGAATTGATGCTTTTGAATTATGGTGCTGGAGGAGACTCTTGAGAGTCCCATGGACTGCAAGAAGATCAAACCTATCCATTCTGAAGGAAATCAGCCCCTGAGTGCTCACTGGAAGGACAAGATCCTGAAGCTGAGGCTCCAATACTTTGGCCACCTCATGAGAAGAGAAGACTCCCTGGGAAAGACCCTGATGAAAGATTGAGGGCACAAGGAGAAGGGGGCGACATAGGACGAGAGGGTTGGACAGTGTTCTTGAAGCTACCAACGTGAGTCTGTGGAAGGCAGTGGAAGACAGGAGTGCCTGACATGCTCTGGTCCATGGGGTCACGCAGAGTCGGACGCGGCTAAATGACTAAACAACAACACCAACAACAACCATGTCCTCTCCCAACCCCACAGCCAATTTTCTCTTATCCAGGCAAAGCATAGCCATTTTTTTTCAACCTTTCCTCATTGGGCTTGACCATCTTCATTGCCACCCCCCAATACATGCTCTAGTTTGTTTGCATCCTTCGACACCTACGACTGGACATAGTCCAGCTGAGGTTTGAATAATAAAGAATAAAATGGAACTATTATTTCTTATGACTTGGAAACTATGGTTATATTAATGCAGCCTAAAATCACATGAGCATTTTTGCACCTGCATCACATTGCTGACTTTTGAGCAGCTTAGTGACAGCTACAATTCCAAGATCCTTTTCACAAGTACTACTACCAGGCTAGATGTACCCCACCCTATTCCTATACATTTAAAAAAAAAAGTTGGTATTTTTGCTTTGCCTAAATGCATTTTCTAAATTTCAGCTCAGTTCTCCATTTCATCAAGGTCATTCTGATTGTTTTTCCTGCCTTCTGAAGTATTGGCTACCCATCCTAGTTTTGTGTCATCCCCAAATTTGATATGGCAAGTTTTCCATCCAGCTGCGAATATACCTGTAGATGTTTTCATCTAACCCTCATTGAACCAGTCTGCTCTCCAAATTGCCATGGGAGAGTCTGTCAAATGCTTTGCTGAATTAATGACAAACCATTTCCACAACCTGCTAAAGAGAGATGATTCATTTGCACGAAAAGCTGTGTAGGCCAGAATTATCTCCTTTCTACAACCATTTTACTCTTTGAAAACAAAGAGTAAGGTTACTGTAACTTTGGTACAGTATGCTGATGACAACGTAGTGTGTGCACACTCAGAGGCTGACCTCCAAACCATCCTAAATATCTTCACTGAAACTTACGAAAAGATTGGCCTATTGGACTGGTCATGTTGTTTGGATGCCTGATTATTGTCTTCCAAAGCAACTACTCTATTCCGAACTTAAAAATGGAAAGCATAATGCTGGGCGTCAACAAAAGAGGTTTAAAGACTCTCTGAAGGAAAATCCAAAAGAAATGTAGTATAAACAATCAGGAAACGCTGGCCTGCGAATGCTCCAGTTGGAGAACAGCCTTTACCAACAGTGTCATGGACTTTGAAGACACTTGAACTGAGGATGACTGGGAGAAACGTTTTAAGAGGGAGGCATGTTTCCCAGGGGCGGAGGAAGCCGCCCGGCTACCTGGGGCAGCAAACCCGAAAGCACCCGGGGGGCGTGGTTTCGCTCCCAGCACGCATGTGCAGCATGCGGATGACGCATGTGTTGGATGCATGCTGCGCATGTGTGCTGGGAGGGGTGCACTGGCGGTGGGTGAGCCCAGGCGGGGCAGCCTCGCTCTGCAGCTTGCTCGGGGCCCACTGGCGGCGCGCAGTGCTCCATAGTGGCGTGCTGCCAGCGGGCGAGCCCTGAGCAAGCCGTCCGTGGCTGGCCCTTCGGCAGTGCGCCACTCCCAGTGCGCAGGCGCAGCGTACGATGCATGCGTTGTACTCACGCTGCGCCTGCGCATTGGGCACGGCGCACTGCCGGCGGGAGAGCCCGGGATGGGCTTGCTCGGGGCCCACCGGCGGTGCACTGCTGGCGGGTGAGCCCCAAGTAAGCCCCTCCTGGCAGAGGCAAGCCAGGGAGAGGCGCCCAGAGTGTCACCCTCTCCAGGGTGGTACACAGGGCTCCCCGCCCCCTTCGCCCCCTCCCTACGCCACTGGGCAAACCCTCACCATGATCAACTCCCACCTGGGAATCTATGCCCCCACTGTGGGAGGACGTGTGGATCCAGAACTGGACTCCACAGTCACAGACTCACTGTTAAGACCAGGTTCACGGAAGGCAATCTTCCTCAGCTATGAGTGATCGCCAAAGAAGAAGGAATATATGGCAAGAGGTGCATCTATTTGGGGGGCGGCGAAGTGGCCTCGATTGCAGCCTTAGTTAAAATGAGGGTGAGACTTGAAGGATATGAATCCCCAGCCAGTGTAGTCAGGGAGGGTGGGAGTTGGAGCCCAGCACTATCTGGAGGGCACCATGTTGCCTATCCCTGATATACTGTCCCTCAAACAATGTTTTCTTTGCTACCTTCCAGCTCTGTAAGGTTATTGTGCTTATAATAGCAGTTAGTCATGGGGAATAGCAGTCATTATTGTCAGCCTAACAGTCAGCAATAACCTACACCTTTTAAAAATGTGCCTTATCACAGCAAACAGGGTGAGATCCCTTTGGATTTGACTGTCTCGAATGTACAATACTGCAGGCAATAGCTGAGCAGAATCACTGCCTCTTTAGCTTTGGTGAAATCAAGCTGCTCTGAAACTTCCTGGGAGCGTTTTTAGAAACAGGACGGGTGCTGCTGGCTCAGCCATTCCTTTTCTTTTTTTATGAAGCTTAGTGCAGCTGAGCATCTTGCAAAAATCCAAACCCCCATCCCTTTGCTGTCGTGAACTGAATGCTTGCTTTTCTAAGCACAATGCCGGAATTATAAATAGCCACAAAATATCATTTTTATGTAATGAGAGGTAATGAGGAAAGTGTCATGGATAATAATAAAGTCAAGAATATAGTAGTTGTTTTAAAAGGAAAAGGAAATACTTTTATTTTCTATGAGATAATACCCTGGGCCTCCCCTTATTAGTCATCACTTCTTTTTTAAAAAAAATCAAGTCATTTTTGTAAATAATGGCATTGGTCACAAATGCTACCTGAAAGAAAAACGGAAATTATGACAGCAAAGCCAAACGGGTCAGCAGTAGGTTCACTTATTTGATGCAGAGGAGGAACAGCTGTTAAATGGTTCTTTACCAGCAACCCAAGCACCGCTTTAATGAACAGCAGAAAACATGCCAGCCCTCACAAATGAGCCAGTCAAAAGCCATTTCCCTCCGCCGGCTCTGAAATGGCGTTGCTCGCCTCCAAAAGGTGGGCTGCTGCCCCAGCAATCTCTCACCATCTGCTCTGGAGAGGTGTCAGTTTAGCTGTTATTTAATGCCAGCAATGACTGAGGAGATATACAGAGGAAAAGTTCAGAGAGAGAAAAAAATCTCCCTTTTGTTTTGGGAGGGGTATTTTAGGATGCTGTTTGTTTTATCCTTTTTTTAAAAATGTGCACACGGAGCAACTAATGCATTTTTCCATGTATAACACGCCCCCGTGTGTGGGAATACGTTTCAGGGTTTTCCCGCGCGATAGCCGCTTTGCTAATCCTTCCGCGCAACGCGCAGAAGGAAAGAAGATCCGGCCGGAGATTGGAGCCTGGATCCCTCCGCGCCTCCCCGAAAGCGCGCCAGGAAGCCTCCTGGTAACGGTCACAAGGCTGGTTTCCCGCCCGGAAACACTCGTTATTGCTGTATTATTATTGGTTGATGCTTGTTTGATGACGCTGTATAATTTGCCAATAAATTGCCCCTGCTTCTGTTAGATCGGCGACAGAGCCGCAGAACGACAGAGAGCTCGCTCAAATTGAGTGCACTTGAAACCACCGACTGCAGTCTCGTTTATTTGGCGTCCTTCTGTTTCTTCGGCCACACCTTTTGCTTTGCTTCTTGCTGCCTATCCTATCCTCTTCAGACCTTCTGCAACTCCCAAAACTCCTCACGACCTTCAACCTTCATAACCAGCGAACCTTCATAACCAGCCGGAGCAGGCTCTCAGGCGACTGGTTATCCCAGCAACTGGTTATCCCGACACCCGTGTATAAGGGACGCCTATTTTTTGGGACTTACAAATTAAGGAAACGAGGAGAGATTGCCCAGAGTTGTTAAACTTTTTTGAGGGGGGGTTGCCCATAGTGGTGGAGCCTTTGGGGGTGGCAGAATTGTGGAGCTTTTGGGGGGTGGGATTGCCGCCAGTCGCTAACCCGCCTGACCACCGCTGCCAATTTCATGCCTCGCCCAAGCCACCAATCGTCTGTCCGCTTGCCGCCGGCAGCCGCCAATCACCCGCCCAATCGCCGCTCACAACCTCCTGCTCGCGGCTGCCACCAATCGCCCGTCCCACTTCTGCACTATCCGTGTATAGGATGACCCCAATTTTAATAATTTTTTAATTAAAAAGCATAGTCTTATACACGAAAAAATACGGTATTTGTTTTCTTCTTTTCTCTCTCTTTCCTTTCTGAAACCTCACATAAATAGCTTCTCTTTTTATGAAGCTCTGTAGTACTTTGGCCACCTCATGGGAAGAGAAGACTCCCTGGAAAAGACCCTGATGTTGGGAAAGATGGAGGGCACAAGGAGAAGGGGATGACAGAGGATGAGATGGTTGGACAGTGTTCTCGAAGCGACTGGCATGAGTTTGGCCAAACTGCGGGAGGCAGTGGAGGATAGGGGTGCCTGGCGTGCTCTGGTCCATGGGTCACGAAGAGTCGGACACGACTGAACGACTGAACAACAAAAATTCTATGCTGGCATGCCATCCAACTGTCCCGTTGTGAGGAACATCCCAGATAGACAGAAGCTGCCCCGGCTTCTTATCCCAGTCCCAGATGTCCCAGTTTGGTTCCTGTGCTATGGTGACAGAGCCGGGTGAGATGCAAGTCAGAGTTTAGGTGTGTAGTTAACAGGTATGAGGGGGCGAGGGGGGCGGTGGGTGAGCAAGCAAGGGAGGGAGGGGGGCAAGCAACAGGGGTGGTGGGATGGAGGGGTGCCCCCATGTGTGTGTGGATGGGAAATTGTTTTTGATTCAAATCAAACCTGTATTGTAATTCTGTTTTTCCTACCAATTCTACACATGGATGGAATCTTGTGGCTTAAACAAAAATAGATAGCAATGGTAATACAGTGGTACCTCTGGTTACATACTTAATACATTCCGGAGGTCCGTTCTTAACCTGAAACTGTTCTTAACCTGAAGCACCACTTTAGCTAATGGGGCCTCCCGCTGCCACTGCGCCGCCAGAGCACGATTTCTGTTCTTATCTGAAGCAAAGTTATTATATTAAAAGTGCATAAAATGTCCATCCATCAACCTTTTATTGGCATCAAGCAGATCAAGCTATCTCCCAGCAGGATTCGGACAGCCCTGCAGTGGATCCAAGTATGCTTACAACTGATTTAATCGACTTTTTACACCCTCCCCTTAACTCTTTGGCCAACTCACGGGATACGCCCACCACCGGTCCATCTAAGCAATTTCAAAGTGAATTGCTCTCATCTTCATATGCCTCGATGCCAGAACTGGAGGCTTCAAGCCCATTACGAGGCCACGAGCCGCAACACCTGTTAAACTCTAAACCTCTAAAAACTCCATCTCAAGATACAGTTGCTGATCTTCTACCTCTTCTACCTCTACAATCTACACTGTCTGGTGAAGTGTCACCTATTAAAGCAAATGCTGAATACCCTGACACCTCTCAGTATAGAGGACCCCTGCCATATCAACTTGGTGGCCCTCCAAAGTTACCACAGCTTTTTGCCCAGCAACCCAAGGCCAGTCGGATCCCTTGTACGGGGCAGAGCGAGGAAGACCCCCTGATAATGCATAAAATGTGTGAAATGCTTTAAAATATATATGAGAGTTTAAAGTGCTATGAACAAAATAAAATAAAAAATTCCTTCCAGTAGCACCTTAGAGACCAACTAAGTTTGTTCTTGGTATGAGCTTTCGTGTGCATGCACACTTCTTCAGATATGAAATATGTGAATAAGATAATATCTTATAATAATATCTTATAATATCAGAATAAGATAAGGGTTATGAAATTATCAATCACAACTCCTACCAAGATGATATTTAATCTAGGGTAAGAGCGGTATGTAATCTGGTGAACCGGGTTCGCTTCCCCGCTCCTCCACATGCATCTGGGTGACCTTGGGCTATCACTTCTCAAGTCTCTCAGCCCCCTCACCCACAGAGTGTTTGTTGTGGGGGAGGAAGGGAAAGGAGATAGCCGCTTTGAGACTCCTTCGGGTAGTGATAAAGCGGGGTATCAAATCCAAACTCTCCTTCTCCTCCATCCACTAGTTTGTTGTACGTATTGGTTGATTCAAAATCATAACTTAATTCAATTTTATTTTTCAAACAATTGCCCTGTCCTGGTCCTGGCAAATATTTTTATTTTACTTTTAAAAAATATATTCAATTATATACCTCCTTCAACCACAGTTTACTGTATAAAGACACAAAAATACATAACAATAACAAACAAACCACAACAAGGCTGGTGACTGCAGCACTGCTCTCTTGGGAGGGGAGATGGGCTCTAAATACAGTGGTACCTCGGGTTACAGACGCTCCAGGTTACAGACTCTGCTAACCCAGAAATAGTACCTCGGGTTAAGAACTTTGCTTCAGGATGAGAACAGAAATCATGTGCTGGTGGCACGGCGGCAGCGGGAGTGGTGCTTCAGGTTAAGAACAGTTTCAGGTTAAGAATGGACCTTCAGAACGAATTGCGTTCTTAACCTGAGGTACCTCTGTATAAAAGAAACTTAGTCTGACAAAGTTTGGAGGTGGACTGAGGCCTTATGAGCTCAAGGAATAAAAACTGGTAAAAGGCCAAACATCTGGCCAGGAGATGTGTCTTCTTCTGTGGCTTCTCACCTTCTCATTTTACCTTTCCTGTGAACTTAAATGTTGCTCTTTCTGAACTGCAAAAAGTAAAAACAAAATAAAAAATTCCTTCCAGTAGCATCTTAGAGACCAACTAAGTTTGTTCTTGGTATGAGCTTTCGTGTGCATGCACACTTCTTCAGATACATGCACACGAAAGCTCATACCAAGAACAAACTTAGTTGGTCTCTAAGATGCTACTGGAAGGAATTTTTTTTATTTTTAAATTTGTTTTGAGTATGGCAGACCAACACGGCTACCTACCTGTAACTGAGAAAAGTAAGTTTTAAGCACTGACTAACATTTAATTACTTAACTCATAATTGATGGTGTCTCATTTCCCCCCAATATTGGGCTGTTAGGATTCTAGCGCCCATTAATTCCTGGTAAAATAATTTGACCTACTGACCCTCTTAGCTAAAAGCTTAGCAATGCTATAATATCATCCAGAGGGCACCTATGTTGGGGCATTCTGCTTTGGATGGAATCCAATTAATTCACCTTTCTATTATCCTGACATTATCCGGCATCTGCATGCCATTCTTATTTGTTGTAGAAATAGTCAAGGGTCTACCAAACTTAACATAATATCCCTATCATAATTTCTACCCTGGCATCCAGGTTTATGCCTTTAAACTTCTTGATAACCATGGACTTGATAACCAGCCTCATATGAAAAACACATGTAAGTCTATTTAATGGTTAAAACCATAGAGGAAGCTGTCCTGCCAGGATTAGCTCACATTGGGCGAGACTAGGTATTCATGACTTTGTTCTTTAGTCTACCTGAGAAGCTCAGCATGTGAAGAGGATTGAGCTGGTCCACTTTGGAACTAAGCTAAGTTTTACTGCCTGTGCAAATTTTCTGACTGATGTTTGGAAAATCACATGACCCTGACCCTTGAATAGGGCTGCCATATATCTGGAATTTCCCCAAAGCTGGGATTTGTCCATCGAAAATGGTGTCCAGGTGGAATTTTCGGATATCATTTAAAGTGTCCGGGGAAACCTGGGAGTATCAGAAGTGTGATTTTTTTAGCGAATTTCCTAAAATATGGCTAAAAAACTAGATTTTCCAGAACAAAACAAAACAAAACAAAAACTCAACAACTTTGGCCAAAAAACAAACAAAAAAACAAAAAAAGATTGTCACTTTTTGAAATATGGCAACCCCACCTTTGAAGAGTTTGTAAGTAAACCATTTTAAAACTTCCCATATGTTTGTTCTTTTCCTATGCCGAAGTAAGAAGTTTTGGGCCTACAGTATTTTAAAGGTCTAATCACCTATATTTCCACACTTTCCTTTGCTGCATGTTTGGAGGGGGGAGAGCTGGGCATTGCTTTGTCACAGCATGTTAGTTCATTATTTCCACTAAGGATTTCCAGGCTGATGCTCACTTGAAGCTTTATATTCTTCCCCATTGAGATTACATGAATCTGTTTTCATTTCTCTCAGCGCTTGCATTTCCCTTTTCTTTGTTCTTCCCTATCTATTTCACACTGTTTGCTTATGTTTGTTTTTTATTCCTGTCTGAAGCAGCCTCACATATTCGGCAGTGACCCGTAGCTACAAATAACTAGACTGCAGCTGCCCTGCAAGGATTCAATCAATCATCTGGCTTCTTCCCTTAACCCAAGAGTTGGATTCTTACCTTTTATTAAACTGGCATTCTCTTGCTTGCATGTTATCCTTTCTGTCACTGAAGACTGAGAAGAGCCTTATGGGACACGGAGTAGATGTGTCAGAGATTCCAGCAAAGTACCTTGACAACTAATCAGAACTGGTTTTCTCTGCCCCTGGGTGCAAGACAAGAGTCCCTCACTAGGGAAAGGCCGGGCCACATTCTGTCATCTGCAGTTGCTGACTTGGATTGCTCTGTGAAGCAAAGCAAAAGTTGATGCACCAAGAGATCTAATGATGTGACCTAGCATGTTTTTCCAGGCAGAGATGTCTATATGCTCTATTTATATTTTTATTTGCCCCTTCTAGCTTAGTTGCAATCCATTGGGCAGTTTTTCAGACCTCCCTACTTCCTCTGCAGGAATGTTTTAAAAAATAATTTGTTTTATCTTCCTTCACATCTTCACATCTTTCCACGGATCATCATCAAATCACCTGATTAACTATGTAGCAATGTGATTGCTTCCTGATAACTATTTGGGCTGCCTATAAATGGATCTTTTAATGTGCATTCAGGATGATTTGTGATCTTGGTGTCATACACTCTCCCACATTCAAGATAATTTGCAACCTTAAAACTTTGGGGTATCCCATGACATCATTAATCATCTGTGCCTGGCCCATAGCTTCCTATGGAAATCCTGTAAATTTTCAAACGGCAAATGTTCTGGTTTTTACTGGGGGGAGGGCTGCCGAATGAAAGTACAGTAGCCACTTCCACATACTTCCTGTTGATGTCGATTCGAGCATTCCCGTTGGTTTTGTGTGGAAATAAGGGGAGGTTTAGCACAGCAATCTCAGCATGAACATTGAAAGTGAAAGTCTGCTGGTGTCATAGCACAAACAACATTTAAAGTGAAAGTCTGCTGAGGAGCCGAGGTGATCCTTCCATTCCTAATTTCATCATAGCACAAACATGTTGTTGTTGTTGTTTACATTTTTTTACCAGAAGTACACATTATGTATGGTATGCTATGTATTGAAGTTTTCACTCAGGTCTACGTCAGTTAAATTAGGCGGGAAACCCTGGGCTGTTGTTATTACAATGTTGTCAGCCGGCTGCCTATAAAAGCAGGCCGGCTGAGCTGTTTGTGTTCAGTTCAGTTCCAGCTTACTATAAAGAACTTCTTGGAGAAATATCTGTGTTGTCTGCTATGTCCACCCACTACTTAATAATGTACACATTAGTACACATTATGTACTAACTTAAAATGCAGCAAGATTGTTCTTATTCTCAATTCGGATCGAAGCTGGTTTTGGGGAAAACACATTGAAACACAGTACCGGTATTTCACAAGAAACAGCAGAATAGAGATGAGTTGTGGCTAACCTTGACCAGCGGTGGGAGCATACTAGATGCCAAGGACACAGGAGTGGCTACAGAGACCCCATTTCAGGAATGTGACCATAAGCAACAAAGAGTGGGCTCTCTTCCTCAGTTGCACTCAAGGAAAATGCATAGATGTGTAGCTCTTTAAACTAGGGCTGGGGAACCTGGGGTTCTCAAGCTGCTGTTGCTATCACACTTCCCCGCTAGACTTGATAATGGACTGGATGAGAGCCAACAAACTGAAACTCAATCTAAATAAGGCTGAGGCACTGTTAGTGGGTGGTTCCCTAGATTGGATGGCTGGGATGTTGCCTGCTCAAGATGGGGTTTACACTTCCTCTGAAGGAGCAAGTTCGTAGCTTGGGGGTACTGCTGGATCCTTTGCTGTGACTTGAGGCTCAGGTGGCCCAGCTTTGGCTGGTGGCCCAGTTGACCCTTAGCTGGACAGGGATAGCCTAACTACTGTCGTCTGTGCTCTGGTAACCTCAAGGTTAGGATACTGTGATGTGTTATACATAGGGCTGCCTCTGAAGATGGTTCAGAAACTTCAGCTAGAGCAGAATTCAGCAGACGGGTTTCTCACCAGGGCAAGACGGTTTGAGCATATTACACTGATCCTGGTCCGACTGCACTGGCTACCAGTAGCAACATGAGAACAGGTCTTTTCTGCAGTGGCTCCCTGTTTGTGGAATGCACTCCCCAGGGAGGTTTGCCTAGGGCCTACATTATACACATTTAGGCACCAGGCAAAAAAGTTCTTCTTCAAAACCAGGCCTTGGGCTGATTGACATCCAATCAGTGGCGTATGGCACTGCTTTGCCGCCCGGAGCGGCAAACGTGGGGGCACAGCCCGGGGGGCAGGGTGCCGCTCCATAGCGTTGTGATGTCACAACGCATGTGTGCTACAGAGCGCAGTCTGTCCAGGTTGCCGCACATGCGTCATCCCGTCCGTGCGGCGGCTGCTCGCGCATCAACTCATAAGGCTGCAGCCGCTGCGTGGAAGGGGTACCAGGCAGCGGCTTGGGAATCGTGGGGGGTGACGCCGAGAGTCACCCCCCTCCAGGGAGTAACCACAGGGCGCTCCACCCCCAACACCCCCTCCTTGCTCCACCCCTGCATCCAATGCCCTTTTAAAATGTGTTGGGGTGGGGCTCTTGGATTGTTTTTGTTTTTGTTTTCATTTTGATTGTATATTTTGTGATTTTATATTGTGATTTTATATTGTGAACTGCCCAGAGACCTGCAGGCAGTGTTCCAAACTCCCATTGTTCTAGGCACATTTGTGACAGGGAATTTCATTAGTGCAAGTAGTTTCTGAGATCTAGGCCTAAGATTTCAGGTGAAAACTGCAGAGTTCCAGCTACTCTCTGAAGTCTTAAGACTATTAGCGGGGAGGGCAGGGGAAGGACTGGACCATGTGAAAAATGAACATAATATTTTAGCTGCAGTTCATACATTTTCAACTTTGTATTCTTGTTCATTCCGTTGTCGCGCCCATAACCTAGGTTTAAGGTGCCATTTAGCTCCTAGCTTTCATATCTCAATTTCTAACACAGCCTGCAGGTACAAGGTTCGCTAGCCCTGCTTTAAAACAATCCAAGTTTAATTTAAAATTTAGATGCAAAGCTTCTTGCTTTCCTTTCGTTTTGCTTATTCCGCAAGATGTAATAAGTAAATAAGGGGGGGGGGACGACCCATGTAGGGTAGCTTAGCTGATTCAGTTTCTTTGATTCCCACAGCCCTAAAGCCTTTGACAGAAAACACTAGCAATATGAACAATAAAAGGCAACAATCCTTGTAGATGTGGGCACTAATACTAAATTGAAGAAAGCTGAAACAACTGTTATTGAATTTTGGTTGCTTTCCGGTAAATTTTTAATTCCCTTTAACTTAATTTATCGTTGCTCACATATTTATCATCATTCACCATGAGCTTTTTAAAAACGATTGTAGCAATGTTAATGAAATACTGTTGCGTTTGAGCTTGATAGGAGCAAGACCATATCTTACGCTTCCATTTCCTTCAGGAACATTACAGAGCAATGGCATAGTTGGTTTATGTTGTAATGATAAAGCTCTTCCATTTCACCAAGGAAACGGTTTTGGCTCCAGCTGTTAATTTCATCCCCGAGCCTGGCACATTTATGTTGTCAAACCTCTTCCGCCTCAGCCAGTTTTTTTGCTTCTGCACAGAGGCGTAGCTGGGGGGGGGAAGCACTTACCATGGGGCCTGGCCTGCAGTGCGCCTGAGCCATGCGCTTTTCTTGGGAGTGCCGCGGTGGCTCGGGTGCCTGTAGGCTCTGTGCTGCCTGAAATGGCAGTGTGGGGCTTGCGTCTGGCCCCCACCTCTCCCTCACCTGCGCTACAGCTAAGGGGGCGACGGGGGAGGGAAAGGCAGAGGCTCGGCACAGCTTGCCCTGCCCTGGCTCGCCCCGCCCCGCGGGTGGCTTGCACTGGCCCCAGATGCCCGAGCGGCTAGCTACACCCCTGCTTCTGCAATTCTCTCAACTCTGGTCCATTGGTGCCATTCCCCCCCCCTTTTATTCCTCACTTTTGCCCAGGTGGCAGAAGCTTCAGGAGTCCCAGTCTTTGGCCCGAAGCAAGGGTGCTACGAATTACGTCAGGGCTTGGTAAGAAACAGTCTGTTTACTCCTACGCTGAAGTTAGGAGATAACGGTAAATCTTCTCCTTGGAGGGAATACCTTCCCACAGCCACTTCTAAGGTCTTTGTCTTGGTTCATAGAGGCAGCTTTCCATCTCCACTGGCAACTATGCATATGATGGAATATTCGCCAGTTTTTAATGATGCTCCTCAAAAGAGAGACACGTGTGGTTTTCATGTCTTCTTTCGCACACTGCACTTGGAGGAGGAGGAGGAGAAGCTTTCATGAAGTCAATATATATTCAGTTCATGACATTAAACTTAGTACTCCAAGTGAAATCAGTGTATAAAAGGATCTCTCTCTCTCTCTCTCTCTCTTTCTCAAAAACAAAAAGGCCCCTGGGTCCTGGGCTTCCCAATTCATATTTATGAGTATATTCTCTTTATTTAAAGGGATCTATTCTAAGAAGACATGTCGAAGGGCTCTACTTTTTTTTTTTCAAAGCACAAAATGAAGACTGAAAAGTTTGTGTACAAAGAAGATAATCAAGTTTTTTAAAATGTCTGAAATCCAAACTTTTGGGATTTTTTTAGGTGTACTTTTTCATTTTCCATATCTCAGCTGTGAAGTCAACAAACACAGTACCCCTCTTTCTATCCTCCAAGGGGCTGGCTACTCATGTCTGCTTCCACTATATTTTAAATTAAGCTTTTCATTTGTTGTGTTCCTAAAACATAAGCCAATAGACTTTGATTATTATGAATCCATTCATTATCTTGTAATTGTTAAATGTCTAAGTAAATTCCAGGGCTGAGGCTTCCCACAAATTGTTCAGTTCTTGCTATTAATTATTTGTTACTTGTGGTCAGTGTTAAGTCTCATTTATAGTGTTTCTGTTCCTTGACTGGATGCCTGAAGCATTTAATCAGGAAAATAATTAGTTGTATATAATGAATACTGATGTACCTGCCTGAAAACGTTGGATACCACAGACACACACTGACACAACAGAACAAGACGCAGTAGCAAACCAATGATTTAAATGGTTCCAGGCAGGCCAGTCTGCCTAAATAGGAAACCATTTTGAATGCAATCATGACTCTTCATTTGAATAATTTTCTACTCAGAGAGAGAAGATTGTCTCTTTGACCTCTGTCTTTTAGGCCTGTGACAGTTTATTTCAATTATTCAGTTTATATAGTTTCTATCAGTTATCTTCACATACTGTTTTCTACTTTTCTTGTCAGCCAAGTAATCCCTGCACACACGGATCTATCAGCACATAACCCTGGGGGCATCACTCTACCATGCGCCATAGCCCAATGGACTGGTTCACTTGTCATGCTAAGCCAAGATTTAGAAACTATGGTTAAGTCAACCATAGTTAAAACTAATAATCAAAGCCCAATCTCACGGCTTAACTGTGGTTTATTAACTATGGTGAGCTGGTGCTAGTTAAACAAGGTTTGTAGCTGTTTTATAAGCCTTGGTTTACATTAACCATAGCTTAGCATGAAGCCTGAACCTGGACCTCTTCTGAACTATGGTTCAGGGACAGGAGGCACCAAAAAGTCACTGAGTCACCAGGAAACAGCATTCCCAAAATGAAGCCACAGGCTAGACTCAGTAGCTCTCTCTGATGCCTCTTACTCTGCCTGTCTGTGGTTAATTTGCTAATCTTCCAACCTTTGTTGTTGTTGTTGTTGTTGTTCAGTCGTTCAGTCGTGTCCGACTCTTCGTGACCCCATGGACCAGAGCACGCCAGGCACCCCTATCCTCCACTGCCTCCCGCAGTTTGGCCAAACTCATGCTAGTCGCTTCGAGAACACTGTCCAACCATCTCATCCTCTGTCCCCTTCTCCTTGTGCCCTCCATCTTTCCCAACATCAGGGTCTTTTCCAGAGAGTCTTCTCTTCTCATGAGGTGGCCAAAGTATTGGAGCCTCAACTTCCAACCTTAGGGAAGATTAAAATGACATGAAGCACAACATGAGATAACACTTAAGCACCTTTATTGCAGGATAAAGCTCAAGGTTTTAAAATGAATACTCACAAAGCTTAAATAAAAGAGCAAAACACTCTGATCAACATGCATCCCACCTCACCCACAACCCGGCAATTCCATCTTGTTGAATCTTGAGAAGACTGTCTACTCGATAGAGCAACTTAAGGGTGATTTGCACCCTTTGTTTGGGTACTATGCAAAACAATGCAGGTGTGACCACAGTCTCCAAGGCCATCAGTACACTCTCACATTGCCCCTGAGACCACCTGATGTGTCTAGATGAGTTACAGAGGGTATTTGGGGAGGTAGGGAAGCAGGCAGATAAGCTCAACTGGGGCATTTTCCTTTTGTTTGTGATCCTGCGGCTGTGGCAGTTTTGTGGTAACTGACACAAAGTGAAGGACACACATACTTTGCATGCAGAAAGTTCCAGGTTCCATCCTGGGTGTTCCCAGTGAAAAATAATTGGGTAGCAGGTTTCGAAAGAGGTTTATCTGAGGAAGAAGAGAAGAGTTTTGGATTTGATATCCCGCTTTTCACTACCCGAAGGAGTCTCAAAGCGGCTAACATTCTCCTTTCCCTTCCTCCCCCACAACAAACACTCTGTGAGGTGAGTGGGGCTGAGAGACTTCAGAGAAGTGTGACTAGCCCAAGGTCACCCAGCAGCTGCATGTGGAGGAGTGGAGACACGAACCCGGTTCCCCAGATTACGAGTCTACTGCTCTTAACCACTACACCACACTGGCTCTCTGCGTCAAACATTCATCAATTAACAATAAAAGAATTTGCATTCACAAACAATAATCTAAGCTCAAAACCCTGCACATACCATAGATCTTAAAAAAGTTTAACATGCCTAAAGAGTAAGGAGAAAAAATAGAAGCTTCTTTCTTAGGAGAAGAAAACTTTTGAGAAATTGGAGGAGATTTTGTCTTATCACCTCCGAGAATCACTGCCAGTCAGAGTAGATAATTCTGACCTAGATCCCATGTCTTTTGGGGAAGATTGTCTCCCATTACTGATCTTCTCAGTCCTGAGCTCCCGATGAATTTCCAAGAGCTCTGCGGCTCCCTGGAACTCATCTTGAAAAACCACTGGCTTATAGTTTTGCAACACAGCTGAACATTTTGTAAGATAATATCATGTGTCACTGTTGAGAAGCTTACGGCTGGGGATTTCAGATCTCTTCCTATCAGGGAACCTCAATTGATTTATTTGCAAAGCAATCCCTACAAGTCTGCCACAGAACTCCTGAGTGCTACAGAGAACTCTGAGGTGTCTTTCAGAATGAATTTATTTGGAGAACCTCTGGGTAGCCCTATCAGAATTTGCATTTGAATCTCTTGAACTAAGAAAGCACTCAGCATTCTCTTTCCCTTCATGATAGGGCGTGTTGAATTTTTCAACTCTTAAATTCCAAAAGGGAGGGGTGCCAAAAAGTTGTAACGTGACTTGGGAATTCAAAAGATATTTTGGTTAAATTAATATAATTTTAGTTTTGCTTGGCAAGTAAAATGTGTGTAAAATTGCATAGATATCATTAAAAATGATTGCCAAGTACTTGAAGTTATATTATATATTAATATTATTTTTGTTATGTATTTTTGGTTATTATTTAGCATTACCTGACATTTTCAGAAGGTAAAATTAAAATTCTTTGAATTTTCTGAAAGCACTTTATGTTAGGGTTACCAGACATCCCTGTTTCCCGGGGACAGTCCCCAGCTGCAAGCCGGCTGCCCTCCGGAACCCCAGCTGGAGCGCTGGGAAGGGCGCGCAAAGCCCCGCTCCAGCGCCACGCCCCTCATCCCCCGCTCGCCCACCTCCCTCCCGCGCTGGCCGCCCCTCGGGGGATGAGGGGCGTGGCGCTGGAGCGGCGCGGGGCTTTGCGCGCCCTTCCCAGTGCTCCAGCTGGGGCTCCGGAGGGCGGCCGGCTTGCAGCGCCACGCCCCTCATCCCCCGCTCGCCCACCCCCCCTCCCGAGGGGCGGCCAGCGCGGGAGGGAGGTGGGCGGAGAGGCGGCCCACCGGGGGCGCCGAGGGATCGTCGCGCCAGGGCGGCCGATCCCTTTAAGACGGCCCTGCCCACAATGTCCCCGGATTTCATCTAATGTCCCCGGGAAACGCAGCAGCGGCAGTCTCAGCAGCCTGGAGCAGTTGGCTCTGGTTGGCTTCAGGAGCTGCTTGGAAGTCCCCATAAGATGGTGGCGCAGGGGCTCTAAGATGCAGCTTCCGGGCTGCCTCCACCTTCCCTGACCCCAGCAACTAAGCTGTGAAGGGAGGCTTCATGCTGCCTATCGGAGCAGCCTCCCAACTCCTACTTGCGTGCAAGCAGGAGGGGGCAGGGATCTCTCAGTTAGGCAACGGGAAGCCTCCCTTCCCAGCTGAGGGATCCCCGCCCCCTCCTGCTTGCACGCAAGTAGGAATGGGATTGGGGCTGCTCCGCCTTCCATGCCTGACTCACCACGCACCACTTCCCCACCACCACCACCACTGAAAAACTAACAACTCAGGGGCTGGCCAGGCTCATGGAGAAAGGAGATAGAAGCCTCGGAGGAAGGGAAAACGTGGCGGTTGAGGTCAAGGTGGCGGCTGCCCTTCTGCCACTGCCATTGTTTCAGCATCAACGCCCCAAATGTGTAGTAATTAATTAATTAATTAATTAAAGTGTCCCCGGATTCATTGAAAAAAATCTGGTAACCTTACATTATGTGCTTCTTCATCAAATGTAGACAGCAAGCTAAATGTTGTCCAATCACAAAAATGATAGCGAATTGGAATTTCTCACAACCGAAAACCTATTTTAAAGACCCCTCACTGAAGAAATCTGCAAAGATTAAGTTTCAACCCCCCCCATGTGCTGCAAATTACTTCTGAATTAATGCGACGAGGGTCATGTTATCCATTGCTCTTCATTGTGTCAACCTCGACCTCCATTCACACCCCTCCCCACTTTTTTCTTGGCTCCCCACATAATGTGCAAAATAATAAGTAATGAGTCAGGCTTGTCCACACTTACCTTTTGCTGCACTCTGTCCCAAATTATGGAGCAAAGAAAGGGGGGACAGGGTGCTTTAAAATGAGAACCATTCCTGGAAAGAGCAGAGGGAAGCTAAGTGTGGATAAGCCCTAAGTTATATCTTCAGTTTGGCTACATCATCCAAACACATTTTTCCTCTTTCAAGCTACACAGGTGGAATTATGTGTGATTTAAGTTCTGTAAAAGCCACACATAATGCATGAGAAGTTGGTGAGTCAGGGTAATGATGTGATGTTTCTTAATATTATGTCACCACAATAAAACATCTTTTTAAAAGCTTTATCATCTTTCTGCACATCATAGTCAAAAACCTCATTCCCCCAAGGTGCAATGATGGCCTAATCCCCAAAGTCCCTCAATAATTAAATCACATTTTGCCATTTATTTTGACATGTCTCTGCCCAACTCCCAATCCACAATTGTTCCAACCAACATAAATTGTTAAGGGTTTAGGGTTAGGACCAAGATGACAAACTGTCCTAGCAGCTGATGTGTTAATAGCTGGTAGCTGTTGTTTCCAAGACAACCTTTCCTAAAATCTATGTCCCAAATATCTAAACGATTGAACTTACTCAAATTACTGACCACCATACAGTTATTTTCATTTCTGGGATTGGTTATTAAAAAACCTACCTGAATAATTCACCAGTTTCGCCTTCCCATAGGGAACCAGATTTAAGCCACAGCCTTTTAAAATCCAGTTTGTTTAAGGATAACAATACGACGGTGTCATAAAATAAGACATACTGTATCTTTCATTCCCTCAATGCCAGGGAGGGTGTGGGTGTAGGAAATAAGACATATAACTGTGTTTTACAATATACGATCTAAAACCCTATTGTTATCTGAATTACGTGTGTTAAAACATCAGTAGGGCCAATCCTTACTTTAATGGCAGTATTATGATGTGATACCTGTGTGAGCCAAAACAATCATTTGTCAACATTAGTTGCAACCAATATACACCATAACTGATCTCTCTGTTTATCGCATAAAAGACTGAAGTAAAATAATTGAGCTTTGCAATTAAATGTTTATTTGGGCCCTTGAGATACTTGGAAATTAAATGGTGATCAATTGTGCTGCAGTCCTTTCAAAAATTTAGACTTCTCTTCATTAATAATGGCATTTTACAAATCCCAGGATTGCAGTTTTGAAGAAGAATCATGTATATAATTTAGAAGCCACATTCCAGAGATGAATGGGTCTACAATTGCCTGTATTACAAGGATGGCCTTTTAAAGAAACTGATAGTTCAATGACCATCCTGAGAGGAAAGTATCAGTTGAGTTTATAGATGGGAATAATTTCACTAATTTCACTAGTTTAGCTCTAATTGGAAAAACTAAGGGGAATCATATATTCTCCAGGGGTCTTCCCTACCAAAAGGAATGATATCAAGTCTTTAATTTCAGTCTCAGAAACTGATGGCCGACTCAGGAGAACAATGGCCAGAGAGAACTTTAGATACTTCTTATTGACCTATCACCACATGTGCTGCTGTAAGTTGGAGACCCCATTCTCCAGCCATTACTGAGGTTCTGTTTAAAAAAATATGCTTCCTCAGTAGAATCCTGTGGGATGTAAGAATCCAGTGCGGCCAAACTTGATATGGGGCGTGGCCTGTCCTACAGAAGCAGAAACCAGCACTACAGGCTGGCGTCCATTTTGTTTTCTCTTGTTCTCTCTCTAGTGATGCCATATTAACAGCAGCTTTACTAAGATGTACCCTTGGCACTAGGCCCAAGAGAAGTAAAAGGGGGCTTTCTCCACAAGGAGAATGTCACCATATTTACATTATGTTCTAATCTGTTTAAGTCTGCCTTTTACTGGGATCTTAAGGTAAAGGACCCCTGACCCTAATGTCCGACTCTGGGGTTGTGGCGCTCATCTCGCATTACTGGCCGAGGGAGCCAGTGTACAGCTTCCGGGTCATGTGGCCAGCATGACAAAGCCACTTCTGGTGAACCAGAGCAGTGCACGGAAACGCCGTTTACCTTCCCGCCAGAGCGGTACCTATTTATCTACTTGCACTTTGACGTGCTTTCAAACTGCTAGGTGGGCAGGAGCTGGGACTGAGCAACGGGAGCTCACCCCATTGCGGGGATTCGAACTGCCGACCTTCTGATTAGCAAGCCCTAGGCTCTGTGGTTGAACCCACAGCGCCACCCGCGTTACTGTTGAACAATTGATGACTGTAAGTAAACTCTTTTTTATACTTTAAATAAGACTATGCAGTGTCTTATTTTAGGAGGGACTGATTGGGGAAAGGCCAGGAAACATTTACAAAGATTTTAACGAGTCTGCACAACCTATCTGCTGTGCGTGTATTTATAAGGGAATGTCAACTCTGCTAATTTTGTTAAACTTGTGAAGACAAGTAGGGAGAGGATATTATAAATAATATACCCTCCCCCGAACTCGCATACATTCCCACAAATCCAGAATGAAGGTTTGATGTTTTTGATTTCTGTAAGAGGTGAAGAGTTGCTTGATTTGTTTGAGAGTTTTTAACCCTCCTCAATTACAGTGGTACCTCAGTTTTCAAACAGCTTAGTTCACAGACGACTTGGAACCCAAATGCTGCAAAACCGGAAGTAGTTGTTCCGGTTTCTGGACTTTTTTCTGGAAGCCAAGTGTGCTCCGTTTCGATTCCCCCTATGTTTCCTGTTGCACTGCTAATTTGCCCCCCCCATTGTAATTCAAGCCTTCTGTTTCCGATTGCAGTGTTCTGAGGTGATATTTGGAGCTTATATTTGGTGCTTTTGTTTTTGCTATTTATTTTGCTTTTTTTGTTTTGAGGCTTTTTCAGTTAATTTGTTTTTGTGACTGTGTGGATCCCAGTTCAGCTACTGATTGATTGATTGATTGATTGATTGTGTGACTGCGGAAATGGATAAAAGCCCCCCATCCAAACAATGACTATCATCAGTGCAGGTAAGAAAAAAAATAATTTTAATTTTTATCATCTACAATACTGTTTTATTTATTTTATAGTACAGTACATTGATTATTGCTTTCATTTTATGGATCAATGGTCTCGTTAGATAGTAAAATTCATGTTAAATTGCTGTTTTAGGGGTTGTTTTTAAAAGTCTGGAATGGATTAATCCGTTTTGCATTACTTTCTATGGGAAAGTGCACCTTGGTTTTGGAACACTTTGGTTTTGGAACAGACTTCTGGAATGGATTAAGTATGAGAACCAAGGTACCACTGTATTTGGATGTCTTGTCCACAATTATCATTTCTAGCTGATCCCCACCATATCCCCACCAAAAATTGTTGATCTAATATTCCTGGATTAAATTTACCCTTTGGAATTGATCCTTGATGTTTATGGGATGCTGCAGAGACATCTGGTCACAACTCGAAAATTCTCCTTTCAACTTTAATAGGTAAAAAATGAAAATGACAGCACAGGTGTCACAATTGCTTACAAAATGCAAGCAGCATCGCTGTACACAAAGGTGTTGTTGCTTCTTTTCTACTTGCATCTGAAGCGGCACAGCTTAGCTCTGCATTTCAAAACTGCTGAGTTCACAGGCAGGTTGGGTAGGTAGTGTGGTGCAGTAAGTAGATAACCTTCTGCCTTCTTCTAAACTGGATTGCTGAACCATCTAGCCCAATATTGCTGACTTGGATTGGCAGTGGCTCTTTGTGGTCTTATTCTTGCTACCCAACATTATTTTAATTGGCGGTTGAACCTGGAGCCCTGTGCATGTGTTCTGACCATAGCTCCTCCTCCTCAGTGGAGTACTATGTCCAACTGCCATGCCCAGAAGCAAATCTTTGGGGTTTTTGTATATATATCCATATATTCCTTTACACTCCATTCTTTCTTTACTTTTTCGGCTTGATTTTCCTCTTATAGTTGCGGTCAATTTTGCCATATTTATAAATTCACAAAATTTGCTCTCCCAACCCCTTATATTCTGCTGCGTGTTCTTGATTCAATAATGGTACATAAGAGGTAGATTTATTCAGTGATGCTTCCCTAACGCAACCACATTATTGCTGTCCGGAGGGACAAAAATAAATCAGAATATTGCTGGTATAAAATATGACAGCATTTCAGCAGGATGGGTTTTCTTTGTAACAGATTTTATTGATTTTCAATATATAACACATAAACACGGTATAACACATAAACACGGAGCAGAATAAGTATAAGAAAAAAAAACACATTTATATATGTAGGGGAGCAGAATGCTATAGGCCAGCAGATATACAACTTTTCCTGGATCAAAATAAGTACTTGGTAAGGAAAAAAAAACATTTTCTGCATTTATATATGTAGGGCTGTTCTCCAGGGCACAGGCTTTTTCATCTTCACAACTATGAGAACAAAGGACTGCCATCATCCTTTCAGGTGCAATTCAATACCTTAATATAAAACACCATGTGCGGAGAATAATAACGTTAATTATCTACCCATTTGAAGTGCTCTTAACTTACTGGATCACCAACAAACAGAGCATAGTAAATTAACCCAAATATACTTAACAACAGGGCTTTTCTTCAGCTGACTCCTCTTGGAAATAAAAACGGCACTGCTTAACAAGGACCAGAACCAAAGAAAAGGAGGCAGCATAGTAAGAACATCAACAGTCGTTGCAAGTTCTGAAAGCTATGGGAAATACAGTGGTACCTCTTGTTACGAATGTAATTCATTCTGGGGGTCCGTTCTTATCCGGAAACCGTTCTTATCCTGAGGTGCCATTAGCGAAAGCACGCCTCTGGAGCTCGATTTCCGCTCGCATCCTGGGGCAAAGTTCGCAACCAGGAGCAGCTACTTTCAGGTTACCAGAGCTCGTAACCCAGGGGTGGAGCAAGGGGGTGGGGGGTGGGCCGCCCCAGGTACTGCCCTGGGAGGGTGACACTTGGGGCGGTACCCCGCCCCCGCAATCGGCGCCGCTGGTGCACGGCAAGTTTTAAGGCTGCAGCATGTGAACAGCAGCAGCGTCTGTGCTGCTGTGAACTTAAAACTTGCTGTGCCGCCACACAGGGGTGCCGGCCGCGCCCGCCATCTTGGGTGGAAATGCCCAGTCCACCCAAGATGGCAGGTGCGAGTGGCTGGCACCCTTTCCGACCGTGTGGCGGTGGACGCGGCAAGTTTTAAGATGGAGGGTGCAAGTGGCCGGCAACCCTTCCAACCGTGCGGAGGCGGCGGCACAGCATGTTTTAAGGCTGCAGCATGCTGGGATGCTGCGTGTGCGCCGTGATGTCAATGCGCGTGCGCTAGGGGGCAGCGCCCCGCCCCCAGGGGGGTGCCCCCACTTTGCCGACCCAGGCGGCAAAGTGGCTCGCTACACCCCTGTCATAACCCAAAACATGCGCAACCAGAAGCATTTGTAACCAGAGGTACCACTGTACAATACAAGCCAACTTTGAGGTATACCAGATCAGCACTACAAACCTGTATCAGTTTTGTGCCAGTACAGTGGTCATGGTTTTCACTTAAAAATATTGGCAGCTTGATGAAGGTAGTAAGAATTTGCTGTTTCCCAATCAATGTCCAGTGGTGGCTACAGCATGCTCCTTGGAGGCCAGATCTGTCCCCTTCTCAGCAGCCCTGCCTCTAAAGTGGCCTCTTTGCGAATAGGAGGTGCTGTCAGTCTTCTACCTCTAGGGTGGGAGACCCTCTGGGGTCTCTTGGGCTCTGCATCCACCCAGAATGATTCAGAACAGGCCCTTCCCCCCTTCCTAGACCGTGATGGCCTTTGATCCCCACTTCAGCCATGGGGTAAGGTTGTTTTGATTCCTGCCCCCATTCCCAACGTACCGGTAGATCTTCACTCCCCCCTTCTTTGCCCCTTCTATTGCAATTCGCCTCAGGTGCCAAAATGTTTTGATCTTGTTCTGGTAACTACTTTACCTACTTTGCTTCTGGAAATGGGCATTTACTCCCAGTTCCCACTGTAGGTATTTATGCACTACTAGCTGTGGCAGAACATAGTGATTTTCCCAGTAGTGATGTATGGAAGTGAGAGCTGGACCATAAAGAAGGCTGATCGCTGAAGAATTGATGCTTTTGAATTATGGTGCTGGAGGAGACTCTTGAGAGTCCCATGGACTGCAAAAAGATCAAACCTATCCATTCTGAAGGAAATCAGCCCTGAGTGCTCACTGGAAGGACAGATCCTGAAGCTGAGGCTCCAATACTTTGGCCACCTCATGAGAAGAGAAGACTCCCTGGAAAAGACCCTGATGTTGGGAAAGATGGAGGGCACAAGGAGAAGGGGACGACAGAGGATGAGATGGTTGGACAGTGTTCTTGAAGCTACCAACATGAGTTTGAACAAACTGCGGGAGGCAGTGGAAGACAGGAGTGCCTGACATGCTCTGTCCATGGGATAACGAAGAGTCGGACATGACTAAACAACAGCAAGCTGTGGCAGAATGTAGGAGATGCATATTTGAATCTATGTTCAAAAGTGAATTCCAATGCAATGTAGCATCCACACTCAAATACACATTCCCATCTGTATGTGTATCTGATTTCCATCTGCGGTGATCCCTAATGCAGGAAGTGATATGCTTGCAGAAATTGGAAGTGTTCTTGCTTATCCTTGCAGGCATATGAAGAAACTAAACTGAAATTCATTAATTTCACACCAGCCTCCCTTGTCTCTAAGCAGATGCCAACCTGTAGTGCAAAAACATGAGGTCTGCCTGATCAGAGCATTTGTAATTCATCCCTTGGAAGTATACAGACTCTGTTTAGTTGCAAACCAATATGTTTTTGTAATAAAAACAAAATGCTATGCATATTTTTCAGAGGCATATGCCTTACAAAATGGCAAACTTAATTTAAATCAATTATTTAAATTGGTCTTTTTTTCTTGACAGTTTAAATTTCATCAATTAAAAAAGAGAGAGAGAGAGAGAGACTCGAACCAGCGCCTTCAGTAGCAATTCATTCCCTGGTACCTTATCACCTGTGCCACCAGCATTTTAGTCTCTCAGCAAACCAGGCAATTGGAATTCCAGTCTGAAAATAGTCAGCTGGTTCTACAAGCCCATTTCAATGCACTTTGCTGTTTTTGCAGCTTCTTTCGCAACCTGTCCACACAGACTCACTCTCCTCCCTTTGTTTTCCTAGGCTGTCTGCTCCGGAACCGGACCATCACAAACTCCAGCATGTCTTTGATGTCATTATCTGCCTCTGCCCCTTTTGATCCTCATTTGCTTCCACCAGAACAGATTCCCTAGCTGAGGGTATGTCATTTTAGGGGGTGAGTTTTTCTGCAAATTCCTTCAGTGAGGGGTCTTGGGTGGCAGGAATTCAAATCTGCCTTTATTTTTGTGATTGGACAACATTTAGCCTGCTAAGTCTATGTGTGATGAAGAAGCAAGTAAACTGCTCTTGGAAAACCAAAATTTTTAAATTTTACCTTCTAAAAATGTCAAGCAATGCTAAATAATGACAAAAATACATAAATAAAATAATATATATAATATAACTTCAAGTACTTGGCAATAATTTGTACAGATATCTATGCAATTTTACACACATTTTACTTGCCAGGCAAGACTAATATTACCATATTTTTCCTATGTATAAGATGCCCCCATGTATAAGACGCCCTCTATTTTTGGGGTCTCCAAATTAAGAAAACACCCCCTCAGCACTACCCGTGTATAAGACGAGCCCCAATTTTAAATCTAATTTTTTTTGGGGGGGGGAACCTAGTCTTATACACGGAAAAATACGGTATATTAATTTAACCAAAATATCTTTTGAATTCCCAAGTCATGTTACAACTTTTTAGCACCCCTCATTTTTGGAATTTGAAAGTTGAAATATTCAACAAGCGCTACTGCCTTGGAGATTAGTCACAGACTGACAGACGTTTTCATGCTTGAAGGAACCTGATTAGGAATTGTTTGTGGTTGCTTCAATGCTGTTTCGGTAATAGGTATATCTTCTGCTTCTCTTATTACAGTTCATGGCATGAATATGTAGCATATATGTAGTGTATCGGAAATAACCCACTGCTGTGGTAATTATCAGCAGAGGCAAATTTAGGGGACTTCTGACTGGTTCAGTTGCAATGAGTGCAGAGCCCCAGATGTTCCTTCGGAGGCGCTGCATCTATGACATGGAATGGAAGGTGTGTGTGTTTGGGGGGAACCAAATTTAGGCGTGGCACAGGGTACCAATGAAATTTGAGACCCCAAGGTCTGCCACTGCTGCCCGCATGTTACTTGGCTAGATGAGCAGAAGTTAATCATATTAACAATATTAACAATATGGCCAGAACAATGTCTTATTACTGGAGACAACCTACCATTCAAGGTAATGTATAAAACAGGCAACCAATTGTGCATCACCCCCCTTAAAGGAAAATGGGAGTGCCGGATCAAAACAAAGTCTCCTGAGAAATCTCTATGTGGGACAAGAAGCTACAGTTAGAACTGGATATGGAACAACTGATTGGTTCAAAATTGGGAAAGGAGTACGACAAGGCTGTATATTGTCTCCCTGCTTATTTAACTTATATGCAGAATTCATCATGCGAAAGGCTGGACTGGATGAATCCCAAACCGGAATTAAGATTGCCGGAAAAAATATCAACAACCTCAGATATGCTGATGATACAACCTTGATGGCAGAAAGTGAGGAGGAATTAAAGAACCTTTTAATGAGGGTGAAAGAGGAGAGCGCAAAATATGGTCTGAAGCTCAACATCAAAAAAACTAAGATCATGGCCACTGGTCCCATCACCTCCTGGCAAATAGAAGGGGAAGAAATGGAGGCAGTGAGAGATTTCACTTTCTTGGGTTCCATGATCACTGCAGATGGTGACAGCAGTCACGAAATTAGAAGACGCCTGCTTCTTGGGAGAAAAGCAATGACAAACCTAGACAGCATCTTAAAAAGCAGAGACATCACCTTGCCGACAAAGGTCCGTATAGTTAAAGCTATGGTTTTCCCAGTAGTAATGTACGGAAGTGAGAGCTGGACCATAAAGAAGGCTGATCGCCGAAGAATTGATGCTTTTGAATTATGGTGCTGGAGGAGACTCTTGAGAGTCCCATGGACTGCAAGAAGATCAAACCTATCCATTCTCAAAGAAATCAGCCCTGAGTGCTCACTAGAAGGACAGATCCTGAAGTTGAGGCTCCAGTACTTTGGCCACCTCATGAGAAGAGAAGACTCCCTAGAAAAGACCCTGATGTTGGGAAAGATGGAGGGCACAAGGAGAAGGGGACGACAGAGGATGAGATGGTTGGACAGTGTTCTGAAGCTACTAACATGAGTTTGGCCAAACTGCGAGAGGCAGTGAAGGATAGGCGTGCCTGGCGTGCTCTGGTCCATGGGGTCACGAAGAGTCGGACACGACTGAACAACTGAACAACAACTGGAGACAACCTACCATTCAAGGTAATGTATAAAACAGGTATTTGGGCAACCAATTGTGCATCACCCCCCAAAAGGAAAATGTATCACAAAACAAAGGAGAACACAGATTCGCATTAAATTTGCATATGTTAATCTATATGTATAAATGCAACTGTCATTTCAATGAAAACACCATACATCTCACCATAGTCAATGCTGTGTCCGGGGCAGCTGTCTACCAGCTCCATCTGGTACGCAGGCTGAGACCCTACCTGCCTGCGGACTGTCTCGCCAGAGTGGTGCATGCTCTAGTTATCTCTCACTTGGACTACTGCAATGTGCTCTATGTGGGGCTACCTTTGAAGGTGACCCAGAAACTACAACTAATCCAGAATGCGGCAGCTAGACTGGTGACTGGGAGCGGCCGCCGAGACCACATAACACCGGTCTTGAAAGACCTACATTGGCTCCCAGTACATTTCCAGAGCACAATTCAAAGTGTTGGTGCTGACCTTTAAAGCCCTAAATGGCCTCGGTCCAGTATACCTGAAGGAGCATCTCCACCCCCATCGTTCTGCCCGGACACTGAGGTCCAGCCGAGGGCCTTCTGGCGGTTCCCTCACTGCAAGAAGCCAAGTTACAGGGAACCAGGCAGAGGGCCTTCTCGGTAGTGGCACCCGCCCTGTGGAACGCCCTCCCACCAGATGTCAAAGAGAAAAACAACTACCAGACTTTTAGAAGACATCTGAAGGCAGCCCTGTTTAGGGAAGCTTTTAATGTTTGATGGACTATTGTATTTTAATATTTTGTTGGAAGCTGCCCAGAGTGGCTGGGGAAACCCAGCCAGATGGGCGGGGTATAAAAAATTATTATTATTATTATTATTATTATTATTATTATTAAGCAGACAGAGGCTAGTCATCCCTATTGCTTTCCCTCCTTAGGGTCCTTCACTTTTAAACTGGACTTGGACAGAACAGCTGTTCAGAGGAGTGACAGCCGGTCAAACAGAAGACTGTCTTTTGTAAAATAGGGCCCATGGTCACCGATGGGGCATTCTGATGAGGAATGTTGTAATTTATTATGAAGGTAAAAAAAAAGAATGAGACTCCAGATCAGCTATTTAAAGCTAAATTAACTACAACTTTTATAATCCCTATGGTTACATACAGCATGAACGAGGCATGCAGTCTGATGCTATTAAATAAATTATTGGTTAGATTTATAATAGCCACATTAATGATAATTCTGCCTTTGCACGGAATAATAAAGCTCCAAAGTAATGGCCAAGTTTCAAGCGGGGGTTTCTCACCAGTGGATGGTGCCCTGGGAATGTCAGTGTCACTGCTAGAACCATGGGATTGAGAAAGTGGATTTAATTTAAGGGGGCAAGCCTCTGCCACCTTCCTCCCAGTGAGATTATGCATTAGGAATTCAAGGTTACGGCGTTCACCTCCAATGGGTAGGGACCCAGTACATTTAGGTTCATGGGCTCACATTGACAATCACCTTTGAAACACCAGGATCATCTTGCTGTTAGGCTCATGAATATTAAATGAATCTCTGCGTAACCTTTGAGCATGCAGAACTTATCTTCAGTAAGCGAATTTCAAAATTAAAATTGCCCGTCTGCAGCCTGTCATTGCTGTCTGACACTTTGGAGATAATGAAATCGCCAATACTGGTCAGGTGGCCTGGTGCATCAAGAAATGGTATGTTTGGGAATGGGGGTCATTGTAATTAACTCCAAATATTCAGATGGGATGTCACACATACGCACACACACACACACGCACACACACACACGTCAAACATCTTGCACACCTTACTTTTTATATAATTTTGCATTATTTTAGGACATATACAGTGGAACTATCATTTTCAAGACAATTCTCCTCCCAAACCCGGCAAATCTGGAACTATACTTTATAATCTGATAACGTTGATAGTCTTTACTTGGACTTTGCTGTTTTAACCCATGTGTGAGTGTACTCATTCTACATGCCTATTTTATCGTTTTGCTTTTCATCCTTTGATTTCCAGCTGTTGTTATATTGTTCTATCTAGTTTATATACATTATAAAATGATTTATTTGTTGTTGTTGTTGTTGTTGTTTAAAAAAAGCTTTACAAGAAGCACAACTTGTGACCCACCAAGCTGAGTGTGGCCCACCAACCTTGTATTGTGGTCTGCCAAATGCTTGATAACACCCTTGGGTGGGCAGTTTTGTTGAGCAGCCAGTGAGCTGCATTCAGCCTGGTGGGTTGCAACCGCTAGAGATTCACTTGCTATGCCTGCCCTCTATTTATTTATTGTGCTTCTGTGCGGCTCTTCCTTGAAGGTCATTCATCTTCCATCCAGTGCTAGTCATGTCCCAAGCTATTATCTGCCCCTCCGCGCGCGCCCCTGCACAATTCTCTTGTCTACAAACTGTATAACTTAGAAGCACTGTAAACCAGGACTGCCATGCTTGCTTTATTCCTCTCCAGCAATCCAAGAGAGGGCTGCAGACAAAGCACGTGGTCCAGGAATTACTTCAAACAGAAATGTCCAAATGATTTTCTGGTGCAGTTTCTGAAATGCGAAATGTGGCTGGAGTGACATAAGTCTATTTGCCTCACCTACTTACTGTGTGCTTATCCAAAAGCTTGAGAATTTGTTTAGACTCTTAATGCATTTAACAGATATGGTTCAAGACTATCTGGGAGAGGCATCCCAGCATAGGCTATATAATGACAGCTTTGATATATGACCAAAGAACCCCATCACCCCAAGGGTGAGGCAAGATGTCACTGATATCAGGATGTGCAATAGAGCCTGGTAGATATCAACACATACACACAAGATGGCTCTGACCCTCTGAGCTGACATTTAAAAACACTGCCGGTTTATTAACTAGGACCACATAGCCTTTGAAGACATAAAAGCAGCACAGTGTTACATATATGTGTAACTCTTCCATAAGTATGTGCTTTAAACTTGTTTTATATATTTAAATGAGGTTATATTGTCACTTATCCATCCTTCGTTAGGCAGTTTGCTGGTTAATAGCCCAGAATGGTTGACTGATTCACTGATTCACTTGCCAGGTGTGATGGACAGCTGAGCCAGATGCAGTCTGGGGATGCAGTGCCTCAGAATTCCACCAGAGGGCTGGATCCCCTCTCTGATTTCTGGGAATGTTTTGGGATGCAGGAGAGGATATATTGTTTAAGATATCCTATTCCAACTTGTGTTTACAAGTCCCAGAAATTAGCAGAGTTCTCATTCCCCTTTTAAACACACACACACAGCAGATAGCTTGCTCAGGTTCGTTAAAACCTCTGTAATAAATGTCCTGGTATTTCCCCCATTAATCCCTCTCAAAATAAGACATTACACAGTCTTCTATAAAAGCATGACCAGGAGATGCAGCAGAAGAGGATTAGGTGACTAAATGGTGGAGAGGGCGGTCAAAGGCTACTAGTCCTGATGGAGACAATAGTGCTTCAGAAAAGCCATTGCAAGAAGTTCCAGGTGGGCAGAGGGCTTTTGGGATCGAATCCTGATGGTGGCTTTCCCACTGGCATCTGGGTGGCCCCTGGGAGAAGAGGAGGCTGGACCAGAGGGGCCCTTGGCCTGATCCTACAGGGACTTCTTGTGTGTTTCCTAAGGCCCCCCTCCTTCCCCCTGTCCCATTACCTCAGAGACAAGAGGCCTTTGTCTGGGCTCCAGTCCCACCCAGAATGCGGCGGCTCCCAGGCAGAGTCTTTCCCTTGCTGCAAAGGAGACAGAGACATCAGCAGGCGCCTGGCTCCCAGCCACGCTAGCCCCAGTTTGGGGCAGGGGAGTGGGAGACCTGGGAAGGGGCATTTCCTCCTACCTGATCTTACAAGCTCTCCTCACTTAGCCTCCATATGGGCGTCTCAGCTCCGTCCCGGCTGGCCTGGCTCAGAAGGATGGCCGAGACTGAGCCATTCCCACACGGAGAAGGGGCAGTGGGCAAGAGGCACAAGGGATGGCAGCCAGGAACCGTCGGGCTGTTCTTTCACTCTTCATCCTGGAAGCTGGAGCTGGAGCCTCATCCCTGGAGGCATGGCCCTGTGAAGGAAGCAGGATACAGTATGGGAATGGGCTGTGACTGGCCCAAAACTACGGACAGAACATCAACTCAGACGCACATTCAGCTGTCTCAGCCACACCAAACATTTAGTGGCTTCTCTCTCCACTTTCACCGTTATGGAGAATCATGGCAGTCCTGTGTGTTCAGGGTGCTGGGAATGGGAGGTGTCGGGAATGGTATGTCCTTGACGAAGGACAGTTCCCAGGATTCCTCGATAGAAGCCAAGACCGTGAAAGTGGTAGAAGAGGCCTTTGAATGTTTGGTGTGGTGGATGCGCTCAACAGGAAGCTTGTCGCTGACATGGGGGTTATGTTCTGGGGATTGCGCCTCCAACCAGAATCTCGTAGGGTGAAACCCCTTCCTTCCCTCTGCCCCAGCACCTGAGGGTCATCACGTCTCTTCACGGATTTGGCCAGAACAAGGTATACTTTAGGGAAAGGCTCCCTCCCTGCAAAGATAACAGAGCAATCAGCAAGCGCCTGGCTCCCAGACATGCTAGCACCACTCTGGCACATGAGGGTGGGAGAGACAGGAAGGAAGCATTCCAATAATATAGGGCACTCAATTGGCATTTCCTCCTACCTGAAGTCTGAGCCATTCCCCCCTTATTCTGGCCTGCCTCTCTCTTAGGAAGAAACAAGCTCAATTAGTCTGATTGGTTGGAGGAGTTCCAGATAAATCTATAGCGAATTATATGTATCTCTTTTATTCTAAGGTTCATTATGGTAACTGAGACTACTGGTTGATGTTGGCTAGAATCTCAGGAAGGACATTTTCATGGGATGAAGAAAATTAGAGAAAAATATGGGCTAAGAAGGCAAGGAGAGCCACTTCTTCCCCTGGTTCAGTTCCACACACCATTTATGTGTCTGTCTGAAGGAAAGATTGACCCCGGGAGGGGGCGGGTCTGGGATTCATCTGTACAGAAGCATTCCCAACCAGAGCCAGATTGTCCAATGGGCAGAGCAGGAACTGGCCTAAGGGCCCTGTGATAATGGATTAAAATAAATACTGTTTGTTTTCCATAATAAAATCGGTTTATTAATATTGTTGGTTGGTAAAATAAAAAAGGTATCAAGAGATTATCTGTGAGCCCAGCGATATTTTGACTGCCACAGGAATTAATCTGAAACTGTGCCCAACCAAGGGTGAACTTTGGGCTCTCAAATGTCAACAGAGCCTTGTAGACCCTAAAGTTCGGCCCCCTCCCTCTTGTTCTTCAGCATTGTTTTGGCACTCTCTGCAGCGTGGTGCCCAGTGTGAACGCACCAGTCCTGCCATCCTAAAACTGCCCCGGCCAAGCCTTGTTGGCATGGGAAAGAATCACACCTCTTGTCCTGCCCAGGTGGACCACAGAGAAACCCTCTCCATAAAACTATAGAGATATCCAAATCAGGCCTTCCTCCTGCAGTTGGTAAGATGACAGGGAAACACTTCCCCTGCCACAGAAGGTTGCAGCATACCTGCACATTTTGGTTTCTGTCATGGCACCGCTGGGCTGCTGCTTGGCCGGAGCCCTTCCCAAACCAAGGCCCTGCGAAGGAAGAAGGACATTGTATTCTCCTGGCATAGGAATCCACTCTACGGAACAGGTGTCCCGTGGTCCCTCCCCAATAATGTTCTTCTGGGGCACAGCCCCCTCAATATTTTCTCTCACTCCCCCTCCTGCCTGCCTTCCCAGTTCCCTCCCATCCTCAGTCTGCTGCCTCCCCCCAGCCACATCCCTCCTTCTCCTGCGTGGCACAGAGCAGCCAGGCAGCAGCACAGGGGAAGTTGTGCCAGCAGAGGCAGGGCCCTCCTGTGATGGAGACATAGGTAAGCTCCGTGGCTTACCTAAATTCAGGGAATTCTGTTCCCAGGCAGCTGGCAGATCCCCTCTTCGCCACATGCCCCTGGCGATGTCGACTGGACTACTGATCCTAAGCCCAGCCCAGCTTCAGGTCCCCCACCAAGTGCCCCCTTCTAGAACCCACTGCTCTCAACACTCTCAACTGCCTCCCCCAACATTCAAACTTCCTTTCCAAGCCTCCTCCAATCTTCTCTCTCCACCAGAATTCCACTTTCTCCCCACCCCCAACCGCTTGACATTCCCTTTGGAATTCTAGTAGCATCACCTCAATTACCATATTGCAAAAAAAGAGGAAGAGGTTACAGGTGGAATCCAGGAGGACTCAGGATCCACCTTGGACCTCAACCCTTCCCTGTTCCTTCCCTGTGTCAAATTAAAGTTTGTAAGCCCCTGGGGGCAGGAACCTCTTTCTCAAGGGTCACATGCAGTGATGGTGCAGAGAAATAATACAAAATAAATCTCACTGCTCCTACCCTGTGCAAGCTGAAGCCCACTAGACACCTTTCCCTTAAAAACAAAGGCTGTGCACAAACCATCCATTTGGGGCTCCTGCCGCATGAAAAGGAGCTAAGGCTGCAGAGCTCCATTGCTGAGAGGCAGGGACTTTGACCTTAGAAATACAATTGGCAGAGAGGGCTCTGTGTGAGGTCCCTTTCCCTGCTCTCCTGGAGAAAAAAAGAGCATATTACTCCCCTCTCTCTTCCTTTGACCTGTGTTTGATGCAGACATGCCTCTTCCGCATGTGCCTGGCCTTGGTTATCATGTAAATATCAGAATTGTTACAAAAGTTGGATGCCACCCCCATACTCTGCAAGATGCCAGGGGGGTTCAGGTACTCACCCAGAGTCCGTGTTCCTTTGGAGAACGGACCACAGCTGAAGAAGACCTGCGAAGCTTTCAACAGCTGTGAACAAGTCAAGCCAGGGAGCCAAGCCACCATGCACCAGCGTCAGGTGACACTAATAACAATAACAATATTTATATGCCACTCATCTCCTCTGGGCCTCGGATCTCCTCCTCCTTTCAGAGTCCCTTCTCATTAACACTTGTCTCAGCAAGTCTCTCACCATCATCTGACAGGCATCCCTCTTGCAGGCCAAAGTGCAAAGCAGCACTTTGTGACATCAGCTGGCACACAGGGGCCAGGTTGCTGGGTTGTCAGGCAGCTGCATTAATACAAATAAAGGGGGGGGTCAAAGTGTGCTGGGATGAGGCCTCAGTGGGTCAAGCCAGAGGGTGCTGGTGGGGTGTGGGTGCAAGAATGGGTGGGTGCGAGCCCTGGACCATTTGTGGGAAAGAAAGAAAGCTGTCATTCAGGGATATCTTTATCAGCACCATCTGCAAAGTCACAGTGTGGTGAATAAGATTTGGGTGGTTTTATGGAGTTCAATGTGTAATACAATACAATACAATACAATACAATACAATACAATACAATACAATACAATACAATACAATACAATACAATACAATACAATATATAGGAAACAAAAGAACCAATTTGGGCATCATTTGGGGGGAAAGGGTGATCTCCTATCCTAATCTGAAGACTGTCTTCTACTTGGAAATAAAGCCCAGCAGTTCCATGGGGTTTCCTCCCAAGGAAAACGTGCCCGGATTGGGGACTTCAATGGCTAAAGCCATTTGTGTGTGTTGAAATACTGCTGCCCCGAGAACTTCCAGAGCAATTGCATGTCAGTGTATGCTACTACTACTACTACTACTACTACTACTACTACTACTACAATTACTACTAGCTATTTGTACCCAGCCCAGCTGCTTGGGTTGTCCCAGCCACTCTGAGGTAGATGGAGCAACCTGGGATATAAATCACCTTCCTGTGTTTCTGTTTCGGAGGGGCTATAGCACAGTGGCAGAGCATCTTCTGGACACCAAGAAGGGCCTTGATTCAACTCCCTGCTTGGGTTCAGGTGTGGGGACGAGAAGGCCCAGCTTGCAGGTTCGATCCCCATCTGGGACAGCTGCATCTTCCTGCATTGCAGGGGGTGGACTAGATGATCCTCAAGGTCCCTTCCAACTCCACAATTCTTTGATCCCGTTGTTCGGTCCCAGCTCCTGCCCACCTAGCAGTTCGAAAGCACGTCAAGTGCAAGTAGATAAATAGGTACTGCTCCGGCGGGAAGGTAAACGGCGTTTCTGTGCGCTGCTCTGGTTCGCCAGAAGCGGCTTAGTCATGCTGGCCACATGACCCGGAAGCTGTCTGTGGGAGAAACGCCCTCCCTCGGCCTATAGAGCGAGATGAGCGCGCAACCCCAGAGTCGTCTGCGACTGAACCTAACGGTCAGGGGTCCCTTTACCTTTACCTGTGTGTGCACACCATTTTTTTCCTGAGATACAAGGTTTTTGATCTATCAGGCAGTCTCAAAATGTGGATTTAAAAATGTGTCACCAGCAGGTCATCAATAAAGCAGAAGGTGAATGAGCAATCAGAAGCTAAGTGATGGTTCCGAAGGGCAGAAAGGAAATGGGATTTTCCACTGTGGTACACCCACTGAGACCTCACCATGGTAGGGAACCACCCCAGCAAGAAAGACACAATTCACATGTACTTTTAGTTGTATACAAGTGGGATGTAATGCAAATTTATTCAGTTTTAAAAACTCTTTCTCCATCAAAACCGGTTTGTGAAAAAACACATTAACTAAATGGAAGAAATGGGTATGTTTGAATTGGGGCTGATGTTGTGTGTACAACACTAGAAAAAAATCAGCACATGGAGCACACTGAATGTACACTAAACTGTAGTATGTACACAGCATGTCACTGAAAAAGAATAGCAAGAAGAAGTGGGCTTGAGTTGCCATTTTCTATAATATACAACGCAGATGTATGCTGATGCAACTTTAATAGGATTTACCCCCATGTAGGAATTGCAAACTTAGACCAGTCTGGCAAAGCCAGTCATGGCTATTTTCCATTGCTTTATTTTAATGAGACTTGCAACCTAGCCCAGCTTCCACTAATTTCCCTGGGGCTTGTGCAGATAACATCCCATTTGACTTTACCATTTGTTCACAAATGCATTTCAGTGCCATGTATTTCCTTCTTGGTGAACTCAGCAGCTAAGCACTAGCAGGTGACAGAACACTGAATGGGAAGAGTAGGGTGGAAAAATGGAGACACGTGCAATGGAGTGTTTTGGAAAGGGGCATGGCTGGCAGGCTGGCTGGCACCCCAAACAGAACCATGTCACGCTGCAACATTTTCTTCGTTCTAATTATTCAGGACCTTTGTTGCACAGGAATCAATTTTCTGCTCTATGGCCTCTTAATAGCCTAAATAATGTTGGGAGGTTTAAACTGGAGTACACTTTGAGTGTGGATGCCAGCATTTAGATGTCTGATTATGGAATGCACTAGCATATGCAGTTGATACAAAATTCCCAGTGCCAGCACTTGGGCATTTTCATCTTCTGCATCTGCAGAACTAGAAACCCTTATTTGAAAGGATCCACCTGTTCCGGAAAGAAATGTATCTGTTTCCGTCAGTGTCTGCTGAGGACTCTGTAAAACAGCATATCTACCACCTCCCTAGTGCTGCCGGCCTCTGTCCATATTGTGGTTTATACGACAATCTTATTAAAGTGAATATAAAAGTAGTTTACTCACATTCATTCAGTTCACAGTTGGATCCCTGAAGGCAGACTTAGGTTACAAAAGTATATATACATGTGGAACTATCCCATAAGGGAGTTAGTCCCAAGTGACTGCAGACAGGCAGTCACTTCTGCTCACACATAGAGAAAAACAAAATGGAGAAGAGAGGAGCAAAAGAAGATGGTGTGCTCCTCTTCCCCAGATTAGGCCACACACACCCTCTAGTCACATGCGGAGGAAGTTTGTCCCAGCTCAGGAGGAAACAGGAAGTTTTCTCCTGGCTGGTACAAAGCATCTCCTAGCACAGGGGTCGACAAGGCTTACCAGGCATGGGCTGGATCACTCCTGCGGAGATCCTCCATGGGCCGGACCGGCGCAGCGCAATGCTGGAAATCGTATCTGTGCATGTCTGCAGCGCTGGAAATTGCTTCTGCACATGCCCAGATGCCAAAAATTGTGCCTGTGCAGAAGCAATTTTCAGTGTCTGGGCATGTGCAGAAGTGATTTCTGGAGCTGCGGAAGAGAGTCCCCGCGCTGTGCCGGTTTAGCGCAGCATGCAGGGACTCGCCAAGTGGGCGGCTCAGTTCAGGGGTGGCTCATGGGCCAGTTAAGCGACCCTCATGGGCTGCTTCTGGCCCATGGGCCTTAGGTTTCCGACCTCTGTCCTAGCATGTCCATTCTAGGAATGTTGTACTTGACTGCTATGTGTTTCACATCCCACAAAGCTTCTTTTGCCTGCTGCTAATCAGGCCTCTATGAACCTTCAAAGCCCTCCCTTTCTGGCACTGTCTGAAGCACTCCCTGTGCTTATTTCTTCCATCTTTCTCTCCTGCCTTTAGCTGGCAGTGCAGCTTCCCTCCCCATTCAAGCCAATGGAAAAATGTTAATCCGTCGCTTTCTGCTATCTATCTATCTATCTATCTATCTATCTATCTATCTATCTATCATCTGCACATTCATAAAATATATCAATGTAAAATACAATACAGTTAATCAATCAATATCCATCAAACACAATAAAAGGCACAAGTGAATAGGGTTGCCAGGTGTCTACTATTTGAGTGGACAGTCCACTTTTTCACATTATGTTCACTATTTTTTTCCACAAAATAGTGGACTTTTTATTCAAAAGCTTTATGATGAAATGGTATTTTAATACGTGTTAAAATGTTTGTAAGAAAATATATAATTTAATTTAATTTAACACCCCCCCTCACTTGTCCGCTATTTTTTTGGAAGCAGACCTGGCAACCCTATAAGTGAAACAGCAATAGATACTGGTTGTTTGTTTTTAAATATATACAGTATTGTGAAGGCCTGTCTAAAAGGTATGGTTTTCAAAAGATGTCTGAAAGAAGGCAGGGGTGTTTCCTGATGAACCCCCCCACCCCCGGTGGGGAATTTGACATAAAAAGTTATAGCCAGGTTAGTGGGGTGGGGCGTGGGGGGTTGAGAGGCAGGGGAGGCCCATCGTGTTTTGCTGCCTGAGGTTAAACAGGAAGGTGCTACCTCCCCTGCCCCCCCGCCTCCCCTCCCATTGCCAAAGCCTTGCTTTCCAGGGTTGTGTGCAACATCTCACCAGAACCCAGAAGCCACAGCCACTTCTCCTTGCTTGTCTGGTGGCAGTGGCAGGGGTGGGCAAGACAGCTGGTTTAGTCCGCAGGCAGGTGGGCGACGTGAGAGGGAAAGAGGTTGGGATATGCAGCACAATCTTATGCAGGCCTATTCAGAAAAAGGTCCTACTGAACTTATTCCTACTTCTTTAGAGAAAAGGTATGCACAGCTGGTGGCGCTGTGGGTTAAACCACAGAGCCTAGGGCTTGCCGATCAGAAGGTCAGCGGTTTGAATCCCCATGAGGGGGTGAGCTCCCGTTGCTCAGTCCCTGCTCCTACCAAACTAGCAGTTCGAAAGCACGTCAAAGTACCGGTAGATAAATAGGTACCGCTCTGGCGGGAAGGTAAACATCGTTTCTGTGCGCTGCTCTGGTTCGCCAGAAACGGCTTAGTCATGCTGGCCACATGACCCGGAAGCTGTCTGCGGACAACACTGGCTCCCTCGGCCAGTAAAGCGAGATGAGCGCTGCAACCCCAGAGTCGTCCGGGACTGGACCTAACGGTCAGGGGTCCCTTTACCTCTATGCATAGGATTGCAGCCTTTAGAAGGAAAGAGTTGGTAAAATTAACTGGGAAGCTCAGGAATCAAGAAGACAAGATTTTTAAAAAAAAGAATGGGGAAAGTTTATAGTGTATATACAGGATTATTGTAAGCAGGTTAAAACATTGGCAGGATTTTAAAGATACTTGTAATGTAAGAGTGTGCATGGATAACTTAGAAAGATTAAAAATATATATTGGAGCAATAGTGATATGCAGTTGAAAATAGGATTAATAGGGCCCATGGAAGGGATGGGGGGAAGTCAGGAGATTCAGAGCCATCTCGATATTTGGATTTGGAATTGGTTTTGTTGTATGTTTATATTTTTGAAAATCAAATAAAAAATTATAAAATAAGAAGGAAAGAGTGGGCAGATGGTCAAAACTGAACTGGTGGAATGAATGGAGCAACATTAAGTGAGAGGGGGTGGCAGCCCATGGGGACTTATTAAAATTTTGGTTGGCGTGGAGGACTCAGCCTGTATACATTATGCTGAAGTATGAGGATACATTGGCACCCCCAGCCTGTTTGCTGACTGGCACCTTTTACATGTGGAGAACATAGTTTGCATTTATAACAAAAGTGTTCCTCCACTGCCCTAGGCAACGGCATAGTCCCCATAATGTCTGCTTCAGATGATACCTTGGAGAACAGATGCTTCTGGTTTCATTCCCCACCTGCCCTTTCAAAACTGCAGAGGTCAAACCTGGCAAACCTTCTGGAGGATTCCGGAAAAGCAAATACATCCACAAAGTCTTGCTAATCCCCATTCAGAGAATGGCCATCTTGAATGCAGTTCTCCTGAAGATGAAATGGTTGGTATAAACAGGGGCGTTCCTAGCCCCTTGGCTGCCCGGGGCGGGAAGCCAAGGGGCACCCCTGGGGGGCGGGGCATCGCGGCGCGTGCGTGCGTCATGACGTCATGACGCACGCACGCGCGGCGACGGCCCGGCATCCCCGGGGGCGGGGCATCGCTGCGCGTGCGTCATGACGCACGCGCGCGCAGCGACGCCCCCGCCCCTGGGGTATGCCGGGCGGGGGCTTGGGGACATCGTCGGGCTCCAAAGAGCCCCGAAGCCGCAGCCATAGCGCAAAGGGCTGCCAGGCTGCGGCTTCGGGGCTCTTTGTAGCCCGACGATGTCCCCAAGCCCCCGCCCGGCATCCCCGGGGGCGGGGCATCGCTGCGCGTGCGTCATGACGCACGCGCGCGCAGCGACGCCCCCGCCGGCATCCCCGGGGGCGGGGCATCGCTGCGCGTGCGTTATGACGCACGCGCAGCGACGCCCCCGCCCCTGCGGTATGCCGGGCGGGGGCTTGGGGACATCGTCGGGCTACATAGAGCCCCGAAGCCGCAGCCACAGCGCAAAGGGCTGCCAGGCTGCGGCTTCGGGGCTCTTTGTAGCCCGACGATGTCCCCAAGCCCCCGCCCGGCATCCCCGGGGGCGGGGCATCGCTGCGCGTGCGTCATGACGCACGCGCGCGCAGCGACGCCCCCGCCCCTGGGGTATGCCGGGCCGCCACTTCGGGAGCCTCGTCCGTGCAGCGCTGCTGCTCCCGGGGTGACGGAGGGAGCGGCGGCGCATGGGAGTGGTGGGACGCGCCGCCGCTCCCTCCGTCACCCCGGGAGCAGCAGCACCGCACACACCCGCCTAGGGGCGGCACGAGGGGCGGCCCGCCCCCACCGCCCCCACCCTACGACGCCCCTGGGTATAAACCAAATAAATGAAGACTTGGCGGTGGGACAAGCGTAATCCAGTATACCAAGAATTGTATATGACAGCCCATTTCAAAAACGTTAACTTCGGAAAAGAACATATATGTTTGAAATCTATGAATAGCTTGTGCCTAATCTATTTTTTCCCCTTGTGAACAGAGTAATGTAATCTATGGGTGACTGTACTGGCTGTGCTATGAAAAATTCATGGTTTCAGCTGCTGCCTCATGAGAGCTGATAATGTAGACATTTATCAAAACCGCAGCTCTAATGTACTAATAGTTTTTATCTAAATCTCTAGAATCTCAAGGAATTCTTACAGAGGGAACAGAACCAAATCTACCATTTGGGGGGTGGGTGAGGGGAGCCATTAGACAGAAAAGGCTTTTTTTCTGATATATATCAATCACGCCATATGAAGTTAAATCTAGAAGAAGAAGGAAATCTGGTCTGGGGCTTTAATCTTTTAATATACAACTGAGTCTGCAGACAGTAGCACTTCAAAACAGCATTTGAGAGAGTAAGAATTGATGAACATATTAGGCTACATTTTTAGTTAGGGTGGGGGGGTGGCCTTGCTGGGGGATTGTTTTGTTATCTGGGACAATTGCCAGAATATTTTGTATGAAGTCAAGATTGCAGAATAAAGTCAGATTCTACTTGAAGCTGATAAAAAGAATCACAGAACTTTGAACTTTTTAGCATCACATTTTGCTTGGGCCTTAGCGCTCATGCTTCCACTGTGTTGCCAACTGACGAGGGACCTTCCTATTGTCCCTATTTTCCAGGGACAGCCCCAGATTTACAGATGCTGTCCTGATTTCTGATTTGATCCCGGAATGTCCCACTTTTCCTTAGAATGTCCCTATTTTCATCAGAGAAATGTTGGAGGGTATAGGGTTATGTGACCACCAAGCCAAGTAGATAAGTAACTATACAATCTTTAGAAGACATTTGAAGGCAGCCCTGTATAGGGAAGTTTTTAATGTTTAATGTTTCTATTATGTTGTTTATATATATTGGAAGGTGCCCAGAGTGGCTGGGGCAACCCAGTCAGGTGGGGGAATCAGAATATATAGTCATACCTCATGTTACAGCCGTTGCGGGTTACGTCTTTTCAGGTTGCGCTCCGCACCAAACCCGGAAGTACCGGAATGGGTTACTTCCGGGTTTTGGCACTCGCGCATGTGCAGAAGCACTAAATCGCTTTTCGCGCATGCGCAGAAGCGCCGAATTGCTTCACACACATGCGCAGGTGCAACGTTGCAGAATACGAACGCTGCGGGTTGTGGATGTGCCCCCGTCGCGGATTGCATCCGTAACCCGAGCGCCCACTGTATAATATGTAATATATAATAAATATATAATATATAATAATGGCATTTCCGTGCGCTCTGGCTTTTGTCACAGTGTCTCATTGCACCAGAAGCGGTTTAGTCATGCTGGCCACATGACCTGGAAAGCTGTCTGTGGTCAAACGCCGGCTCCTTCGGCCTGAAGAGCAAGATGATGGTTGTTGTGGACACTACCAAAGCAAAAGTGGTTAGGGTTTATTTTCCCCCAAGGCATATCTCCTTTGCAATTAAACACTTCTTGCATTGCTCCTTATGGTTCTTCACCTTCAGTGTCTCTCTCTTTAAAAAATAATAATAATTATACTTTCCATTTTACAACAAACACAAAACATAAATTTGAATTATTCCACATCATATGTCTACTCCCCTCCCCCCTTTCTGTGATTTCTTACATTTATACTGTCTTTGCCATGAGTCTCCACCTTAAAATCAAACTGTTTTATCTGTAAACTTAATGGCCTCAATGTCCTTTAATCCCAGTAAGAAGATTTCAGCTAAAACATTAGGCGAAACATCATAACAGTAAGAGCTGTTTGATGGTGGAGCAGACTGGCTTGCGAGGTGTTGGGCTCTGTTGTCAATGGGTGTCTTTAAGCAGAGATTGGCTGGCCTCTGTCAGGGATGCCACAGTCAGGGGTGTACCTAGGGGTTGATCAGGTTGGCCCCTGCCTCTTCACTCTGGCTCGGAACCCGCCCACCGGTCCACACACTCCCCACTGCTCTGGGTGGCTGGACAAGGAGCACATGCTCTTCTGGGGAGGACACAACGGATGGGGGGCAACAATACTTCTCGTTGCCATGGATGCAAGGGATTGGGGGCACTGATACAGCTCCTCGCCATGGATGCAAGGGAGCCTAGGTACACCTCTGGCTGTTGTTGCACAAGAAAGGCCCCGGGAGCAGTGTTATCCAGGCCCACGGTTCCTTTGGCAGAGAGAACACTGTGAGACGTATAGCCCTTTTAGTGACATTAACTTCATTCATGCATCTACAAGTAGAATGCAGTTGAAGGAAAACAGCAGTGCAGTCTTACAAGATAAGACAAGATTTCTTTATTGTCATTGTACAAGTACAACGTTGTACAAGTGCAACGAAATTGAATGCCATCCCATAAAAACAAGACAAAAAAACACATTTTCAGCCACACATGCACATACATACACACCCATCACAACTCTCCAAGGTCATATTATCTGGTTACAGCATTTAAGATGGTTATAGCTCTGGGGTAGAAACTATTTTTTAATCTATTTGTTCTTGCTTTAATTGTTCTATATCTCTTGCCCGAAGGCAGTGGTGCAAAAAGACTGTATCCCGGATGAGATGGATCCTGTAAAATATTGTTTACTTTTTTAAGGCAGTATTTTACAGGATCCATCTCATCTGGGATACAGTCTTTTTGCACCACTGCCTTCGGGCAAGAGATATAGAGCAATTAAAGCAAAAACAAATAGATTAAAAAATAGTTTCTACCCCAGAGCTATAACCATCTTAAGGCAGCAGATCTTCAACCTCACATCAAATCCCTGCACTATAATGTGCCTTCAGCCAACTTTCAAGCTCTCTCTAATTATACGCAGACACCTGCTCTCTTCCTTCAGCCACAGGGGCTGGGATGCCTCACCTTTTCCATGTCCTGCTGGCCTTCCTAGTCTGAGAACCCTGCCTTAAGCAATCGCCTCCCACCAATTAGCCTCAGTAGAAAGACACCGGCTGAGCACCAAGAATGATTCTCCAGCAACCTAACCAAAAGAGCGGCTTGGTTGGCTGTAACACCAGGTATCGCACGTGAGAAAATGAGCAGGAAAAACTTACAGATTGTGTTTAAAGAAGAAAGGAAGGATACAGGTCAAAGAATCATAATAGCGGGAGTGGAAGAAATAAAGAACGTGAGATGGAATCCTTCTGTCAGCACAGGCAACGCAAGATTGCCAGACAAAAGTGATCACCCCGTCCTCCCCCAACAGGCTGTTTTGGGAGTTCTCCCAACCCCACTCCCTTTTGAACCAGTTGGGGGGGGGCAGAAGGCACACAGGGGAAGGAGTTGGCAGAAGGGAGGAAGACCAATTTTGCTTGCAGAATTCCTTGCTCTGGCTTCTGCTAGTGGGGCTCATTCTTTCAATCCAGCCCTAGATAACAATCAGTACAGTTCATCTTCCTTAACAGAATTTCAAGTTCACCTGGTTTGTTCCCCATCAGTGGCAGAGGCACATTCTCCGGCACCTGGGACGGGGCGTTGAGGGGCAGGGCGAACTGCCCAGCAACGCATGCACAACTTCGTATGGACTGCTCACACGTGGCATCCCGTACGGACCTTACATGCGTGGCAGCCCGTATTGACGCCACGTGAGCGGCACCCATACTAACTGCGCATGCGCCCTCGGCCACCCTACAGCTGGTGGGGGTGGAGTGGGCCATGTTTGTGGGATGATGTCAGTCAAGTCCAACATTCTAAGGGATGACCAACTGCCACTTTGTGTCACTGAGTTTTTGGTCTGTTGGTCGGTTAGGCTGCTGCTGCTGCTTAAAGATGTGTTAAGAGACTCACTAATATAGTTTATATAGTTTATATCTTTTGTTTTGTAACCTAAATATGTACATGAATGAATCTGTCAGTAAATTACTTTACTTTGGTTATTAATCAGATTCATGTGTATCTTTATTTTGAGGGAGATAAAGGGATTGACAATCAAGAAAGGATGAAAGACTCAAACGAGTCAGCAAGCCGTTTGCCGCTGCATGCGCACAAAAGCTCATACCAAGAACAAACTTAGTTGGTCTCTAAGGTGCTACTGGAAGGAATTTTTTAATTTTGTTTTGACTATGGCAGACCAACACGGCTACCTACCTGTAACTGGAACTATTTATTTTATATTAGTAATTAAATTACCGTATTTTTTGCTCCATAAGACGCACTTTTTTCCTCCTAAAAAGTAAGGGGAAATGTCTGTGCGTCTTATGGAGCGAATGCATGGTCCCTGGAGCCCAGGGGGGAAAGGCAGATCCTGCTTTTTCTGTTTTAGAAAGAGCTAAAGGCTAACAAGAGGGAAAGAGAGTGTTGAAAAGAACCCGCTCAACAGCTGATTGCAGGAGATCGGGGAGGGAGATAAGGGAGCTAGCTCCCTTCCTGCCCCGCCCAGGCCCCTTGCACAGTAGGATCCTGGGAAATTGAGGATCCTGGGAAATTGAGTTTTTCAGCCATTTGGGGCTGTTACTTTTCCTCTTGCTTTCTATTACTTGCTGGTGCTTACTGGTTTGCTTTCTTCTTGCTTCCTATTACCTACTGGTGCTTACTGGTTTGTACTGGTTTGCTTTCCTTTTGCTTTCTATTACTTGCTGGTGCCTACTGGTCTGTACTGGTTTGTACTGGTGCTTACTGGTTTGTACTGGTTTGCTTTCCTCTTGCTTCCTATTACCTGCTGGTGCTTACTGGTCTGTACTGGTGCGTACTGGTGCGTACTGGTTTGTACTGGTGCTTACTGGTTTGTACTGGTTCGCTTTCCTCTTGCTTCCTATTACTTGCTGGTGCGTACTGGTTTGTACTGGTGCTTACTGGTTTGTACTGGTGCTTACTGGTTTGTACTGGTTCGCTTTCCTCTTGCTTCCTATTACTTGCTGGTGCGTACTGGTTTGTACTGGTGCTTACTGGTCTGTACTGGTTTGTACTGGTGCTTACTGGTTTGTACTGGTTTGCTTTCCTCTTGCTTCCTATTACCTGCTGGTGCTTACTGGTCTGTACTGGTTTGTACTGGTGCTTACTGGTTTGTAAGCAATGCTTTTCCCCCTTTACAAAAGCTGCACAAATCTGAACTGATCCTCAAAAAGCAGGGCTTTGCAAAACTTTGAGCTGATTCTCAAAAAAACAAAAAAAAACCAACCATGGGTTTTAGAGGAGGAAAACCAGAAAAAAAAATTCCCTGGTTTCCTCCTCTGAAAACGAGGTGCGCCCTATGGTCCGGAGCGTCCTATGGAGCGAAAAATACGGTAATTAAAGTAAGGGACCCAGGTGGCGCTGTGGGTTAAACCACTGAGCCTAGGGCTTGCTGATCAGAAGGTCGGCAGTTCGAATCCCTGCCACGGGGTGAGCTCCCGTTGCTCGGTCCCAGCTCCTGCCCACCTAGCAGTTCGAAAGCACGTCAAAGTGCAAGTAGATAAATAGGGACCGCTCCAGCGGGAAGGTAAACGGCGTTTCCGTGCGCTGCTCTGGTTTGCCAGAAGCGGCTTTGTCATGCTGGCCACATGACCCGGAAGCTGTCTGCGGACAAACGCCGGCTCCCTCGGCCTATAGAGCGAGATGAGCACCGCAACCCCAGAGTCGGACACGACTGGACCTGATGGTCAGGGGTCCCTTTACTTTACTTTACTTAACTTCAATTACCCTAATATACTCATCATTATAACACTAGGTGATTGCTTTATTTCATCTTCCATTTCCAGATCTCCCTGAGCATTTTGGTTAGGGGATGATAGTATGTCCCAGTACTAAACTAGCCCCTTTTGAGATCTCTTGCTTGTTTCATTTCCTGTTCTCTTTGCTGTACAGAGTAACATAGTTCTCTCCATTTCACCAGTTTTCTATTATTCCCATTATACCCATGTATACCAAGCACTCCAGCCCCCTCCATCTTGACTTGGAGACTTCAAGCATCAGCATATAAACAAGTATCTCTGATGTGTGTTTTTCTCTACGGTCCTTTGAGTCTCACGTCCTACTGTGCGCTCCCATTCTACCTCACCCCAGTTTGGATGATCAGAAACCATTTTTTTAATGATTCCTACTGAAGTGGATACCCAGCAGTTCCTGTCTCTGTTTCCTCAGACTCCAGTTTAAAAGCTGCAGTGCCACTTTTTTATATTAAGTATCACCAACACTACCTACATTTCAGAGCTTGATTCTCTTGTATAGGACTGGCTTATCCCAAAATATTCCCGAATGCCTGTCAAACCCAAATCTTTGCTCTTTATACCACCATCTCATCCACACATGGAAACTTCCTTGCTCAACCTGCCTCACGGATCCTGCACATGGAACAGGGAACATTTCTAAGCTCTCCTGGATTTCAACTTCCTACCTAGCAACCACATTTCCCCCCCAGCACATCACACAATTACAATTTCCAGTGTAACTGGTAACCATGTGTCTCATGACCATCAACTCATCCTCAGCATTGTCTAAAATGTCACACCTGCATCTAGGCACCAAGCCGGCAGTTCACCTCGTGGTCTACACACTGTCACTAACTCATCTGTCTGTTTCCAATGACTGAGTTGCCCACTCTGGAGAGTCCATTTAGCTATCAGAGCTTAGAGCCACTGATAGGACAAGTTTCCATAAATTTGACTTCAAAGGCCAGGTTACAATGTATTGAGTCCAGCTAACTTGCCCGTATATAGGGACGCGGGTGGCACTGTGGTCTAAACCACTGAGCCTCTTGGGCTTGTCAATCAGAAGGTTGGCGATTCAAATCCCTATGACAGGGTGAGCTCCCATTGCTCTGTCCCAGCTCCTGCCAACCTGGCAGTTCGAAAGCACCCCAAAAAAGTGCAAGTAGATAAATAGGTTCCGCTCTGGTGGAAAGGTAAATGATGTTTCCATGTACTGCTTTGGTTTCGGTGTTCCGTTGTGCCAGAAGCGGCTTAGTCATGCTGGCCACATGATCTGGGGAAACTGTCTGTGGAGTGGACAAACGCCGGCTCCCTCAGCCTGTAAAGTGAGATGAGCACCGCGACCCCAGAGTCGTTCGCGACTGGACTTAACTGTCAGGGGTCCTATCCTTTGCCTTTTAATTTGTCCTTGGCCTTTTTCCCATTACCTGGCTATTCCCCACATTTATTGACAAAAGAAGGGAAAATTTAGACGAGGGGGTTACTGTTGTTGTGCATGATGGTGTGTGAGCACTCATATCACAAAAGGACACTTTTTCTCCATTGCTGTCCCTAGAGGTTGTCAGAGTTGGTTGGTTACGAGGTGTCAGCGACTGGGCAGAGGAGGAATGTTGGAGACCGCCTCCCCATCCTGACCCTTCCAGGGATGAGAAAGAGGAAGACAGTATTGATTTACAACAGGGGATTTGAGGGAGGTCACAGCTCAGAGGCAGATGAGGGGGGAAGTTGGGAAATCATGGGAGAGCCAGAGCAACACCTGGCTGACATGTTGTCATTAGAAAGCATTCCAGACCCTCCATCTCCCAGAACCCGGCGAGCCTTAAAAGTAGGAGAGCAAAGAGCTCAAAGACAGAGGGCATGTAGCAGCACCCATAGAGGAGGTGATGAGAATGACGAATGAGGGAAGTTGGAGAGACAGGGGTGGAGATTCACTTGGGACAACGCCATTGTCCAAGAGGCTGGGTTCTATATAATCCCTCTGAAAAAACTGAAATAAAAAAGGACTGTAAGAAACGTTCCCTTGTCTTTATACTTTCCTGGGCAACCAGCCGGGAGCCGCTGACAGCATCCTGACACCAGGATCTAGATTTGCTCAGGGGAGCATTTATTGAAAAGTGGTGAGATCATTTTGCTCTCCTCTTGGTGTAAATCTGCCTAAGCCAGTGATACTGTCATTTACTTCTGATGGTGAGGACCTGCAAGAAGTGAGGGCTATCCAAGAGTCCCCTTGCATAGGGATCATAGGGGGTTTTATGCAATTCCCACTCTTCTCTTCCCCTCATTGGCTGTGACTTTGCTCTCCATGAATTGAGAAACAGGACTAGTTGCCAAAGGGCTTTAAAAATACTATGGCCTACTTTGCCGTCCTTGGTCAGCCTGGGGCTTATCTGTAGAATGATTTGCTGCTGCTCCTTTTAATGAGGGAAAAAACAACAACCAATCCCTACTTAGAATTAAAATCTCCTTGTTGAATTAAAAATGAAAACAGAAAGGTCAACTCCAGACTCATAAAAGGGTTTAACCATGTAAGAGCCTTGCATTGTCCAAGCAGTTTATCTGAGTTTAAAATTATAACTACACTTCCCATCAATGAAGTAAGTCGTTAACCATTCCATTGAATCATCCAACATTCCCCCCTCCCTAAAAAGAGGTATTGGAATATTTGGACAAATGAGCAATTCAATCGGCTTAACATTCCTGACTGCTTTCTAATTTAGTTTTAATGGAGATATAATTAAGAGGTAATGTCAGTTGAGCAGAAGATTTTCACAGGGTAATGTCTTACTATCACCCAGAAATAGAAGTCAGCAAACATAGCAGGAGAACTGAGATGTCTATTTTTAAAGCAGGGCCCAGTGACACTCTTCTAATAACTAAAATCCCACTTGAAAAAAAAATTGGACCCAAAATTGACCCTGAATGGCATGATGAAGTGACTGAAGAGAAGCGGATCTTGGAGTGAAAGGAGCAATCATCAGGCATTTTACAGAAGTATTTCTATACCACTGAATATACCTTGCATTACCAAAGCACAGGGTGTATGGGGTGTTAGGGGAGGATTAGTACCTCTGGAGGGGGGAACGTTGTGCTCCTTCTGAGGTGGCTTGTTCACCTTTGGTCCCCAACCTGCACTCAGCTCTCACCTGTGGCTTCTAGAAGCTGTCTGCATGGGACAGCGGCCACACCCCAGAAACAGTTTTGATTGGCCAGCTGAACCTGGTAAGGGTGGCTCCCAAACCCTGGATGAGTTAGGATCTTCCCCTACCTGTGAAGACAAGCTCCGGTGGATTGAACGGGCAAGACCAATAGTGGGTTGAACGATCAAGAAGGTGGTTTCTGCATGTGTTGTAGAGGGAAGTAAGAGACAGATGGGGCTCATCCACCATGGGAAAGCAGCCCATCTAGGAAAAAACTCTGATCCTAAACCTCTGCTGTCTTGAGGGATATCTTTGGGAGAAGAAAAGGCTAAGGCAGGGGTGTTTCTAGCCCCTTGGCTGCCCAGGGCGGGAAGCCAAGAGGCACCCCTGGGGGCGGGGCATCGCTGCATGTGCTTGCGTCATGACATCATGACGTCATGACGCACGCGCAAGCACAACATCCCACCCCCAGGGATGTCGGGCGGCGGCTTCGGGAGTCTCTGCGGGCTGCAGATACTCCCGAAGCCACTGCCCAGCACCCCTTCGTGCAGCCCGCCCCTTGCCTCCATGGCGCAGTGAAAAAAGCCGCTGGAAGGGGGGGGGGCTATTTTCGGAGCTGCTGGGGCGGAGCTGCAGGGGTGGCCAGCACCAAAAATAGCAGCACCAAAAATAGCCTAAAAAAAAGAAAAAGAAAAGAAAAGCCCAGGGGGGGCGGGGCCACCGCCCAAAGTGTCACCCCCAGCAGGGCGCTGCCCAGGGCGGCCTGCCCCCCACCCCTATGCCCCTGGGCTAAGGAGTAAAGCCTACACAAATCCAGAGTGGAGACCCTAAGATAGTTGGATGGCGCCTTGTGCACCTCCTTCCAGCAACAGCCAAGCTGGTGCCAAACAAAATGTCCTGCTTTCCTTTGGACCACATTAGCAAGGCCAAGATCCTGTCTTCTAGGCAGCTCAGGACCTCCATACACACTGCGTGGCTTTGCACCCCGGGGAGCTCACTTTGCTCCTAACACAGCCATTTGACTTCATCCCCAGAGGCGCACTCCAATGTCTCTCGATACAGACGGATGCCAACAATGAAAGCACACCTACAGTTTACATTGTTCTTTGAATGTCATTGGTATAAGCAAAATGAATCTCTTGTAGGCACTGTCAGTCTTGGTTTCCTAGCCCCAAATTTCATCCTTCCAAAATGCCCATTTAGTCCTATCTCACTCATCTTTGGCTGTGCTGCTTTTTCTGGCCCTTTTCATGTAGCTCCTGGAAGGTTGCCCCCATAAGAGAATATAATCCTTGAGTTGAAGAAGGTCGCGCCCCCCCCCACTTTTCATTTCAGTGCATGGGGTCCTTATCAAATGTGCAGATGGGACAGAACTGCGAGGGATATGCTCACGCTTTTAGTACTAAGAAAGAAAATCCAAATTACCGTAACAGAATGAGAAACCCAGATGCAAAACTAGCAAAATACTTGCCTTGGCAGCAGTACAAGTAAAAGGGGTCATATTTAACACAAACTGAACTCTGAATAAACATGCATTGCAATTTATTTGCAAATACTGAAACCAAATTCAGAATTGTTCTACATCAGGCATCCCCAAACTTCGTCCCTCCAGATGTTTTGGACTACAATTCCCATCATCCCATATTATGAAGATGATGTATAGGTGGTATTTAACCCCTGTGAAACTGGCCAAAATATACCATGGTCAAAGTAACAAATGCTGGAAATGTAAACAATCAGAAGGAACCTTCTTCCATATGTGGTGGTTGTGCCCTAAGGTGAAAGACTTCTGGGAAAAGATATATAATGAAATTTAAAAAGTGTTGAAAAACACATTTAAGAAGAAACCAGAGGCCTTTTTACTGGGCATCCTAGGTCAAGACATTGTAAAAAGTGATAGGAATTTGTTCTTGTATGCCACAACAGCAGCTAGAGTTTTGATAGCTAAGAACTGGAAGACAGAAGAATTACCAACAATTGATGAATGGCAGATGAAAATGATGGACTATATGGAGCTTGCAGAAATGACCGGGAAAATCCGTGACCAGAGAGACGACGCGGTGGAAAAAGAATGGGGAAAATTTAAATTGTATTTAAAAGACCATTGTAAGATTGAAAATTAGATATATTTTGAGGATAAGATAGGCTGTAGAGTGGAAGTTAGTTGTTTTTGATATAAGATGATAAGATAGGATAAGAGATAGATTTAATTAATTAAGATAAGGATTTAAAATAAGATAAGAGATAAGAGATATTAATGGATAAGTTGTTGTTAGAAAATAGATTAGAATTATATAGATTTTGGAAGTTACGAAAAAGGCATTCACAAGGGACGCAGAAGGAGGAGATAGGAGGAAGTCCTACTAAGATGTGAGAAAAAATCGAATTATTCTTTATAGAAGCAATAAGTTGTTATTTTTGTTGTGTTTTTGTTAATGTTTGTTGTTATTGTAGTTGTTATGTTGTAGTTTGTTTTTTGTTATGTTAAAAAATCTAATAGATATTATTTTTTTAAAAAAACAATTCCCATCATCCCTAACCACTGGTCCTGTTAGCTAGGGATCATGGGAGTTGTAGGCCAAAACATCTGGAGGGCCGCAGGTTGGGGATGCCTGTTCTACATCTTATTTGGACTTGTTTGTTTGTTTGTTTTATTATTTATAGCCAATGGCCATCACAATACAATAACAAATTGCACAACTAGAGAATGAAAGACATTACATGCACCAGATCAAAACAGATCTAAAATGTCCAGAATTTAGAAAACATTCCTTCTGGTCAGCATCCCTGGAGTTTGGTACTTGCACTATCCATAAAGGTTGCCTTTACCTTTCTTGCCGCTACTGCAAATAGGGCCACCCTATAACTGATGCATTTATCAACATCTGCCAGCAGCCATTGATTTTTAAAAACATCTGGTTGTCCTTCCAAGGCAGTCTGAGAAGGGGAGATAAATTTGGCTGTGGGTGAATCATGCAGTGGGTGAGTCATACAATTGCCCATTCAATGGGCAATAAAATGTACAAGATCCTCAATAGACCCTGAACCACATATAGAGAGGCACTCTCTTGCGGGTCTGCTAGTATATCTCCCAGCCAGATATTCACCATCTAGAATCTGAGCTGAGTGAAAACATGTCTAAAGGGGGGGGGGGTGTTGGTTGGTTCTTGCAAGTACATAGCCCTTTTGTGGTCTGTTTTAATTTTAATATACCAAATAGAGCATTTACATTTTTAACGTATTCAATGTGTCTTTTTCCATCTTCCCTAAACACAATATCTCTTATCTTGTGACCAGATAGTTGGGGAGATCGAATCAGACCTGTACAGTACAAGATTTTACCCAGTCTTCCCTATTCTGTAAATCCCCCCAAAAAACATATTTTGGTTGCAATATTTTCCCCCAGTGCAACAATATAGATTTATATATATGGGCTTTTATAGAGGGGAGACATAGTCCAGTCCTTAGTAGTATTCCAGGTGTACTATGTGGCACTGCCAAAATCATACTTTGATTTACATCAATTTCTTCCCTGCAATAGTTACCCCAGATTGGTACACCATATAAAAGGTGAAACACAATCTTGGCTACAAAAATCTTTAATGTTCGTTCAACTCAACAGTTGCCCTCTGTGTGATACAATTCTATATTATGTCCATCCATAGTCTCGTTGTGCCGTTTACGCTTTCTGGCAAACAACACCTTTGTTTTGCTGTAATTGTTGAATAGTCCTCTTTTACGATAGGTTCCAAATTTGATGTGTAACATTTTCATACCAATATGGGTTAATGAGATATCTTAAATAACTAATAGACCTAGAAATTGTGAAAACTTAATGGTATCAAACCAAAGCTATGGGACAGTATGATGGTGCTAGATCATGTTTGTACGTGATGTCATAGATTATATACCTTAGGTGCTTCCAGATGGTTAATTAATATTGCTTAATATTGAATGAATGTACTTTATTCGGTCACAGACCAGCATAAAACAACGTATTTACATTTATAAAAACAATGTAAAAACAATGTAAAAATATATATTTAAATGGGTACTCATTACATGATGAGGGCATATTCAACATATCCAGCCCTACATAATCCATGTCCTTAAAATCATTGATTAAACATAGATATAACTAATAAAATTTAGACTCGGGTATTTGCTTAATATTGCAAATGGATCTTTTAGATATTGCAAACAAGTCACTGGCAACAGGATTCTTTAACATCACATCCCCCCCCCCAGTGAATCTGTATTAAATGGGACGGAGAATACTATCTTGCCTTTTGATGTCAATGATGTTCTGTGAATACTGTGAAAAAGAACATCACTGATCCTACAACGCATACCCATCTGGAAGTACCCTTTGTCCTTGGCTTCATCCAGTTTATCTGCTGAAATCCATTATTTCAAAAGGAATGAGAATGTCATTTTGTTGATCACTATCTTTTTCCTCCCACTGTTGACATGACCAATACTCCTGCCTGGATTTTTTTGTGTGTGGTGCTAAGTCCCCTTCCTTAACTTTTCTGTAGCTAAACACTTCTCTGAAATCTAGGAGCTTGGCTATATTTGCATTTTCTTGGCTGCAAAAGTGCCAAAAATGATGTAATCAACAGTTTAAGCATTTAATTGTTAAGTACACTATAAATTCCAAGTCTGCCTTTTTCAAGGATACAGGCAGAACTGCATAACAGCTGGTTGTTGTTTTTGCAGAGATGGAAGCTCAACCAATAAGAGCAAACTTTTTCAGCAGGGGGCTGGTCCACTGTCCCTCAGACCTTGTGGGGTCTACTATATTTTTTTGGGGGGGGGGTTGAACAAATTCCTATGCCCCACAAATAACCCAGGGATGGATTTTCAGTAAAAACACACATTCTGCTCATGTAAAAACACGCTGATTCCCAGACCGTCCGCAGGCCTGATTTAGAAGGCGATTGGGCCGGATCCGGCCCCTGGGCCTTAGTTTTCCTACCCATGAATAAGAGGGTTTTTTCCTACCCAAGAGGCTACAGTGCAATGTAAAACCTGCAACTTACGGAATGCCTGCTAGCTCCTCCCACATCCCATCTTAACACTTATCAGACTCTGACGTGGATTGTGTGACTAACACCAACAGTCTTTTCTCTCCCCACCAACATCTAGCCTGTTGAAGAGTAATGAGGAAACTGCATCCTTTTGTGAGAGTGACACACCTTCAGAAACTCTTAGCGCAGTTAAGTCACCATTCAATGCTACTGCCATGCCCTCTGTTGTGTATTCAGTGGTCTGTGTTTGCCTGAGCTTGAGTCTGGACTAAGGAATCTGAGTTCCTGTGTTCTGATGTCCAATCACAGAACATTTCAGGATTTGGGCCTCTGCTATTGGCCCTTGAACTCTGAGTCGTGATTCGCAGCTTGGAAGTTTAGACAGCCAATCACGTTGGGAGTGGGCGTGGCCCAGGTTTTCAGAAATGTATATAAGCAGTTGCTTTGCCCCTGTTACCCAGTTACGTAGTTCAATAAAGGTTCTTGCTGTTATCACTGTGCCTTGTGGGAACCCACCTACACTTCACCCTCTGTTTACAATTCATCCTCATGCAAATGTAGCCCAAATTGTGCCTCCCATGGACAGGAAGGTAGTAGCAGCAGACAAGGTAACCTTTAAGTTTTTTCCAGGTACACTTTCCTCTCAATAGTCCTTTTCACTTCAGGGCATATATGGGATACCATCGGTCTGTATAATGAGAGGAGGGCAGCAGGCTTTCTCCAGATGTCCTAATGCACATAGATTGGAGGTGCTGGCTGCCTTCTCCCAGTTGCCATCTCATTTCCCCATTCTGAGACGCCTAGGAAGGGTTTGATTGCTCACAGCTGAAAGTGTCAACGGACCCCTTGCAAAGGGGTTTCTGAGCTTGTGTGTCCTGATCCACAACCCTCCATCCCATGTGACACACCTCTTTTGAAATCAAGAGTACTGTCAAAAGCGGTTTGGGATGTGATGTGGGGATGAGCTGCTATTTTATTCTTCTTTTCTTTGACAATCACTCGTAGCCGAATAAGATTATCTTCCACAAACACGGTTTTAACAATGAGTCCGTAAGTGACTGTGGAGGCCAATTCTGGATCCACACGTCCTTCCACAGTGGGGACATTGGTTTCCAGGTGGGAGTTGACCACGGTGTGGAAGCGTGCCTTCCTCTTAGCACGTTTCTCCCTTGTGTCCTGAGTTCGAGTGTCTTCAAAGCCCATGACACCTTTGGTAAAGGCTGTTCTCCAACTGGAGCGCTCGCAGGCCAGTGTTTCCCAGTTGTCGGTGTTTATACTACATTTTTTAGATTTGCCTTGAGACAGTCTTTAAACCTCTTTTGTTGACCACCAGCATTACGCTTTCCATTTTTAAGTTTGGAATAGAGTAGTTGCTTTGGAAGACGATAATCAGGCATCCAAACAACATGACCCGTCCAACGAAGTTGATGTTGAAGAATCATTGATTCAACACTGGTGATCTTTGCTTCTTCCGGTACACTGGTATTAGTTTGCCTGTCTTTCCAAAGTGAAGTGTAAAAAATTTAGGAGACAGTGTTGATGGAATCTTTCGAGGAGTTGGAGATGGCATTTATAAGTGGTCCATGTTACCGAAGCATACAGTGAAGTTGGTAGTACAACAGCTTTGTAAACAAGCATTTTGGTTTCCCTGCTATTTTATTCAACCTAGTGCTGAAGAGATAGTTCTGCAGTGCAAGGTTTTCTTCTTTCCCCTGTACTGTTATGGGGGTTCTCCCAACCCCCTGGAGCAGCTGGGGGTGAATGCCTGGAGGAGAGGGAGTCCTGTTACTCTAAGAGGCATCATTGTGCTGATTTCTGCCAACGCAGTAGTTTGAATAAAGTCCAAAAACTAAAAATTCCATTTAGGGCAGGCCGAAGCCTTTGGGTATGTCTAAAGCTTCTCCAGGGAAGGAGTTCCAAAATCTGGGAGCAGATACCTACCTAGAAGAAGCATTTAGCAAACATGCATATTTGCAGTGGTGTTTGAGATGATGCAAAAGTTTCATAGAATCATAGAGCTGGAAGGGGTCATTTAGTCCAACCCCCTGCAATGCAGAAATCTTTTGCCCAATATGGGCCTCAAACTCACAACCCCGAGATTAAGCATCTCATGTTCCACGGACTGAGCTATCAATTTAATAATAATAATAATAATAATAATAATAATAATAATAATAATTTATTTGTACCCCGCCCTCCCCGGCCGGAGCCAGGCTCAGGGCGGCTAACATCATAAAACTAACACAGTATACAAAGAACATAAAAACAGGCAATCAGTTAATTAAAATACATCTTAAAATTAGTTCAGAGCAAATTAAAATCTGGACAGATGGCAGTCCATGGGTAAAATTGAGAGTGGTTAATATTCTCCAGGGCCAACTGTTACCACTGGTCTTATAAAGGACCTGTGAGCAGGCTAGGAGGCCTCTTTAATGCTTGTTTTTTAGTGGTACCTCTGGTTGCGAACAGGATCTGTTTCGGAGGCCCGTTTGCAACATGAAAAGAGCGCAACCTGAAGCGCCGAATCTGCGCATGTGCGTGGCGCGATTCGTCGCTTCTGCGCATGCGCAAAGCGCCGAACCCGGAAGTAACCCGTTCCAGTACTTCTGGGTTCGGCGCACTCGTATCCCATGACGAACGCAACCCGCAGCGAACGCAACCCGAGGTATGACCGTACAGAAAGAAAAGTGTTGTCACTTTTGTTATCTCCCATTAATTACCTGATCAAGTCATCACTTGATGAGTCATCATCACATGACAAACATACATACATGTATTAGACACCCCTTGGTCATGGGCTTGTCTTTCTGCTTTGAATTGGGTACTTATAAATGCATGTGGTGTTCTAAATGCAGAATCATACAAAATCTCATTCTTTCTCTGGTATGTGTAGTGTCTATAATATAATCTTGGTATCATTCTCTATTTTGCCAAGTGACCTGATATGCACATTTTATTTTCTGTTATAACTCCAGGCCCTTTTCTGCATTAACGTTTTTAAAATTGCAAATTTCCCATTTGTTGATCTATGCTGATTGTTATTACTTCTCCCTTGATGCTTCTGTCAATACTAAATTTTGGTAAACGTCGCTGAGCTTGCCAGACAATTCTGCATTTGAGATTCATTATCCTGCTTATTTATTATGTTAGTGGGAAAACAGCAATATTGAATTTATATCTTTAAGGTTTGAGTGTAAAATATACAATTGCTTCCTTCATCTATTCAACAAATAGTGATCAAACTGTGAAAATATAATTTGAAGAAGCAACAGAGAAGGAAAACTTACTCCAAATTAGCAAGGTATGCTACAAAAATTAATTACTTGGAACATACTTTTAAATTGCTACCTTTCTTGAGTCCTCAATCAGTGCTGCAGTTCTTGCTAGGTTGTACCACTTCTAACAAAGGGGGGGGGTTTGCATTATTGAATGTGCTCTATTTTTTAAAGAAGAAATCCTTTACACTAAAATGAGCATGTCAAGGAGATGGATTCTAGCACAGCCTTTTCCTTGACACACTAATAATCTGTAGTGCTAATCTATAGTGCATACAGCTCTTTTTTATGGCCCATAAAAACATAAAATATGGAAACATTACAGCAAACCATAAACATAGGGAAACAAACCACATGCAGTTCCCCAAAAGTATTAGTGGTCACCCACAGTCTGAAGACATAGAGGTCAATAAGAGCTGCAGTAGATGATTCAACTGCACACACTGCAATATACTATAAGTAATTGTTACAGTGCGAGGATAGGTATAGAGGATTAACTGAGTCTGAATCCTGGCAAGTCAGAGGTGTTGTGGGTGAGCAGTTACAAGTCTGGATAACTGGTCGATTAACTTCTTTGTACAGGTCACACTCCCACTGAATGTGTAGCTTCATAGCCTGGGGGTGCTCCTGTGTCCATACTCAGCTACATTGTAAAAAAACAAACAAACCCCACTTTGAATGCGTTATAAACATGCAACACCAGATGGCGCCAGAGAGCAAACAAATTTTCTATGTGATTTTTACATAGGGTTTTTTCTTCTTCTTTTGTTATAATGATTTAATTTCTGACTTATTTATAGCGTTTCCCCCCTCTGTATGTAGAATCCACCCCATCAGTCACTGGAGGCTCAGTGGCTAGGAGTAGCTTTTACCAGCTTCATCTGGTAGGACAGCTGTGGATGTTTCTGGACTGGAGCCTGACTGATGTTCGCAAGGAGCTGACTGATGACCACTCCTTCGCAAGGAGCTGATAACCTCCTTGTGCTCTATTGAACGAGAGACCACTCCTAGAAGGGGAAGACATGAGGTAGCATGGTACATATCCCAGACTTATGAGGCATTTCACTTTGAATAATGAGGGTATTAATGGGGCGATGAAGTGCAATATATAGCTCTCACCTATCCCTCTCGTACTCAAATGGCATGAGAAGAGAAACCTAGAAAAGACCCATGGAGGGCACAACAGAGGATGAGATGGTTGGACGTCCACATTTGAGGCGTGCCTGGCGTGCTCTGGACTTGGTATACCCTGTTTACGCAAACAAGGCTCTGACGACTGAAGTACAGCAGGATAGCTGTTCTGACTGTACCTAAGGGAAATGTAGTCCCATAGTAAGATCTATTGCCGAAGAAGAAGAAGAAGAAGAAGAAGAAGAAGAAGAAGAAGAAGAAGAAGAAGAAGAAGGGCACATTCCAACCCACGGAGCTAGCTGCTCTGACACCTGGAGCAGCGCACATGCTGTGCACCCAGGGGCGGGGCTAGCCACAGCAATGTCACCCCTCCCTGATGACACCTGGGGTGGGCCACACTCACCGCACCCCCTTCCTCCACCAGTGCCAACCTGTAATCAGGTCAGTGTGGAATAGTGCAAGGTCAATATATTAATCCAGTTTTGAGACATGGAACAAAAACGTTGGCTTGATTACAATCAAGAAATCACTTGTGCCTGCGCTTGAGTTGAACTGAGTTATGTATATAAAACAGAACTATAAAAGTGGAATCAAAGCCTTGCAAATACCTTGCTAAAAAAAAAAAAGTATACCGCTGCACGGTTTTATAACCCATTACAGAGGTACCTCCAGTTGCGGATGGGATCTGTTCCGGATCCCGAAGTTTCTGCATGTGCGCGCAGCAAAACACTTCGGGGGGTGGGGGCGCTTTCGCAACCCGAAGTTTATGTCACCCCAGGGCAACGTAAGCCGAGGTGCTAGTGTATTTGTTTCTGTCGCAGACTGCACAGCTGTAAGAGAAGGGACAGGAGTGGCTTTGCGCACCCCTGTTTCACCCGCGCTCCTCTCAGCCTCTTTTGTCCAACTACAGGTGGGTAGCCGTGTTGTTCTGCCATAGTCAAAACAAAAAATATAAAAAATTCCTTCCAGTAGCACCTTAGAGACCAACTAAGTTTGTTCTTGGTATGAGCTTTCGTGTGCATGCACACTTCTTCAGATACACTGAAACAGAAGTCACCAGACCCTTAAATATAACGTGAGAGTTCTGTTTGCTCCAGCAAGTAGGAGATTCGGGTAGCCAACAGGACAAGGGGAGGGGGAACCACAGCTACATTCCTGTCGCAGCCGAAGAAACAAACATGATGTCTGGGTTGCAACTGCACAACCATATATTTAAGCAATGTACTTTAAGGCTTTGCTGAAGCTGGCAATAAACGTCTTTTGCAGAGCTGGTATCATGCCCTGAAGCTCATAGGATTGTCTGTGTACATGAGTACTGGGAATCGATGCCACACAGCTCGAGGGGGAATACTGGTTGTGTGAGCACTTATTTTTACAAGGAATCCAGCAGGGCTATCAGTTAAGTGTTACAAACCACTTTAAAGGAGCATGTTTTTAATCCAGGATCTTAACACAGTTGGTGTTAACTACCTCATGAAGAAGTCAGGGTCAGGAGCAGATCTTAGCTTACTAACTTCTATGGAAACACAGTCTCAAATTACATCCTAATATCTCATGAGTCAGCGAGAAACATTCACTTGAAAGAAATCCCGAACAGCAGTTCCCAACTGAGGATTATGGTTTCAAAGCAAACCTTTTGACCTTAGACCTGTGTTTAAATTTGCTTCCTTTTGATCCTTGGTGGTCTCTGCCAAAATTAATAATTAATTCCTCTGAACTGCAAAATATTACTTTCTCGTTCCTGAAGATTATCACTAACTGGGTCTTCCATAGACTCTGTCCTTATGAAAACATCGTTTTCTCAGATCTAATAGGGAGATAGAAATATGGGTAGACATCTTTAATTTTGTTTACTTAACTTCAGGTACTTAAGTCAAAATAACTAGAAGCTGAATCACTAGGTCAGTGGTGGCGAACCTTTTAGAGACCGAGTGCCCAAACTGTAAACCAAAACCCACTTATTTATCACAAAGTGCCCAAACTTGTTGAGCTTTTTTGGGGGGCCGCACAAAAGTTGCTTTGCTTTTGGGGGGGGGCGCCCCAAAGCTGCTGAGCTTTTTTGGGGGGGGAGAGAACAGAAATAAATGACAAATAATACCTTCGCTGGAACTAACATGCAGCGCCGACATCATCGTCTGCCAAAGCGCCAAAAAAACACACACACAGCACAATAAGGGTTAAAAAAACGAACGCTGTTATGCCCAATCAGAAACAACTACTGACGCAGCAAATTGAAAAACAGATCAATCGCCGAACACAATCTCCAGCGACTAGCAAAAAAAAAAAAAGTTCAAGGTTTCAACAGCGGACGCAAGCCTGGGGAAAAAACAACAACAACAGCATGGATGGGCCGATGGTGCGTGTGCCAGCAGTGAGGGCTCTGCGTGCCAAATCTGGCACGCGTGCCATAGGTTCACCACCACTGCACTAGGTGAACAAAATTAGTAATACAACAAGGAAGATGTGAAGTAACTTTTTTTTATAAAGAATTTATTGGTTTTTCCATAACAAAAAACAATCCAACATCTTCACCAACATTAACCCAAGCACCCACCCACTACAGCTATAACAAAACAAATACAAACACACCAACGATTCTTCTTCTTGTTTACATAAAAAAAAAAAAAATTCTTGGTTGAATCTTTACGTTGACTTCCCCTGCTCTCTCTCCTTCGGCTCCGATTCCAAATTTTACTTTAATAACTTCACATCTCTAAAATTAAATTCATATAAAAATTCAAAACTAAACATTCTTCTTAAATTCTTGTTTTTTAGTTCACAATCATATATCACTTCTTGACTCATAAAATCTAATCATATTATAAACTTCATGGTAATTAATAACAAAACTTCATATCTTAACATGTTATTTCTTAACTCAAATCATATCAGACATCTTCTATCCCTTAAACTGCTGCTAATAAAGAAAAAATCACAATATCCCTTTTCTAGTTCAAAAACTTAAAAAAAAAAATAAACTTGACACACCAGCTTCAGGGTACCAATACAGTTCATCCTATCCCCCTTCTAACCATTTTCCTTCTCCATCTTACGCCGGAACCACTCTTCAAACTGTCCTCTTTTCTTGTAAATCCACCGATCCAGACACAGTTCACAGCAATCCTTGCATAGAGCATCAGGGTGCACAATTCTTCACCTTCCGGCTTCTCCGTTTCGACATTCCATTCTTCTTTTATTTGTAAACTTAATAATTTTTTCCCCATCACTCCCGAGCTCTCACCCCGGAAGTTGGATATATAGAACCTCCTCGTCCTGGGTCTGCCACCCTCACAGGACTCTTCTTCTTCTCGGAGATGCCCAACCATTTTACTCTGTTCTTCCATAATCCCCTTCAGCTCTTTGCCAAGGCTCTCTTCAATTGCAGCAATGTCCTGAAAAGTCTCCTCTGTGGGATATACCTTTTCTGCCATATCCCGGTTCAACAACACCAGTTTCTGGTTAAGCAGTTCCAGCCTCAAAAAAATAATCCTTTGTTCATCAGTCAGTCCAGAGTCCAGGACCAGCTCAAAAACGAAACCCAGCATGGCTGAAGTGGGCATAGGTATCAGATTTCAATGTTTTCCATCTTAGTGCCAGTACTTTTCCACTCAATCTCAAGCTTTCGCAGCCATTTTTCCTGAAGCCAGGGCGCAAGGGCTGTAATTTTAAAAAGAGATATTCTCCACCGTCTTACTCCCCCAAAGGGAGATCTAAACAGTCTCACTTATCAAAAATCACCACATTGTAACCATCACTGTAACAGCAGTCTATCGATACAGTTATTTTCTTTCCACCGAAGGGAGGGAAACAGGCTTCCTTTCCGTGATACCTCCCGGGTCGTTAAATGTCAAAAATAAATCCAGTCCAATACTCACGACCACCGGGCTTCCTTTTTTTTTTCTCTGCAGGGAGAACGATGTCGCTCACCGCGAGCGGCGGCCGCCGCTTCGCCGTCCCGGTTGGGGCATGTCCCCTATAGCCCGGCTCCGTGGTCCCTTCACCCCCATTCCCCCTTTACAGGGGGAACGAGGGAAGGGTTCGGAGCCCTAATGGGCCCGCCGGGGAGCCCGAGGCGCGGGACGCTCTTCCCGCGCCTCACCGGAGCCCCGCTTTGCGGTAGCGGGGCTCCAACCCCCGGGTCGGCCTGGGTCGCCTCGCTGCCGAAGCAACCCACGACCGCCCGCGATGGCGTCCTCGCCGGAAGTCCTCGCCGGAAGTGAAGTAACAAGGAGTATGAATCAGTCTTCAAGGAAAATTTAAACTATAATCTTCTAAGCAACAAGAAACTACCAAAATACAACCTAGATCCTCGAATACAAAGGGCTGGTTTTTGAGTTGCAGATATTCTAATGCTATCAGATCTGCAGTGAAACTTGCACTTTTTTTTTAAGGAATAGGCCTAACAGGCTGGCTTCAAATGCCAGTACAAGGTAGAATACAGCGGTCAGACCCTCCAAGTGTCCCTATTTTCCAGGGACACCCCTGATTTAGAGAAGCTGTCCCGGTTTCTGATTTGATCCAGGAATATCCCACTTTTCCCAGAGATGTCCCTATTTGGAGGGTATGGAGAAATGTTGGATGGTATGGAACTATCCCACCCCGGAGCTGTCTGAAGGCAATCCTGTACAGGGAAGTTTATTTAATGTTTAATGTTTTATTATGTTTTATATGTGTTGGAAGCTGCCCACAGTGGCTGGGGCAACCCAGTAAGATGTGTGGGGTATCAATAGTAAAATTATCATTATGGAATGGGACGTCCCTATTTTCATCAAATAAATGTTGGAGGGTATCAGTGTTTTGCAAGCATAGAGGAGCTTTCCAAAATGTGCAGTGTGTGGGTGTGTTTGTCTGTGACTCGTATATAACCTAAGATTACATTGCTATATTCGTTCGTCAAAGCCTAGGCTGTCCAGCTCAGCAAAGAGTCGGTGTGAGAATTAAATAACGTGGTAGAAGCAGGTGTCAGAATCTGTGGCGAGAACTGCGAGACAGAATCAAGCAGAATGGCTGTTTTGTGATCAAGCCACGTGGCCATGGAATACTAATATTTGCTGCAGCCAGGAGTGCTTTTGTGGTCACATCCATGTTGCCTTCTCTGTAAAGGACACAATTCGTTGTCTCAGTTTCTATGGAGAATCTGTACGATGTCATTTCTGTGGGATGATGTCAGTCAAGTCCAACATTGTGAGGGAGGACCAACTGCCACTTTGTGTCAGTTAGTTTTTGTTCTGTTGGTTGGTTAGGCTGCTGCTGCTTAAAGATGTGTTAAGAGACTCACTAATATAGTTTATATAGTTTATATCTTTTGTTTTGTAACCTAAATATGTACATGAATGAATCTGTCAGTAAATTACTTTACTTTGGTTATTAATCAGATTCATGTGTATCTTTATTTTGAGGGGGATAAAGGGATTGACAATCAAGAAAGGACGAAAGACTCAAACGAGTCAGCAAGCCGTTTGCCGCTGTGCAGGTTTAAATAAGGAACGTTTAACTCTGCAACTATATTATATAAACGTTCCCACAATTTCCACCCTGCTGCTTTCTAGAGTTTCCTGTGTTGTCCTTATTCAAACTGGATCTGAAGGTCTCTGTGTGTGCCGTGTTTGTCCACTCCTAGTCACTCATTTATTCTGTTGCTATGGAGTGAGGACCTGTTCTCTGATCCTCCACTTCCTGATATGGCACTTCCTGGCTATTGTTCTGGGAGGGAGGAGGTTAATCCATTGCAGAGGTAGCCAACATGGCGCCCTCCAGATACTGTTTGACTCCAACTCCCATCGTGTAAATAGTGTATATCAGAACTACATTCCTCACTACTCTGAATAAAGCGCAGCAAAATTCTTACAACACAAGCATGATCCAGGCTCATGGCAGGAGTCATGGCATCCCAAAATTGCACAAGTTGCTGCCTGATTATGTGGAATCCTTTGGGTTTAAAACTGTACACCTGAAGACTTTGCTGTTCTGCGTAATCGAACAGAATGCTTGGATGCTACAGGGCTGGGCAAACTGGCATGCCCAGTGTTGTAAGAATTTCAAGGTCTTTCTCATATATATATATATATTTGTTATTAATTTACCAAACAAATAAGGCCACATGTCTGAAAACAGCACAGAAAGACAGGCCTCACTCCATTTTGACTCCTAGCTGGCCAAGTGTTTTCATCTGCAGGGAGGAGGTGAGAAGTCTCTGCCTGAGGATGGGCCATTTCCCTCACAATGGACAGCCATTAGCCCTACCGGCCAGGGAGGAAACCTTTTGTTTTGCAGAAATGTGTGTCTGGGAGGGGTCAAGGAGAGATGGCACAGGTGTGGAAAATTCCCAAGTTACCTCCTCTGACCCTCCCCAATTTGTGATGTAGCTCTGATGTATCTGGGGGTGGTGGTCTTGGGTTACACCTCTTCTGTGATTGGATGCTGTTTCTGGGGGTGGGCTAGACTCCAGGAGGGATTTTGAAATGTCTTTATAAGAGAAGTGTGCATGCACACGAAAGCTCATACCAAGAACAAACTTAGTTGGTCTCTAAGGTGCTACTGGAAAGAAATTTTTATTTTGTTTTGACTATGGCAGACCAACACGGCTACCAACCTGTAACTGTATTTATTATAAGAGCATGCTTGCTTTGTTCTGCGTCTTTTCCCCCTGAAAATCACCGCTGTTGCAACAGCTTCAATAAAGATCAAGCTTACTAGCTGCTTTGCTTCTCAATCTTCTCTGGTTGGCCTCTGTTTTTTACTCCTACCAATGGAGAACCTGCAAAGGACTTTGCAAGGGCTCTTGTTTACCCCATAAGGGAATAAGGGCAGATTTTTCCTATTACACCAGTGTTACATGAGTGAAGCTGCTCAGGGTGTTGTGATGACGGCTGGAGTGAGTCGGTCATCTGTTTGGGGACTTTGTCTCTTAAGGTAGCATCAGAGACTTCTCCCACTTTCAAACACACACTACTTCATTGAACCCACACCACGGACTATTAACAAACAATTGTGTGTTGTTGATCAAAATCTTATTTTTATTGGTCTCTTCTCTGCTTACTCAAATGCAACACCTGTCAAATACCGTGTCACAATATTGGCTTGCTGTTCAGCGCCATTTCCATTGTCAATGCACAGCAAAACAGTGCAATTATAATTGTCAGTAGTGCAATTTACTTTGTCATATTCCATTATCAATTTGCAGGGTCAATACAGTGCTGTGCAATAAAATGTTCATATAAATAAACAGAAGCTTTAAAAAAAAATCTTCTCTGCATTTTAAAGTGAAGTAGTTTGCTGCAAGTGGCTAATCACCTGCAAGGAGAGGACTCCCATGTTTATCATCATTTCTCAATACTTGCCAGAGCAAGTTGTCCATCCAAGAGAGTTCCTCTCTCCATTTTTTTCCAGAAGTCTGAGTCAAAATAAAACAACCTTGAGCTAAATAGATTGCAGCCTACACTGTACTTCTGTTTCTTTATTTATAAATAATTTTTATTGGTTTTTACACATATTTTCCATCATATCATCCTTAATCTCCTTCCGCAGGGCCTGTAAGACAGAGCTATTCTGCCTGGCCTTCATGTTGTACTTTATGCGGTTTTTAAGCTGTTTTTAAAGTCTTTTTAATCAATGTTTTATATTTGTTGTTAGCCGCCCTGAGCCCGGTTTTTAAATCAGGAAGGGCGGGGTATAAATAAAATTTTATTATTATTAAACATCATTTCAAAATATTTGGCTATCACAGCCTAAGACATCCTTCAACCTCAGCTGATGGTTTTCTAAAATCCTTTCTAATTATGCATTTTGTTACTACAGTTATTGCTATAAATTCAAATACGTTGAAAGCTTTTTCCATTCCTTTAGGAAAGTGTGGTCCTGCTGGTTCTGAATTTTCCTGGTTAATCTTGCCATCTCAGCATAGTTCATCAATTTCTCTTGCCACTCTTCTTTAGTTGGAATTTCTTCTTGCTTCCATCTTTGGGCTAACAATATCCTTGCTGCAGTTATCACATATAAAAACATTTTTTTATCATTCATATGAATTTCTGTACCCACAATACCCAGTAGAAGGGCTTCTGGTTTTTTTTAACAAATGTATTTTTCAACATTTTTTTCAATTCATTCTAAATCATTTCCCAGGAGTCCTTCACTTTCTTACATCCCCACCACATATGGTAAAAGTACCCACCTTTTCTTTACATTTCCAACATTTGTTATCTGTTTTGTACATTTTAGCTAACTTCACTGGTGTTATATACCACCTGTACATCATTTTCATAATGTTTTCTTTCAATGCACTGCAAGCAGTAAATTTTATTCCCTCTTTCCATAATTTTTCCCAATCCTCTATTTGTATATTATGACCAATATCTTTGGCCCAGTGAATCATATCCGATTTAATTTCCTCAGCTTTCAAATGCCATTCCAATAGTACACTGTACTTCTGTTTCAGGCCAACTACTGTATTTCCTGAAGGGCACGGTTTGTAGCCATGTTGTGTGTTTGTGTGTCAGTGATGTGCAGTGAAATTTTTCGTAGGGCAACAGTTGGGGCCAGAGACACCAGCTTGAGAGGGTGATTCGGCAAAAAATTGGAAAAAAAGAAATAATTCCAACAAAACAAGAATGGCAAGATAAATTCTTTAGTTATGTTGAACTGGCAAGATTTAGTTATGTTGAATTGGCAAGATTGACAGATGCGATCAGAGGTTATAGCAAACAGAAATTTCAAAAATATTGGAAGAAATATAGCAATTACCAGAAAAAGCAATGCCCACAAATTACTACTTGGACTTGTTTTAATTAACTTTTGCAAATGGATTTATGGTTAGAATAAAATATTTAAATAGAAATATAAAGAGAGTTAACAAGAAGATAAAAGGAAGCAGATTATTATGCTTGATAACAGACCCACGTAGAGGATGGAGGAAGTCATAAAAGAAAATGGATCTGAAATTTGGTTAAAATACGCTGTCCATTAGAGTATGTTTTAGGTACACTTTTATGTTTGTCATGGTTCTTTTTGTTAATATTGTTATTTCTTTTCTTTTTTTCCTTTTTTCTATCTCTTTTTTCATTTTTATTTGTTATATAATGTATGTCTCTGTGTTATGTTTGCTTGTCTGCGCATAATAAATAAATAAATAAATATTTTTATTTTTTTTTTTTAAAAAGAGAGTGCGATTATGGGAGGGTGACACCCAGATGCCATGCATGTGGGCATCCCGCCTCCCTCCCTAAGCCAGGCAGAAGCTTCTTGGGCTTTGGGAATGAGGTGTCAGGCTTTAATACTTTAATACTCTACTTTACCAGGCACATGTAGGGTCTAGCCTGGTTCTCCTAGTCCACTGACTGCATGCCACTGGTGTTTGTGTGTGGTGGACAGCTAAAGTTGTTAAATAATAGTATATCTATTTACAGAAAGCTGAACTCCTTTGATCAGAAATACCCTGCGTGCATGGAGCAGGAGGGAAAGAGTTGAGAAAATGGGGTTGGGGGTACGCTGAAAGCTTCTTTGAAGAAGGCTGGGATTAAAAGGCAAAAGAAAAGGAAATTCTGGAAGAAATAGCCTCTGAGAATAAACAGAATACACGGAATGACTCAAAGGCTCAAGAGGACGACAAGATTCTTGAACGAACAACTCCTTCCTATTTTCCCATATTGCAAAAAGACGTGATGGGACTCCTGTCCAGGGATATTTGGTGTCTAATGCAGTAATGTCAGTGTAGAATACTGACCCCATATTCAAGGAACTGGAGGTAATTAGGCAGTTTCTGTCAGAATGTTATGAGTTGTTAACCAGCAGGGCAGAAATATGTAAGAATTTTTTTTTGGGGGGAGGAGGCAGTGTGCGCTACTGCAAGTGAAGGTCCGAGAGGTGAGAAATATGGAAACACTACTCACAGAAAGGACTTGGCTTCATAGTTGTCAACGTTCCCCCTTTTTTTAAGGGAAATTCCCTTATTCCTGCTTGGCAGGGGGTTGGACTGGATGGCCCTTGTGGGCTCTTCCAACTCTATGATTCTATGATTCTAGGATTCAACACAAGAAAAGGGAAAAGTTGACAGCTATGCTTGACTTGTAAAAAGTCTCATATGGGAAAGGAAAGTAATAATAATAATAAAAAGCTTTGCAGAAAAAGAGTAAGAACATTAAAAACACCAGGAAAACTAAAAGAAGAAGACCCAATTCTATAAGAAAATGAATTTTCACAAACCTATTAAAGTGTTGGGTGACTCACGAAAGAAACCATCAAATCAACTCAGCAGAAATGTAAGAAATGTGAGGAGCTAGAGCTGAGTGAAGTGAAGTGAAGCCTGTTCAAAATGACTCAGAATCAGTGGCGGAATGTGCTTTAACCACGCCGGGGGCATGGAAGCAGCCTTGCCCTCTCCGCCAGAGCGACACCAGCCCTGCAACGCTGGAAAGATCCCAGCGACTTGGTGCAAGGCTGTTGCATGCATCTCATGCCACCCTCCCCTGGCTGCTTTGCGAGGCTGGGATCTGATCAGATCCTAACCTCGCAAAGTGGCACGGGGTTGACTCAGGGAGAATGGTGTGAAAAGTGTGCCCAAAAAAGACAGAAAATTCTTTTTGTATGCCACATCAGCAGCGAGAATATTGCTTGCCAAAAATTGGAAAACACAGGATATGCCTAAAATGGAAGAATGGCAAATGAAGATGATGGAATACATGGAACTGGCCGAAATGACTGGACGAATCCACGATCAGAAGGAGGAGACCAGAAGATTGGAGCAATTTTAAAGTGTATTTAAAAAAAATATTGTAATATTTCTTAAAGAGCAAAGTTGTTGGAAGAAATTGAGGCTTAGGCTGGTGTTTATAATGGCGAATAATTAGAAAATAGTCTAAAAAGTTAGAGAATGATAGAGAAGAATATATAAATAAGGAATAGAATAAGGAATGTTTAAAATGAATTGGAAGAGTGCTAAAGATGTAATACAATGAAATCAGCAAAGAGGGAACTGAGGAAGTCATGAAATAGAGTAAGAAAGTATAAAAATGTTTGTATAATACACTATGTGAGGAGATGTAATTGTCATGTTATTGAAATGATGTTTTATGTGTCTCAATTATGTTAAAATCAATAAAAAGTTATTTAAAAAAAGAAAAGAAAAGTGTGCCCGCCCCAGCCTGGAAAATGCGCTCAGGACAATCGGCCTGGCAGCTCCCCCTCCCCCCCCATGCCCCTCCTCAAAAAGATTTGCACCTTTAAAGGAACAGAATGAATTGATGGCTATTGCAATACAATATCCATGGCATCATGGTCTTAATGGGAGGGATTTGGCCTATTGGTTAGGAAGCAAAATTTACAACGAGGAGGATTTAAATTAACACCTCAAAATTGGGGAATAGTTTTTGTAAATTTCCCCAAACCAAAAGGCATGCTCTCCTGGTTGCAACATAAAATTCCCTTTCTGCATTTAGTAGATTCCAGGGATTCTTAATATTGATGACATAATAAGCAGGTGACTTTTCAGAATTGGCAGATCACAAAATAAGTATATGGTAAAAAGACTGAATTCCTGGATGTAGGTCCGGGAGTGATAAGATTATTTTGAAAGCATCGTTTGCATATCCCTATTTCACAATGATTTGAGACCTAAGCAAAAACAACAATGAAAATGGTGATCTTATAAAGTATGGGGCAACCATAAATTTTTGATTATCACAAAAATTCAAATCAGCATTGCAGAAAGCAACACCCACCCTATATAGAAAATGATTCTAGAGACTCTCTAGAATCTGTGGGGGATATGAGATTTCTAAATTCTTTCTTGGCTTTACCTGCCACAAGATACAATAACTGACAGAATATCTTCCCGGAGAGACTCTCTTATTCATCTATGAGGCCTTGATAAAGCCGTAATTATTCAAGAATAGAGATAACAAGCAAAAATAGAGATAATAAAAGCTGCTCTTCCAGATGTAATTAAAACTATAAATTATTTTGTGGCGATATCGGGTTGCCACATAAACTGTGACAAATCAGAGTCCTTATTTTGGAATGTGAACCCCCAGACTCAACGAGCTATTAGATAGTCCACAGACATTAAGACCTGTTCCAGCTCCTTGCAATATTTAAGGGTTCACATTCCTAGGAATCTGAGCAAACTGTTTCATTTAAATTTAAAACCCTCTATTCTTCAAACTTATTGTAGAGGACTTGAAAGCTTGGTGGGCTTTGAATTTTTCCATTCTGGGGAGGGTGGTCAGAGGGTGCTTCTCTTTCAGGTTCTTCCCATTTCAGTTTTGCATAATACCATTACTTCTTGCAACAGCTGTCAGGGCCAGAGCTATGGCTGCTTCTTCAATGTCAGTTGCCACTGCCGCAGCCAACACCACAGCTGCTGCTACAGTCGTGGTAGGCACCGGGAGCTGCTGCTGCCACCGCCGCCATCTCCATCACTTCAGCTGCCATAGTGTCCACATTAATGGAGCTGAAATGCACACAGTGACCTATTAAGAAATTAGCTGGCATCCAGTTGCTCCTCAGCTTACACCACGGCTCAGATTGTTGCCTGGTCTTGTCTACCAGTTTGGTGAGCCAGTTTGGTGTAGTGGTTAAGAGCGGCAGACTCGTAATCTGGGGAACCGGGTTCGTGTCTGCACTCCTCCACATGCAGCTGCTGGGTGACCTTGGGCTAGTCACACTTCTCTGAAGTCTCTCAGCCCCACTCACCTCACAGAGTGTTTGTTGTGGGGGAGGAAGGGAAAGGAGAATGTTAGCCGCTTTGAGACTCCTTCGGGTAGTGAAAAGCGGGATATCAAATCCAAACTCTTCTCTTCTTCTTCTTCTACTGCAGAAGCCATCATGGACACAACCCATGCTGGATGACCGTCACTCCTTTTACCAGTTACAGGTAAAAACAAAACAAAATAAAAAATTCCTTCCAGTAGCACCTTAGAGACCAACTAAGTTTGTTCTTGGTATGAGCTTTCGTGTGCATGCACACTTCTTCAGATACACTGAAACGGAAGTCACCAGACCCTTAAATATAGTGAGGGGAGTTACAGGTAGGTAGCCGTGTTGGTCTGCCATAGTCAAAACAAAATGGTATCTGAAGAAGTGTGCATGCACACGAAAGCTCATACCAAGAACAAACTTAGTTGGTCTCTAAGGTGCTACTGGAAGAATTTATTTTTTATTTTGTTTTTACTCCTTTTACCAGTTGGTTATAAAATGGTAAACGAATTGTCAGGATCCCTGCGGAAAGCAGTTATTTGAAAGGGAAACTAACAGGCTGAAAGTGTCACTTTTTAAATAAAAAAGTTATAATTATAAATATTATGTATCCACACACAAAACTTCCTCTTGCACTCTCACCCCACCCCCCTACCCTGATTGCTACATTTATGAGCCTTTGTAATTTTAAAAGTCGTCCTGAAGCGTTGCATGGGTGCTGTATTTTACAATTATAGCTCTTAAGCACCAGCTGGTTTCCCCTCAGTTAAGTGTTTTCTCTGGGAGTTTAGATTATGCACCCCAGGGAACAAAGGCTTAAACACATTGTTCAGCAGGTAAAGTGCTCTTGGCTGTCTGTCGTGTCATTAAGACCAATATGAGAAATCAGCGAGACCCAAGCGTTCACCCTGCTGGTTGCCTCAATTAATAGGTTTCCTGCAGAGCCCCACTTGATAGCTAGATCCTGTGGTTTCTTGTTCTATTTGTTTCAATCTGCTGGTGTTAACTGCTAAATTTAAGGAGATCTCTTATCAGCTAAGCAGTAATGCAGAGGTGCATGCCTAATTGACATAGAAATAAAATGACAATGAAGGCTCCAAAGCGATGTCATTTGTCAAACTTGGCCTATGTCCAAACAACATTTTATTCTAGAATCAATGGATTCTCTCCCCCCCCCCCGGTGTACTTGTTCTTTTCTATGTAGTCCACACACAATCGAGATGTACAGTATCTTTTTTTGCCCTTGAAAAGCTCCTCTTGGGAAACTGGTTTCATTCAGAGAAAGAAATGTTCATTGCACATTGATTCTCCATTAGCTCACCGTGTGTCCATTTGGAAAACTGGTGTAGACTTTCCAAAAGGCATTGTGGGTGGGCATTTTTGGACTTCCAAAGGCAGCCCCATCGGTAGCACATTACAGCAATCTAACCTAGGGATGGATTACCAGAACACAGTCAACAGAAGCTAAGCTATCTCTGTCAAGATATGGTTGCAGTGAGACTACCAACCAAAGCTGATGGAAGGCCAACCATGTGGATCAGAAGTGTCGCCTAAGCTATGCATCTACTGATTTGGGGGAGTGCAATCATATCCAGAACAGGACCCACCCAGCCAGTCTCAGGAACTACCCACTACACCGGGGGTCTGCAACCTGCGGCTCTTTCACACCTTTGCCGCGGCTCCACCGGCTGCGCCCGTGCCCTCCTCTTCTTCTCCAGCTGGCCGGCGGCGGCCCGCCCTCCAGCTGGCCAGCCGGCTGCGCCCTCCTCTTCTTCTCCAGCTGGCCGGCGGCGGCCCGCCCTCCAGCTGGCCAGCGGCCCGCCCCCAAGGCTGAGGCTCATGCGCCGTGCCTCGTTTATGCCAGCGCAGGCGCAGCAGCAGACAGCAGCAGCTTCCCTCCTTGGCGCCTGTCCCAGAGGTGTGGCTGCTGCTGCTGGCGAGGAGCTGCTGCTGCTGGCGTGGAGCTGCTGCTGGCTCGAGGCGACGACGACGAGGTAGGCAGCTGCGGGCTGGGCCAGGGGCGGCGGGCTGCGGCGAGGGCGAGGAGGAACAAGCCCTCTTTTAAAAAATTGTAGAGGAAGCGGGGCCTGCCTGGATGTGTGTGTGTGTTGGGGGGATGAAGTGGAAAATCAGAGTAAAGCCAGCAAATGGTCTGGAGGAGAGGTGTACGTGTGTGTGTTGGGAGCCGGTCGTTGTCTTTGGTGAGCTCTTCGGGATTAAGGGCAACAGGCGTCCCCCCCTCAACCTCGTTTATTTCATAATCATTGGGGAGAAGTGCGCGTGGAGGAGGCCCCAAATAAATCTGTAGCGATGAAACAAAAAGCAATTTGGGAGTCAGTTCCATTTATCAGCGGCTCTTACTCCTGAGTAGACGCGCCTAGCATTTTTCACTTCCGAGGGTGTTGCATCTTGAAGTTGTCTACTCAGAAGTAAGTCCCATTGCGCTCCATGGGACTTACTTCCGGGTAAGTTTGCAGCCACATGTCTGAGGCAGACAGGTCTCACACGTCACAAAATTACCAAATGTTTACCAAATGGGTCTCTGCAGGGAAGGAGGGGTGAGGGATTTAATTGTTCCAGGAATTAAAGAAGATTACCATCTCAAAGGAATGGCCAGGCTACTGAGAAGAGGCATCAGATAAGGCCTTTTCTGGGTGATGAGCTTGGGTTACACCTCTTCCGTGATTGATGTTTCTGGGGGTGGGCTAGACTCCAGGAGGGATTTTAAAATGTCTTTATAATAAGCATGCTTGCTTTGCTTCTCAATCTTCTCTGGTTGGCCTCTGTTTTTTACTCCTACCAATGGAGAACCTGCAAAGGACTTTGCAAGGGCTCTTGTGTACCCCATAAAATAAGGGAATAAGGGCAGATTTTTCTTACAACAGCAGCATAACCGATTATGCAACCTGCAAAGGACTAAAGGCGTGTGTTGTTACTATTGAATATAGAATAAATCTTCATTGTCATTGTCCCCTTGTGTGAAACAACGAAATTGCTCTATTAAGCGCCATAGTGGGATTTGATGTGTGTGTTGTTGTTTTTAAGGGGGCATGCACTGGCCTTGAGTGAAAAACGCACTCACCCTTTTGCTTATATTGTTAGAATCATAGAACTGTGGAGTTGGAAGGGACACCCGAGGGTCCTCTAGCCAACCCCCGGCAATACAAGTATCTCAACACGTGCTCTCCCATCCAGTTTGAAACCATACTGGGCCCTGCTTAGTTATTTAACTTAGTAGTTGCCTAACATGGGGGTTGGGGTGGGAGTCTCTGGGCAATTTGCCATCAAGCAAAAATTTTGCTGGTCCTCTTCCTTATATTATCACCGTTCTTAATGCTATTTATTAGTTGCCTAACACAGGGGAGTCTCCAGAAGCGAAAGGTTCGTTGAGACCTCTTACTTGTATTACTATTATTGGTAACATTAATATTGTTATTGTTATTTCATTTGTTGGTTGCTTGGGGGAGCCTCTGTGTGACTCAAGCAGCATCTGCATTGGGGTATACTGCATTTGGGAGGGACTGTGTTGTTTGCTAGTGTTGTTTGTGTTGTTTGCTAGGGCTTTCAAAAAGGTGTTGAACGGCCTTATTTGCACATGGTTATGCATACCAGAAACAATATATGCAGTGTTATATTTGTTTTAAATGTCGCAATGGTTTTGCGGCTCCCAGTTTGTTTTTTTCCTTCGGAAACGGGTCCAAGTGGCTCTTTTTGTCTTAAAGGTTGCAGACCCCTGCACTACACCCTTGTGCAAATTAATTGAAACAAAGCATGTTTTCTATCTTACTTATAATCCTGTACTCAAAGCAAACACGAAAAGTTAGTTTGATTATTTTTTATGTTTTAATGATGCAATCATTATGCGGGCAGCTACTATATTGCACCAGATTGTAGAATCCTGTCCGGCCGCTGTAGTGTATGATGCAATCATTACATCAGCAGCTATGGTATTTCATCAGCTTTTGATTCGACCGCTGTTCGAAATGGATGTGACACCTAGGAAACGTATGAAGATCATAACTCTGCATGAACATACAGCTAACTCTGCACAAACATACAGCTAAGACGTATCAAGAGATTGCTTCAGTGGTTGATGTGAGTTTAGCAGTTTAGCAACTGTCAGCCGTGTCAGTCGGATCGGTTTCTCCTAAACGTAAAGGAAAGTGTGGTCATAAGAAGAAAACAACTCGTAGAGATGACGTCTTCTTGCTTCGACAAAGCAAAAAGGATCCCTGCAAGACGAGTGATGCATTGAATACGGTGCCTTATTGCGGTTAGACAAAAAGCCAGAAGACCTGTTAATAAACAGCTTTTCACTGAAAAAATGAAAGAAAATAGGTATAAATGGGCAAAAAAGTACAAGGAATGGACGAAAGACCAGTGGAGAAAAGAATTTGTGGGCTATATGCAAAAGTCGCCTCCGTGCTGTAGACTGTACGACTATGGAGAAGCTCATTCAGGTGCTGATTCAAATGTGGTACAGGGATCCGAAAATCAACAGTGAATGTTCAAAAATAATAGTAGACTCCATGCCAAACCGTGTTCAAATGCTGCTTATAAATAGTGGATGTCATATCCATTACTAATGTATGTGTATATGAGTTTTGTACATGTACATGTGAATTTTGTACAATAAACTACTAAATTCATTGTTTGTTTCAATTAATTTGCACAAGGCTATAACAGTGCCACAGTCTTCTCTGGATTAAGCTCTAGTTGATTAGCTGCCTTTAGACATCAGTTCAGCACATCAATCACTACACCTACTTGAGATGCAAAAGTGAAAGAGAGCTATGTTATCACCAGCATATTGAAGGCAGCACACTCCAAATTCATCAGATGAGCCCACTCAGTGGTTTCATGTACATGTTAAACAGCATGGGAGATAAAACTGACCCCTGCAGAACAGCATATTGGAGATTCCATGGGGCCAACCAGGTTCCCAGCTCTGACCACCCTTGACACAGTCATCCAAGTAGGACTGGAACCAATGTGTGCTCGTGGTGCCCAGGGTGTGGGTGTACGCTGGGGTGGGCAGGGGACCCCCACAACTGGCCCAGCCCTAGCTGCTATTGCTGCCAGTGCAACACCAGCCCCAAGTCGCTTTGTGAGGCTGGAATGATCAGATCCCCGCCTCGTAAAGTGGCACAGGGCTGGCTCCGGGAGGGCAGCGTGAGCAGTGTGCCCCCCAGAAAAATGCGCCCGGAGCAGTCGCCCCAGCAGCCTCCCCCCACTACACCCCTGACTGTCACACCCACCCAACTCAGATGGCTAATCCAGAAAGATACCACAATAATTTTTTTTTGGGGGGGGAACAAAACAAAACAGAAAGATACCACAATTGACGGTATCAAAAGGTGCTGGGAAATCAAAGAGAACCAATCACATTCCCCTTGTCTCTCTCCCTAAACAGTTTCTAAGGCAGTTTCCTCTTTGACCTTTAAAGACATATACAGTTTGGGACTTGGATACTTCTCCTGCATGAAGTTGCATGAATCTGAATTGTTTTGGACTTTACTGTAGCTGTGCTGAGACTCTGGAACTTCCTGCCAAGACGAGCCCAGCTTGACCAATCTCTGGTGGCCTCTGACTGCCATTGCAGAATACCAATAGACCATTGACTTGCTGAGCTGTTTATTTTAATCTCCCTGGCTTATTATTTGTGTATTTATCTGGTAGTCTCTCTGTTTAACTGTGATGAGATGAAGGACAGAATGCAAATAATAATAATAATAATAATAATAATAATAATAATAATATATCCAAGAGGTTCTCACAGCAGCTTGCAATATATATACAGTCATACCTCGGGTTGCGCTTGCTGCGGGATACGAATGCGCTGAATCCAGAAATACCGGAACGGGTTACTTCTGGGTTTCGGCATGCGCGCATGCGCAGAAACACAGTTTCATGCTTAGCACATGCGCAGAAGCGCCGAATCACGACCCGCGTGTGCGCAGACGTGGCGCTATGGGTTGCGAACGTGCCTCCCACACAGATCATGTTCGCGACCTATATTAAGATTTAGTGTCAGGAAATAACCTAGTCCTGGACACAGCAGAGTGAACGCAGGTTTTCTGGAAGCTTCTGGCTGTAGAGCATTGACTGGACAGCACAACGCAGGAACTCAGCAACTCACTTGGATAACTATATACAGTATTTATTGAAGCAACTAGTATCCATAAGTTACTATGTACAGACTTTGGAAATAAAAGAAACAAAAGTAAAACCTCTCCTCTCTGTCTCTCTCTCTCTCTCAACCTTCATTAACCAAACTACACACACCACACACCAGCTCTCACACAGAGCTCATTCTTTAGGAACTCCTGAACCAATCATAGGTTGTTGCTAAGGGTCTGGAGAGAGAGCAGATCTTGGCTTTCAGCCAACAGTTAATTGACATAGGTGACTAGCTGCACGTAGGCACTTTGAAATCTCTAACAACCCAAGCGTCCACTGTATATATACAGGAGAGAGAGAGAGAGAGAGTTGTTTCAACTGGTTTCTTACTGTGCAAGCTGCCTCCAGCAGTTTTTAGTGTCAGTTGTGTTTAACTTATGCTGGCTTCCCATGGCAGGTGACTGAGGTGAACCGGCTTAGAATCCAGGCTAAGTCCCCAACTCTCCGCTGTCTCGTCCCGCCCCTGCCACACCCCCAGAATGCTGGCAGAACTTACTATAGGATTGCTCTTCTGTCAGTATAGTTTTAATTTCCACCCCACCTGCATTTCTCCCCTGCATTATACAGAAACAACCTATCACAGCAACTGTCTTTATTTTGCTTTGTTGTGGGTTTTTTTTTTGGAGTTGGGCAATAGTAGCGCAAGCGGTTCTGTTCCCTTTCTGCATTCAATATTTTATCTGGTGACTACTAAAACGTCTCAGCTAGGTCCATTTAAAATTGGCTCAGCACTCAAGGCTCACTGGGTGACTGCCATGGAATGAACAGAAAAAGCTTCAGACAGCAAATGGCTGAAGCAGCTAGATTTTAGTTTCCTGACACAATTATTTTTTAAAGTGATATACACCTCTTTTGAGGTAGGTCACTGTGCTCCATCTTTTGTATCACCAGCTCCCATTTATATCTAAGCTATATGTTACAGCATGGCAGAGCTGCATTAAGAGGAAATATTTTCTTGCGGAGGATAGTCCTCTACCATTGATCTGCCGTATACACAGATGAATTCCCATGCATGTTGCTTATATAACAAAGGGCCTAATTCAGTCACATAAATGTACAGTATGTATAGACAGTCTAAATTAAATCACCACCAGCTGCCTATGTTGAGACTTACTCCTGGGCCCTTGGCTTTCTTCTCCCTTCCTCCTTCCCTTCCACATGCACACACTGTTGCACTTGCTGAGATTTCTACAGAATTTGAGTATTAGCTGTTGCACACAGTTAATATAGAATATATTGCAAGGAGCCAAATGAGATAGCTCTGGGGTTATGAGACCATGTAGAAAAAGATCAACCAGTATCATGGATTTGAGTCTGTTCATAACTTTAATAACATAGGACATTGTATTCCATAATCCATGGTGCGGCTGTTCTGCTATAAAAGGCAAAGCAAACAGTGTGTTGCAAGCACAACATGAACTTTACAAATATTGTGCTGTGAAATGGACACTGCAAGCCTTTGCATGTTTGCTCAGAACTAAGTCCCACTGAGTTTAGCTGGACATACTCCAAAGCATGTGTGCATAAGTTCACAGCCCCAGTTAGTCAGTCTCTCTCTCTCTCTCTCTCTCTCTCTCTCTCTCTCTCTCTCTCTCTCTCTCTCGGATGTTTTTAACTGTCACTTGGTAGCAGACATTGGGAAGATAGGGAGCAATGCGAGAGACTCAAGCTGTGTTCACATTCCCATTTAATGTGCACTCACAATGTTTCACATGATGCTATCCAAAATGCATACCGGTATGTACCCTGTGCTTTGTTACCACTGTTTGATTTGTTGTTCCTCAAACCAGCTTCGCGTCCACTGGAGTCCAAAAACCATTCCTAATTTGTCTCTAGCCAAGGTGTGAACACCTTTGTGTTGGGGAGAGACATCCCTGCCTGTCAGTGACTCCTGGTGTGTGATGACTGGCACTCATCTCTCTTGGGAGACAATGGAAGAATGTGGCTTTGGAGGTGAAGTCAAACCGTTGGAGAGTTTCAGCGCCTGCTGTGGCTGTTAAGACTGATATGGGAGAGACATGTTGTGTTGATACAGGAGAGAGGTGTTGTGTTGCCCCTGGGTCAGATGAAGGCATTCTGTTGTGCTGCTGTCATTCCTCCTCTGGTCCCTGCAATGGATACATGACCTGACTTTTTCCAGCCGCTGCAGTCATTTTGCAAGGGATTTCCAAACAGAGGGGTTGATGTTGCCAGCCATCATGTTTACAGACATCTCTGCAATGCAGAGCCTGAAGCCAGCTCTCTGTAGAGCATACCCTTGGGGATCCTGACATCTCCCATCCTGTGGACATGACCAAGCCAGTGTAGAAGTTGCTGAGACAGGAGTGGGAATGTTGGTTTGGGAGAGAGCACATCTTTGTTTGAGACTCTGTCCAGCCATGTGATGCCCAACATCTTCCTGACCAGTGTATGTGGGATGAATTGAATTGAAGCCATGGGACATGGGGAAGAGCTGCAAAACACACCAGAAAAGCAACAACTTTGCTGGTAGTGTGAACACACCCTCAGAGTGTGACAATTCATCTGACAATTCATCTGGCAAACTGTGAGGCATCTTCCTTTGGCATGTATGGAGTACGTGAAACAGGGTCATTTACCTTTTTTGACCAAGGCTGCCAGGACTGCCAGGCACAGCGTGGGAGGACTCACACTGTCTCCTCTTGACCTTTCTCACTCTCACACACAAAGTACAAGTGACAGCATTTACATGATGGGACCCTTGGCCAGGATCAATGGCCGGGCAAAATGCCCAGCCTTGCCAGGGTGTGCTGCCAGTTATTTTGGCTCATCCCCCCCAACCTAGGTATATGCAAATCAAACCTTCAGCAGGGTTCAATGAAGCCTGATGTGCTTCACATCATATTACAGGATCAGTGAATGAGGCAGCAAGTGATGGACACACAAATAAGAAATAAAGGATGGCATGTATTGGCCTGGGATATATTGAAAAAGAGCAGAATGCTTAAAAGAGAGAGAGAGAGAGAGCATGTTTTGGAAACATCCAGCTGCCGAGCAGAAATTTAGATTCAAAGAAGCATGACAGTAAAGCTATTTAGGGTTGCCATATTTCAAGAAGTAAAAATCCAGACAGTTGTTGACCCACAAACTCGTTGAGCTTCCCCCCCCCCCGAACACAAGTCGCTGGCACAAAGAAATCAAAACAAAAAAACAGACCCGCCTGCACCTGAGCACGATACAGAGACAGAGCCTGAATCTGAGCTGCCCATGCACTTAAAAAACAAAACAAAAAAACACCCCAAAAACCCTGGATGGCCAGGTTCCTCCCCCCCCCAAAAGAGGACATGTCCGGGATTTCCCGGACACATGGCAACCCTAATTCTGGTATCATATAAAAACATCTTGATGGTCAACAGATGCTGTGTGGTATTACAATAAGAGTGAAAGTTGGCCTCCTAGAAAAAAAGTTATGAAGCAAAATGTGCAGGCACCCTTCCTAAGCAATTTCTGTGAGATGAGCCAGTCTGGCTGCTCCCATGTGTGTCTTTACCTAATGAGTGAAGTCAAAGTTGACAAGTGTGCCATTTAGACAGCAGGTGACATGAATCCTAAAGAGCTGCTGTTTTCCCCTCCCCTTTAACGAACATTTCCTGCTTCTTCTGTCTCATTTTCTAGTCCAGTGTTTTTCAACCTTTTTTGGGCAAAGGCACACTTGTTTCATGAAAAAAATCACGAGGCACACCACCATTAGAAAATGTTAAAAAAATTAACTCTGTGCCTATATTGACTATATATAAAGTAATTTTCCCACGGCACACCAGGCAACATCTCGCGGCACACTAGTGTGCCGCGGAACAGTGGTTGAAAAACACTGTTCTAGTCCTTGGAATCTCCAACGTTTGCCCTTCTTTTTTTTCCTGGCAGTCACGATACATCTTTCCTGTGGTGGATTCCCCTGAGATCAGGTGCTGTGGTATGTTATTTTCTGCAGTTATTTTCTACACAACAGGTGCAGGTGCACATTTTAGAGCCGCACCCCACCTGACCTCTGCTATGAGAAATGCACTGAAGGGGAAAACTTCACTGGTTCTCATTCTGTCTGTTAGACATTTTATTACATGTGTGGCCACTGATTTATTTTGAGCCCTCCACCCGGCACCACTTAAATAATACTAATAAATTCTGCATATGATACAAATCATATGCAAATTTATGCAAATTGGTGTCCCCCCATTTGCAAATGGGTTGGAGGGTGCAACCCACATGCCACAATACTGGAGAATTCTCTTGGTACCCCTACTTGCTGCATCTGACTAAAAGCCCATCCAGCCCAGTGGCTAACCAGATTCCCATGAAAAATATTATCAACAACCTCCATTTAAAATGTTGACAGTTTTTTTAAAAAAAAACATGCCAAATTTTTAATATTTGCCATGTTTAAATGTAGCAGACTGCTGTTTTAAGGTGATGGAAGCGGCTGCTCCCCATTTACTGGTTCAATACATCTTGATTGGGCTTTTCATTCGTTCAGTGGTTTGTTCAGATTGTTGTAAATGCAATTTGTTTGACAGCTCTGAAAAATTATTTATTGCACTTGAAGGCAATAGTCAGATGCCACACTTAAATTCAATCCTGTTTTGTTTCTGCACTTCTTACATCTATAATTTAAATGCAAAACTGACGTTGGCTTGAATGTACATTTGATTTCTCAATGGCTCTCTCCCATTTTCTGTTCCGGATGACACGTTTCACGTTGGAAACTCCTTGTCATTTCCCCCACCCCCACCCCCACCCCCACCTTCTCCACTTATGACTTCGAATATGTTTAAAAAGAATGTAATTTAGTTTGGAAAGTGGAAGAACGCCATCGAGGAATCAAAAGCACATTCTAGCCACCCTCCGTTTTACATTTAAATTATAGATGTGAGAAGCGCAAAGAAACAAACAAACAAAAAAAACCACCCCAAATTTAAATGTGGCATCTGACTACTAAACACAGCCGCCAGCATTAGTTGAGTGACTGCAATTTATCAGTATGTTGATGGCATACAGCTTCACTGGAATCAGGAGAGGCCGTGAAGGTGTCTGCACAGGTGTCTGGAGGCAGTGGTGGACTGAATGGGGGCCAATAAACTGAAGCTGAATCCTGATATGATGGAAGTTCTGAGGGTGTGTGACGCCCTCGTCTGGGAATTAGGTGTATGTTATGTTGTGTATTGATTCAAGGGTTATCATATCTGTATCACCATTGTCCGTATTCACATTAGGGGAAAGTAACTGCCTTCCTGTTCCAGAAGGAACAGCTACTATTGGTTCATTCAAGTTGCTGCATTTGGATCCTCAGTCTTATTGGTTCCCACCAAAAGGCAGCTTTGTGATTGCTTGAGATTGTTCCCTCCAAAATGTATCCTTTCTAGCCAGTCTACTGCCCCTATAAATGTAGCTTCCCTCTCCTCAGTTCCCTAGTCTTGTTTACTTGAATAAAGAGTGTTACATGAAGAAGCTGCCTCCTGTCTGCTATGTCAGAGAGCTGAAGTCACTTGCTGAATCACTATCCCCATGCTACAATATGTTATATGAGGTGTTACGTGAAGGATCAGGTTCATAGTTTGGGAGTACTCCTGGATTCCACCTTGTCACAGATGTCTCATGTGTCTTCTGTTTATGCCCAGATTAGCCTGTCCTACCTGAAGGAGTATCTCCACCCCCATCGTTCAGCCCGGACACTGAGGTCCAGCTCCGAGGGCCTTCTGGCAGTTCCCTCCCTGTGAGAAGTGAGGTTACAGGGAACCAGGCAGAGGGCCTTCTCGGTAGTGGCACCCGCCCTGTGGAATGCCCTCCTTCAGATGTCAAGGAAATAAACAACTATCTGACTTTTAGAAGACATCTGAAGGCAGCCCTGTTTAGGGAAGTTTTTAATGTTCGGTGTTTTATCATGTTTTTAATATTCTGTTGGGAGCCGCCCAGATGGATAGAGTATTATTTATTTATTTATTTAGTTGTTGTTGTTTAGTTGTTGTTGTTGTTGTGGTTGTTGTTACTGCATCAACAGAAGTCTAGTGTACGGATCAAGAGACGTGGTAAAGGTAAAGGGACCCCTGACCATTAGGTCCAGTCGCGGACAACTCTGGGGTTGCAGTGCTCATCTTGCTTTACTGGCCAAGGGAGCCAGCGTACAGCTTCCAGGTCATGTGGCCAGCATGATTAAGCTGCTTCTGGCAACAGCATCCCTTGAGGGAAGTAGTAGTCCCACTCTATTTAGCCTTGGCCAGACCACACCTGGAATCCCCCCCCCCCCCGCTAGGACCTGAATGAATTGATTCAAATTACAAGAAAGGAGATTCTGACTAAACACCAGGAAGAACTTTCTGACACTAAGAGCTGTTTGACCTAAAATCTCCTTCGCCATCATCAAACATTTTGGACCCTACGATTGGCAGTGGCAACACCACTGTGGGCTGCCTTTTCAGTACTGCTTCCCCAGTTGTGGAATGCTCTCCTTAGTGAGCCATGTCTGTCTCCATCATTATTAACTTTCAGGAAGAACCTGAAAACATTCCTGTTGACCCGGGTATTTGGTACCTGAAGAATAACGTTCCTCGCAACTTAAAAGATCACTGCATGGAATTATGCTCTTAACTGTAAATGCTTTTAGAAGGTTTTAACTGTTTCTGTTTTTAGAAAGTTTTCACTGTGTTAGAACAATTTGCTTTGTTTTTTAATTATGGATCTGCTTGCCACCCTGGGTTCCCTAGGGAGGAAGGGCAGGATATAAATTCTACATCAAAAAATAAATAAATCCACAGTCATACAAGTTTGATTATGAACTGAGTGTCCTCCATTCAATATCACACAATTCAGCACTAAAATCTCCTTTTTGCTGGGAGCAATTTTCTACTCATTAGAACTATTAGAACTGTTGTTGCTGCCTGTTTGGTACAATTCAAACAGGATGATAAGCAGATTGTGCTTGTCCTTCTTATATTTCATTGATCTTTTTTTCAAAAGCTCAGTGGTGTGTGTAAAAATTCAGATTGGAGATACCTACAGTTTTGCTGCCTTTAGCAGAGTGAGGAGAAAATAATAGCTTACTTCAAAATTCTGGGGGAAATTTCTGAGGGTCTCAGATGGGCACAGCCCAGGGCAAGCCTAATAATAATAATAATAATAATAATAATAATAATAATAATAATAATATACCCCGCCCATCTGGCTGGGTTTCCCCAGCTACTCTGGGCGGCTCCCAATCAAATATTAAAAACACAATACAGGATTAATCAAAAACACAAGACAGGATTAAATAAATTAAATTAAATTGAGGAATTATCTTTGCCCCTGTGAAAGCATATCAACCTTTGAAGTTGATCAGTCCTGCAATTCCATATATTATGTTTATTGTCGATAGTGGAAAGAATAAATACAGAGGATTCAGAGTGTCTCAGAAATGGCAGAGAGGGCTTCCAATGACTTCTCGCCGTGATGGCTGTGCTCAACCTCCACAGTTGGGGCCAGCACTGCTTCTGAATACCAGTTGCTGGAGACCATGAGATGTGAGAGATATGATCCTGTGCTCCTGCTCTGCTCCCTGGTTTCCTACAAGCGTCTGGTTGGCCACCGTGAGAACAGGATACTGGACAAGATGGGCCATTGGCCCGATCTAGCAAACTGCTCTTATGTTTAAGTGTGAAGAAGATGGTAGCACAAACATCATCAAGCCAAGGCAAAAACTGTTCGCAGCATTCTGTTTTGGAGTAAAGTGAAAACCTAGCACATAAAACTCCAAGACAAAATTTCCCTCACAGTTTCTCATGTTTCTACATGCCAAACACTCCTGCTTTGTGACATATTTGTGATGTATCGATGATGCTGTTGAAAAATGTATTGTGGGAAATGGGGAGAGGTCTTAAAAGTTCACGCAACCCCATGCTCAGGGTTCCTACTCTTTGTGTGCTTGAACCTTGTTGCAACAAACTACTGACCGCTGTTTTCCTTCTGTAACCTGGCTGGAGACTCCTTCTTTTGCTGACCGGACAGACCCACGGGGAATGGCACCCTGACGAGCTGGGCAGCGGAGTAAATCTGAAGCCCAGGATTTTTTCCTTATCAGTTGGGACCTACCCACCCTTGAAAGACAGACAGACAGATTATTAAAATTTAGTGTGGCCATGAGTTGAACAGTAAGTGCTTTTTCTGGGGGTACTCAAGGTTACGAAGTCCTGGCACCTTTTTTTTTCCCTAAAAGAAAAGCACTGGTTAAAAGTGTGGCACTTACCGTAACAACTTCATGGTGAGTACCGTCACCGTTTTTTCTTGAAGAAAAGCAGTACTGACGGTACTTAATTATATTATAGAAAACCATCCCTGAAGTTTCTTCACACTCCAATCCACCACTCAAAACATCTATGTGAGCAAAATGCGTAAACACGGATCGTGTCCGCAACCAGAGGTACCACTGTACAAGATTCCAGGAGCTAATACTTCACTAGCTCAGGGAAATAGCTTTTGGATTTGTAAACATAAAAAGACGCCTGTGGATGTGTAGTCATGCCAACTTTTGTCTGGGCAACACCCACTGCTGGCGTGTGACCCTTTTCCCCTGAGGGTTGGTCAAGAGGGAATGAAAAGGTTTCTTAGGACAAAGAATGATTGCAGGGTAAAACAGGCTGCGTTCCAACCAAGTGCGACAGGCCATCTGTAGTTCCAGAAGTTACGAATGATCTGGCTAGCTATAGGCCAATAATCTCTTCAGCATAATCAGTAAATTATATGCTAAACTTCTACATGATAAATCAATAGCCTGAGTAGAAAAGAATGAGCCTCGGTTTAGGCAAGACCAACCAATCTTAGATCTTTCTTTTTTCTCATCTCAGTTAAGAAATGTACTGGAAGGCTTAGGGGCCAAGTGCTTAAAGCAGGGGTCCCCAGACTTAGCCCCGGGGGCCAGATTTGGCCCAATTGCCTTCTAAATGTGGCCCACGGACGGTCCGAGAATCAGCGTGTTTTTACATGAGTAGAATGTGTCCTTTTATTTAAAATGCATCTCTGGGTTATTTGTGGGGCATAGGAATTCGTTCATTTCCCCCCCCCAAAAAAATATAGTCCGGCCCACCACATGGTCTGAGGGACAGTGGACCGGCATCCTGCTGAAAACGTTTTCTGACCCCTGGCTTAAAGCATTCATTGGCTCAAAATCTGCCGGACTGTGGGACAAATCGGCAGCTATTCCCATGGGCAAAAGGCTCCTCCTTTTAATGAATCAACAATACTACACTTTGGCTGCAAAGTGACACCAGTGCCAGATTTAGCATGATGTGGGCACTCCCCGCCCCCGGTCACCATATTACAAAAGATCACCAAAGTCCACCGCTGACAGCACAGCCCTCCAGTTAGAATTTATCAGGGAATAAAACAGGGCTGCAGGCTGGCACCAGTCCTGCAAATTTGTATATTGATGACAGGGGCAGAGTGTCCCATTTCTGCCTGAGGCAAAGTAAGAAGCTGCCACCTTGCTGAAGTCTTCCTTACTTGGAGGTCCTGATGGTGAGTTCCGGCGAGATCTGGCAGAGCTCTCAAAATATCTTGTGGAGTGCCAGAGATCCCACCAGTGGCAGAGGGAGCAGGGGCGGAGGGGAACCTGTGAAGGTGCTGCCTCCTGGTGTCCCACTGCCCAAGGCAGCTGCATCAGCCTGCCTCATAGCTGGGGCGGCCCTGATTAATGATCTAATGCCTCTTCTTGGATCTGTTCCCACCCTCCTGAAATTGCCTCCAGAACCCTTCCAGTGACGTTTCCTACTGCTGGCATGAGCCCTATTTCGGTGGTAAGGACTAGAATTACGTGACGCAGAAGACTGGTGTTGCACATTTCTGCCCTTGAATCATGTCCACCATGTGGGATGTAAAACGCAGGAGCAGTCAAACACAACATTGCTAGAGTGGACATAGAAAGGGAACTCTAGGCCAGCCAGTTGGAACTTGCTGTTTCCCCTGGGCTGGGATGACTTCCTCTGTGTAACAGGAGATGGGTGTGGTCTCACCTGGGCAGGTTAACACAAAACCACAGGGACCAGACTCCATCTTCCTCTTTTGGACGACGCTCTCAAAGAAGCGCATTGCTAAGATGCTCTCTTGCTCCAGCCAAAGAAGGAACTGTTTTCCCTTATGGAACAGTCTCCTGAGTAAATGTAACTTTTACTAAGTTTAAGCCTGCCTTCTGGGATCCTTTTGTGAACAGATGATTTCTAGTGAGTAAACCCTTTTTATACTTTTATAGAAGACTGTATAGAGTCTTATTTGTGGGATGTAAACACAGAGCAGCCAAACACAACACTGCTAGAGTGGACATGAAGGTAACTCAGTCCTCCAGGCTTAACTTCCTGTTTACCTGGACTGAGTTACAGGAACCAGAAGTAGGTGTGGTCTTACCTGGGAACAAGAACCCAAAGAAGACTCCCATTTTGCCTCGTCTTTTGAACTAGCAGGATGCTCTCTCTCAGCCTGCAGCTGAGAGAAGCAGAGGTGAAGCCTGTTCCCATATGGAAGCAGCTTCACCGCATGTAAATAGATTTATCTAAACTTATCTGCCTCTTTGAGCCTGTACAGTACTGTGACTCATGGATGAATGTAAGTAAACTCTATTATATCTAATAATCAGTACTTTGTTGTGTCTTTGCTTTTAAGAGGGAACAAGGGGAATATACCAGGAATATATATTTCTTATAGAGGCTTTAGCAAGCCTATGCAACCGTTTTCTGCTGTGTTTTAAAAGGGAATGTGACTCTGCTAAGTTTGGAGCTTGCTCACACAAGCTGGGATGATATATATAAAATAATATATACTCATCCACACTCCTAAACATTCCCACATTATTTTGAGAGGGATTAAAGGGGAAAATACCAGGACATTTATTACAAGGTTTTAACAAACCTGAGCAAGCTATCTGCTGCATGTGTGTGTTTAAAAGGGGAATGAGAACTCTGCTAATTTCTGGGACTTGTAAACACAAGTTGGAATAGGATATCTTAAACAATATATCCTCTCCTGCATCCCAAAACATTCCCACACACCATGGGGCAGCCCCTTGAACTTGTGTCAGCTATTATGGTGCAGCTCACAGCAACAGCCAAGCTGCCCCACTGCAGACCTGCTCCCAATGTTTGGATACTGTTGGAGAGATGGGCTGGAGATGAGCTGGCTGGAGCATGCTTTGCTTTCTCATGCAGTGATGGCCTTGCAAGGCTGGATGAACATTAGAATGGGTGGGATTGAGACCACCTCGCTCTCAGTGACTTGGCTTCATCTGAAAAGGCGTCTCCTGCATTAGTGCAGGTATCTCCCAAACCACCTTAGGCCGAGGAAGAGTGCCTGAGGACATCCTGGGAGATGTCCTTCATGGCTGAAGAAAGATTTAACTTAATGTACTCCCTGGAAAAGACCCTGATGTTGGGAAAGATGGAGGGCACAAGGAGAAGGGGACGACAGAGGACGAGATGGTTGGACAGTGTTCTCGAAGCTACCAACATGAGTCTGACCAAACTGCGGGAGGCAGTGGAAGACAGGAGTGCCTGGCATGCTCTGGTCCATGGAGTCACGAAGAGTCGGTCACGACTAAACGACTAAACAACAACAACTCAGATCTCCCCAATTCAAGTCTCGGGATGGGGGCTGTTCCTGCATTTGCATGTCCTACTGTGCTTTTGGCCATTTGGACAAGCACATCAGGAAGAAAATCTCTTATTTGATGTGGGTGGGTTGGACAAAACATTTACTACACACTTGGTCATTCGTATTTTGTGCTCAGGTTTTATTTGATAAGGTTTGTGGTACAAACTTTAATTTACCGAAACTTTTTCCCCCCTTTTAAATGCTCTCGTTGCTGAAAAATGACAAAGGGGTGTGTGTGTTAAAATGTAATTGCTTTCAGTTTTATGGAGTTCTTTTGAGATAAAGCACTGCGTGATTTCTTTTCTCCATATAATACTTCAGTTTGATTAAAGCTTTATTCAGGAGAAATTTCACATGAAAAACAAATTATCCTGCACTCTTTGCAGCATTAGCTGCATTTGTTTAGTGCCAGATAATGGGCTCTTTCTCTGCAGTTTCACTGCACTCAAGTCCTTTATCACACGAGCAGAATTTCGATTAAATCAAATTTAATTTGGGCAGCAAAAGTTAAAGCAGTTGCTTCAGTTAGCCAGAAAAAAGCCCCAAACACTTAAGAGAACTATTATGCATGACTAAACAGTGCAGGGTTTTCATTGGCCAGTCAATCTTTTTCATCTTCGGGGATTAAATAACATTCACCCTTGCGACATGTTTACTTTAATCAGCTTTATATTTCTTAGGGTTTCACAGGATCTAAAATTCATGCTGCACTTTTTCACCACCAACTAGTCCCCTGTGGCCACACATGCTAGGTCACAAACATCTGGCGTGCTTTAATGAGACCAAGAGAGAGAACTCAGATGGGGCTATGCAGATGAGAGGTAGGAACTATGGGATGTAAAGGGAAGGAGCCTGTTTTAGGTTCCTGGGTGAGGATGACCATGGGCAGGAAGCAAACAGTGGCGTACAAAGTGGGGGGCTCAGGGGGAGGAGTGACAAGATGGCTCATGCCTCCCCCCAGCTATAGAGTGGCTGAGGGCGCACACAGTCAGTATGGGCGCCACTCTTGCGGTGTCCGTATGGGCTGCCGCTCTTGCACACTCTTGCACACCGTCCATATGGGCGTCCGTATGAGCTGCCTCTCGCACGATGACTGTATCAGCTGCCACGCGTGCGCAGTCCGTGCGGGATGCCGTACATGCGCTGACCATACGGGATGCCACACATGCACAGTCCGTACGAGATGCCGCACATGCGCACTCTGTATGGATGTTGCGCGTGCGTCACCGGGCAGTTCGCCCCACCCTCAGCGTCCCGCCCCGGGTGCTGGAGAGGGTTCCTCTGCCACTGGAAGCAAATGTACCCCTCACCCCAGTGGGTACCTGTTTACACTCTCCCCACTAAGTGAATGGTTGCAATTCATTCAGGAGATGGGGATGACAGAAACCTGGAAGCATTTTAGTTTGCATTATTTCTGCTATAAAACCGAGTCCTTCTAAGGAAGTGGGGGAAGCTTTATTTTACCACTAGCAATTTTTAGACTAATCACTGGTAGGGATCTTTCTGAAAGGGGATCATAGTACAGAAGAAATGTCTGCTTGTCACTGATCCTGATAGAGCCGGCCTCTCTAGCATGACCCACCAAGCTTAACACAGTCCACCAACCATGTTAAGTGGTCCAACAAGAGGCAAGAAGTTTTGCAAGCTGGAGAAAAGATGATCACAGCACTATGTGAATTGGCAGTTTTGAATCCAAGGCGCTAGCCCTGGAAGAAATGGCACCCACTTGGAGTGTTAATGTTGGAAACCCCTGCATCCTAGGTCCAGGTTGTATATAAAGGTAAAGGACCCCTGACAGTTAAGTCCAGTCGCGGATGACTTCTGGGGTTGCATGCTCATCTCGCTCTATAGGCCGAGGGAGCCGGCGTTTGCCCGCAGACAGCTTCCGGGTCATGTGTGGCCAGCATGACTAAACCGCTTCTGGCCAACCAGAACAGTGCACAGAAACGCTGTTTAGCTTCCCGCTGGAGCGGTACCTATTTATCTACTTGCACTTGATGTGCTTTCGAACTGCTAGGTGGGCAGGAGCTGGGACCGAGCAACGGGAGCTCACCCGTCATGGGGATTCGAACCGCCAACCTTCTGATTGGCAAGCCCTAGGCTCTGTGGTTTAGACCACAGCACCACCCGCGTCCCTTCCAGGTTGTATATATATGTGTGTAAATAAGCCATATATCACCAAGACACCACTGTCTCTGCTGTGCCTCGTTTCCAAAGGAAACACGAACCCTGGGAAAGCGCCGGGACCCCAGGAATCTCGTACTGCTGTGGAGATTGGGGTGGTGTGTAACAGAGAGTGACCCTGCACATGGAAATAATGCAGCTAAGAAGCTGAACTTGGAGGTCCTTGGTTTGCCATCTAGCACCACAACCACTGTCCCCCAGGGTTTCCCTATAATGAGCAAAGGCACACCCTGGACTCTTATGGAGATTCTGTCAGGCACAAGTTCAGCACATAGGTTTTGTCCTTCTCGGGAGACCCTCCAGTGTGACTGATTTTTCAACTGGCATTTACCCATTGATCTGGCTGTAGGTGAGTCCCTAGTGCTGTTCAAGTAGACAATTATTTTTAAAATGTGCTTCCACAGTGATGACTCTTAGGATTACACCTCCCATTTCACACAGAGAAGGGGAATGCAACTACTGTGTGCCATTAAATGGCTATAGCACACACAGTTCCTAATTTAAAGAACTCGTTTAATGGTGTACCCCAGGATCCATAACTGTAGTCAGCATAAATAATTCTGCGAACTTGCCTCTTCATTCTTTTTTTTAAAAACTTTTGTGATGCTTAAAAGTGTCATTTTAATTGCAAGCCTATAACTCAGAAAACTTTATATGATGATATTGATGTTTTTAACAACTTCTGTGTGTGCAGTATGCATGTGAATTGACCAAGGATAATCCATAATGTCTGCATAATCAGACAATCATAAATTGGGACTGTTATTTATCTAGGCTAGACATGAGGCCTGCAGGGACATGCACAAGAAATTCAGAACATCAGGATGTTTGGATAATCATGGAGGGCTATCTCCAATTTTATTTGTCTTTGATAGAATTCCGCAATTTTGTGAGACACTCAGTATTCACATTTTGTCTTGAACTTGGCCATAGCAGCAAACAGGAAAGAAATCAGGGGGCATCTGACGTCCACTGCACCCCACCCACCTGCTGAGAGACAGCAGGAACACTGGGGGTGTAAAAGGAGCCCTAGTTTGGAGGGACAACTTTTATTTTACATGCTGGCAGTTCTGGGTTTGAATCCAAGGCAAAACACCATGCTAGGAAAGAGCAGAGCCTGCCCTCAGCCACAACTGAGCCAACCAGCAGGAACACTGCATGAACCCATCACTGGCCCACTCAAGGGGCAAGGCGTCCATCTTGCACACTCCCTCCTCATGGCAGCCAATGGAACCAAGACGCCATTCACTCTCTGTTACCTGATAGGTCAGTCTTGACAAGTAGCATCCTGTCAGGATTCATGGCTCCTTCTTCATTCCTTACCACCCCTCCCTTCTCACCCACCCCCTTCCTTCATAAACCCACTGAGTGACAAAAAAGAAGCCGCTACCCCTGCGCCCACCCCTCAGGATCGCAGCTGGAAACCCGCTGAAGCAAGACTGACTAGGATGAGGGGAAAGAACACTTATCTATCAATATAATAATAATAATAATAATAATAATAATAATAATAATAATAATTTATACCCTGCCCATCTGGCTGGGTTTCCCCAGCCACTCTGGGTGGCTTCCAACAAAAGATTAAAAATACATTAAAACATCAGTCATTAAAAACTTCCCTAAACAGGGCTGCCTTCAAACATCAGATAGTTGTTTATTTCCTTGATATCTGATGGGAGGGCATTCCACAGGGAAGATGCCACTACCAAGAAGGCCTGGTTCCCTGTAACCTTGCTTTTTGCAGTGAGGGAACCGCCAGAAGGCCCTCAGAGCTGGACCTCAGTGTCCGGGCTGAATGATGGGGGTGGAGACGCTCCTTCAGGTATACTGGGCCAAGGCTGTTTAGGGCTTTAAAGGTCAGCACCAACACTTTGAATTGTGCTTGGAAACATACTGGGAGCCAATGTAGGTCTTTCAGGACCAGTGTTATATGGTCTCGGTGGCCGCTCCCAGTCACCAGTCTAGCTGCTGCATTCTGGATTAGTTGTAGTTTCCGGGTCACCTTCAAAGGTAGCCCCACATAGAGCGCATTGCAGTAGTCCAAGCAGGAGATAACTAGAGCATGCACCACTCTGGCGAGACAGTCTGCAGGCAGGTAGGGTCTCAGCCTGCGTACCAGATGGAGCTGGTAAACAGCTGCCCTGGAC